>JACJUY010000444.1:51555-155410 GCA_014220935.1 Platorchestia sp. MABIK | reverse complement strand
AAATGTAGTTTAAGCAAGATTAGGAGTACATTGCCCTCAATCATTTTTCGACTAGTGACATGGGTATTACAATGCTCGTGTGTGTATCATCTAAGTGTATTAACTTTAAGATGTTTAAAAACCAATGATGGTGCTTTTGTACCATCTCTATTGGAAATAAACTGTTTTTCTTTTTTTTTCTTCTTTCTTTCTTAAGAAACAATGATGATGCAGAAATCTATGATCCTTGGTCATTACGATGAAAATGATTCACCGGTAACAAGAAATTTTAAAATTCAAATACCTTAACGTATATCATGAGAGTAAATTGGGTCACCATGTTTAATTCACTTGATTGCAACATTTTCTACATTGAATGGAATGCGTATTCGTGTTTTTTTAGCAAACAACAAAGTACTGTATGTTGTAAATAAATGATGTTCAGCATGTTTTGATTCCTTGGTGTAGGTAGAATTCTTTATCGAATAATTCTAACGCTCTAGAAAGCTCAAAACATCGAAAGAATTTCAAAATCAAACCAATAGTTTAATTCTAAAAATAACTGATCAGAAGAAAGCACTCGAGTTAAACAACAATGCATAGCATTCATCATGGGACTCAAATAAGATCAATAATATAAAGGTGCTTTCTACGGAAGAATGGACCAACACTCCAGGAGACGCATGTCGCTGTACACTCTCAAAAAAGAGGAACAGCTGCTTAGAGCTGGAAGACAACGAAGCTGCGCAATTTAAAATTTGCTACAAAAAATGACGAGTTTTTCTACGTCGGGCGAGGCTAGCTTTACTTTCACCTCAATTTTCATTTACTTCAATTGATTTTCTTCTTTCCTTTCCCGATTTATATGTATATAAATCGAATTTACGTCTAACACACATGTTCTTCAATTTTCACTGAGTTGGAGATTGTAGTGGTCTCAACGAGCAGTTGCTTGTACACCACCACACAGGCTTCAAGCTGCCATCCGCCACCCCATGCAACGCCGGGTTTCGAGGCGGCAGTCGAATTGACCGAAGCGCCACCTAAACACCAACCAAAGGGGACGCGTACGTGCCCAGCTCGTTACCTCACTCACCAGGTCCTATATAAGGAGGTACAGAAGAAGCATAAAGGGAAAACGTACTTCGTCAGTCAGTCTTCTCTCAGCGGTTTCGATCTTCACAACACTCGATCTTCAACAACACTCGATGTTGCTGGCTCGATAGCCAGCAACAGTCTCTACTGCCTCTACCGCCGCTTCGCACTCAACAGTCAGTCACTCTACCGCCATCCGTGCTGCAACTCCACGTGATCTGACGGTCCTCCAAGGCGTCTCTTGGTGCGTTACTACGTGACAGCATTCTTTTCCTTGTGTGCCATCGCTGTCGGCGATGTTCATAATAGAACTAAATTTATTCCAGCTGTGTTTTCTTACCCTGTCAGGTTCGTTAGTACCTCAGGCACTTCCTTCGGGGATTGATGTTCAAAGTTCTTGGATATTCACAGTCTGCCCGGAGCGTAAAGTAGCCTGAGGGAGAATTTCACACGATTTAGAAGTATTATAGATCAACATTCATTTATAATGGCGCATTTATGCTTACTTTCCATACTAGTGGGAGACGTAGGTATTTTGCTGGTGCGTTAACAAAATACTGCCATTAGAGAACTTTTGTTAAGCGCATCAATAATTTCAAAAATTTGACTAAGCGAGTTAAAAAGAGAGACCTCAACCCCCTAAGCAGCTGTTAACTTTCTCACGATCTGAAACGATTGAAGCATTATTCTGCATTAACTCGAAGTACGTTTTCCCTTTATGTCTACACAATCATCAAATGGAATTCGTTAATATCCGGCAAATGTCAAGGAAGATCACGGCAAGCGAGATATGATAGGGAACCAGTGAACAAAAATTAAATATCTCTGGAACTGCATAAAGTCGTGAGCTAATATCTTGATCATGTTTGTGAGGTTCCTAGGTTGAAAAGGTAACAAAATACAAGGTGATATAAGATAATTCAAAATTCAAGATCAAGGTAATGGCAATTATGCGTCCAGGGAAATTTTCCCTAAAGACAGGGCAAATTACAACTAGCTGGAGCCAGAGTTGATCCAAAGCATTCTTCTTGAACTGGAAAACTTACGACTATGAGCTCATATTTCCTTGTTGTGATAAATTTAATAACTATTTGCATAATTTATCGTTCGCTGCAACCCAATCGAACACTTATAAAACCGCCACTAGTAGGTTTCGAGTCGTTCTTCTGTGAGTGTGGATTGTGAGCCTCGTTTTACCTTAGATATGTTAACAACAAAAAAGAAGTAGAGGCTTCTTCATGCATATCATCCTCTAATGTTTAAGCTCTTCAATACAGCTGATATCTTGCGGGGTAAAACAAAGGCAACAGAGGCTAAAACTACGTTCGAATGTCAAGTTCTTTAGCAAACAAAGTACGTCAGGTCATGCCTGACTTAAGCTCTTTATAGCGTGACAGTTTATCCTCTTGCTGGTTCTTAACCTGCCAGTTTGAAGACAAGCTTGACTTCGCTCGCTACTTATAAGATCATTAGAACTTCATTGCGCAACGCGGCTGACTTCGGCCTGCCGAGATCTGTGGTACGTCGTCACGCAAACGCCGTGCTCGGTCCAGCAGACCATCGCAAGCCTTTGCTGCTCGTTTTGCTGCAACAAACGGGAGAAGTAAAATCAGAATACCTCCACCCATTATTGAAAGTAGTTTTACATTACTCTCCCAATTTTCATAGATCGTCAGAATATTTCTCCCCGTTATTAGATTTTTAATCAGAACATTTGAGCGATTGCAGTCATTCAGTTTATACAATGAATGACAGAGTAAGAATTATGACTTCACTGGTTGTCATTTTATTCAAAAAAGATGAAAAAAAATAAGGAAATAACGTTTCGACTTCAGAGAGCCATCATAATTATTGACAAGATTTGGAACACGAATATATAATACATGTAAGGTCATTCGCAATGTACTCTGATTTACCTTAGATACTCAAATATTCTACCTCGTGGTAGTATTTCACTTAATGTTTGCAATTTGCTGAGGATTAATGTCAAAAATTCTCATATGAAAGGAGATTTCAAGTTGAGTGCATTTCATAACCAAAAGCAGTACTCAAGAAACTGAAAATTCAAGGTAAAGCTTTTCAAATCTGAATCATTAGGAACTGAGGACTACCAATTCCTATTTAAGCAGGACTCCTCCAAATCGAACGGGCTGTTTAAAAGTACCTAGAAAAATTTGTTCCACCTAGAAATTCTTGACAGTCATCGATTGTCGGTATTATAGATAGAACACGAAATGGCCGTCATAAACTTAGAAAAGTTGACGCCATATTTAGCACTGATATTTATTAGAAAGAAAAATACAGAAGCAATTGTACGACTATGATTAACACCGTTGATTCAATGACAATGTTAGCTTTTTCAGGGCTACGTAATGGTAATGATGTATACTTTCGAACAACAGTCGATTGATGGGATGGAAGTACAAGAAAAGAGGAGCTGCGAGTATGCAGTAAGAAAGAGAAGTGTCAGTAAGAGAAGTCAAGCAGATCCGTTTCAGACGCTTTTTTGCGGACGAGATTTGAAAGATTTATGAAACTGTTTGTGCCATGCAGCGAGAACAGCATAGTTTCTTGCCAGAAATATAGAATACAGAACTGTTATAGGCAAAAATTACTGTACAGTATACCCCCGCTATTCGCGGGGGTTACGTTCCTCCCTCCTCCCGCGAATCCCGAAAATCAGCGAATTATTGGTGCAGTTTTAAAATGCCTATGGATGATATTATTTCCACAGGCGAAAATATGCTCCCTAAACACATTCTAAAGATAGCCTTATTTATACAGGAATAATGTCGTAATCATCTCTCTTTTCTAATTTTTTCCTTTTTATCAACTAACATTGTTACTTTAAAGTTATTTACTAATTATACTGTATCATCTCTCTTTCCTAATTTTTATTTGATGTTAACTGATATTATTTTAAAATTATTTACCAGTTAATGTGAATGTGAGCATTTTTCTACAAAGAAAATAGCCGAAGAAATTCACGAAATTATCGAAATTATGAAAAAAAACATGAGCAAAATCCCCGAGTATGCGGGACTGCGAACGGTGAACCGCGGGTGAGTGAGGGTATGCTGTACTTCAGACTATAATCGGAAAACATTTTCCATGAGTATAGCGTTAGTGGCTGCCTCAGGATGGCGGAAACTAATTGATTGCGGATCTCGCATGAAAGCGGGAGAAAACACTCATGAGGTCATAGAAGTGACGGTAAATAGTTGATTATTCTCAAGATCATTGAACCACGTAAAAGAGTGAGTGAAACTAGCGAACATGGCTGATAAATGAGAGCTTAACACTGATTAGCTCGATCCCTAATTTTTTCAAGCAAGGAAATAACGTGTTTTCAGCCGTTTAATTTTTTCTGTATTGAAAGACATGAGTGAAAGCCCTCTAGCTAGGGCGGAAATACGTGTAACACATCTCATTGCAGAATGTGTTTCAACAGGCGTGCGACTAAGTTTTTCTATCTGCTTAAGCAAAGCTTGAAATAGTTGTCAAATGTTTTTTAAGAGGGGATACAGTTCTGTTCCGTAGTGAACTTACTCGATAAAGGGACAATCAAACAATTGAACTTTATACGGCATAATTTATTCAATTGATTGTCAAGTGTGAGCATCTAAATTAATACTGAACGCTTAACTCTTTATCAGAAGAAAGTTTTTGGCCTTTATAGCGAATTAAAGTGCCTATAGAAATTCGTGTATTGTAAGAAATGTGAATTCAATAAATATTTTAAGTCGCTATTTCAATAAATATTTAAGTCGCCTTTAGAAATACGTGTATTGGCAGGGTTCTCGAAAAATTGCCAGCCGCACAACTACCTCCTGATAATTTCCCCCCGTGCAATTGCTCAAGAACGTTAGTACTGTTTCAACCTAATCTAACAACATTAGTTAGCAAACCTAACTAAGCTTATACTCACCTGATTTCACCTCTATTATCTACTAAACTGACCTAACCTGAAATAACACGACCAAACTTGACCTCCCGTGACCTAACCTGGCCAATTTTCACCTATTTTATATATTTTTAACCTAACCTAATATTTTTAACTTAGCCAACCTATTTTAACCTCACCTAAACTACACTTAGGTGCCTTAATCCTTTCGAGTCTGTTGGGACATATGTGCCCCACCAGATATTTTAGAAGTGCAAAAGGCTAAATATGTCCCAGAAACGTGTTCCATTATATCAAAAGAGACAGTTATAGGTTCAGCAATTCTTCGAGAGCAATAGCTCCCAGTTGACCCGGTACAGCTGATGATGTCATTTTTTCTAGGGTTTTTTACAGATTTTTTCAAGTTTTTTTACAAATTTTTTCGGATTGAGTAAAATGATTGTTGTAATACTATAAAGGAAATATACATTCAAGATTATATGAACCCTATTGTTCGTGACTGTCTACTGGGACATAATCATTCCAGTACACATAAACTAGCATGTCTGCTGGGACACCAGTGTATCAATGCTATAAAATGCTATACACCTTATTTCATGTGTAAAATGATTTATTTTTGCTAGATCTGTTTTCATTTGGGTAATGGATCTGAAGCATGTATTTTTCCCTCTCTAAATCAATTTCGGGAAAGACGACTCCAAAGGGTTAACTTACTTAACCTGAGCTAAGCTGACCTCACATATTCGACACATATTCGCAGCTTATAAAATGAAAGAAATTATCTGAATTATCCGAGGCAATCCTGAGGGCAGTCGTCCGAGGGCAGTTGTCCGAAAGGGGAGGATGGCAGTCGTCCGAGGGCAGTTGTCCGAGAGGGGAGGAGGGCAGTCGTCCGAGGGCAGTTGTCCGAGAGGGGAGAAGGGCAGTCGTCCGAGGGCAGTTGTCCGAGGGGGGGAGGAGGGCAGTCGTCCGAGAGCAGTTGTCCAGGGTGGAGGAGGGTAGTTGTCCGAGGAGCAGTAGTCTGTCGACAAATGTCCGGGAGGTAATTGTCCGGAGGGCAATTGTCCTGTAACCCATTTTTTAAATTGAACCTTGTTAGCGTTATCATATTAGACATTAATAGAGGGTTGTGCACTGGAGGAATTTTTACACGATAGTACAGTAGTGCAAATGTCAGAGTGCTCTTTATGCTCATAATTTAGTTTTTAAAGGCATTGCTGCTGTTCCTGCTCGTTGGTACCGATCATAGTTGGAGCTTTGTAAGCTGGAGAAAGTGAAGGAATTCTCTCAAGTTGTTTTAATATTATTTCAACGCAACTACGTTCAAAGTAAAAAGTAGTGACAGTGTCGGAAATACATTTCTTATGCATTTCCTGTGTGAATGATTTCAAATAATTCCGGTTGATAACAATATTTAAAAAACAATTTTCTCTCCTGGCTCCTGCCAGGTCATTGACCTATCCGTTGTCAGGAAGGTTTCATCCCAGCATTCGGGTGCTTATTTTCCCGACATTTTGCAAGTGAACCTGACGAAGAAGTCTCGATAGCAGCTACCTGCCGTGGCTTGGAGACAGTAATGGCTGTTCTAACTTGAATTCCTTCTAGCAATGAAGCCACATTTCTATAGTTGAAGTTCTCAATGGCAATGTCAAATGAATGACAGGCACGCGAGAAGAAATGCAGCCAAAAGTGCGAGCTACTTTTCTTAGCGTTAAGGAGTAATGGAGATGGAATCAATAAAAAAATTAAATGATGCTTGTAAACTAAGATTGAATGCGAAGTGTTTTCCCCATTTTCACTGTGCAGTGTATGGAATACAACGTTCAGAAATATAAGCTATGGGCACAAAATAATTTGAAAGACATTTAAAATAAGCTGTTCAAACCACGAGTAATATACCTAGGCCCATTATCGATTTATGGGGGAACATACGTTGATTATGCAGGATAGCAAATACGATATAAATATATATATATAATATGAGTTGCATCAAATGCAGCTTGACCGCTGTAGATTTATATTTCCAAAACTTATGTGAGTTGATTAAGTAACTTTGCCCGTACTTCTTGTGTTAGTGCCACAGTTTGTTCGGGAAGTTTAGTGAAAAAATTCAGCAGCAAAAATTTAAAAGTACAAATCTAGTTCAAAGTTTGTTGGGTAAATTCCACAAACTCAATAAAATGTCAGGAAAAAATTAATGAAAATTCCATACCTAATCGACCTCAAACAACATAATTAAACAAAACAGGAAAGCTACGTAAGAAATAATGCACATAAAATGTATTCAAAGTCCCCTTCAAGTAGTTTTGTGATGGTTAAATTATTCGCCAGGAGCACTATAGAATTAAAGATGAAAACCAATCTGCGTTCACAATGCAATCAACGCGCCATCTCCTTGAATGTTTATCCGAGGGATACGACATTGCTCCAACTCCCCGAGGTATTCCTCACGAACGCCAAGCTGCGAATTGCAGCTTCTATTCATTCCGTGAGTGAAATCCGTCAAGACGCTCAAAATCCTATGACCATGAAATGACTAGTGCAATCTCAGGTGAAAGATGCAATCTTCAGCATCGCTGATTGCGAAAATAGCATCGCACGGAGCTGAAATAGAACGGTGTTGTATAAAAATGCGCTTCAGCTTTATCTTTCCCCGTTGTTTTTAGAATTCTAAAATCTATTCATTCAAAAAGGCACTATATATTATATTTTATGAACGGCATGTCGTAATTTAGAATCAAGATTAAGTCTAAATGACAATTTTAATTTAAAGCGATTATAAAGGGGATTTCCCTCAGCAATAGTAATGGGTTGAATTTTTCTAAGATCATATTTAATCCCTTACATTTGTTGCAGGGTTAAAATACACTTAATAAGCGATATTATGCCAATGTTTTTCCGTCGCCCATCGTGCGTCAGATGGATCGACACACTTCTAATGTTCTAATTCCCTAAAGAACTCGTCAGTGTTTGATGAGCAACACACCTGCTTCAGAGCTGAAACGGTTTAGGAAGCGAAATCTATGTTGAAAAACTATGAAAAGCCTGCAGCGATATTCAGAACATTAAAGTCGCAATATTTTCTGTACCTGAGAGACAATAGTTGGGAAAAGAGAGAAAGCATGTATTACTGGACAAAAAAAAAGAGCTGAGCTTGATTAACTCCAAATCTCGTCAATATGGAACAAACTTCAATCAGTGTTAAAGTAGCATGGTTTAAGAAGAAATGGAATTTTCATTTGACTTTTTCTCAACTATACTTTAGCACACAGCTTTGTGCTTCTATATTGAAGTCCTATTTTTATTGACTTGAATATCTTTTGATGACCACAGATAAATAAATCACACGTCAGGTAAAAATAATCAATTTAAGCTATAATAGAAACACGACATGAAAAATTTGAATTGTGCATAGATCTTCACAAGACATCTCTTGAAAAGAACTGTTGCTAACAATTATCGTCTGATGCTCAATTAACAACCGACCACCTTTAGAATGAGATTTACGTTCGGGGAAAAAGCGGACCAGACAAGATTTAGCAACCGAACTTCACTAAAGTCTTAGGCGATCTGAAACAAAAACCCTACACTGTACTATTTTTACCAGTAGCTAACATCATAATCCAGTGTGCAACTATGCAAATGCACGTGTTGAGTTACCCTGCACTTGGAGTATAAACTAAATGTAGAAATGTTCGGAATGAACGCGACACTGGCTGGATTTAGGACTCCCTGAAGAATTGCACAACGGCAACCGACAAAGTTACAGGCTGAATTCAGGGGTTGCTGGAGGGTCACTTGTACGGAACTCTGTTGAATGATGGGTTGACCACATTATATTCACAACTCGAAAATATTAATTTTTTTCTGAACACTTAAGAGTAAATTATTGATAAAGAGTGAAGATTTGAATGCAATTTATCCACAGATTGAAGATGTTCTAAAAAATGACTCACTGTTAACTCCGCTAGATTAGTTTCCAGTTATCGAACAAGAAAAAGAAAGAGATCAGCAAAAACCTCAGGCATGAAATTAGAAATTTAAAATTATGCCATGAATGAAGCCTTTGTCGATGTTTTATAGTTCACGATGAACAAACGCTCTAGGTAACTAAAAACATCACTCCCACGATAATGCTAACGGTACACATGAGCCCTTCCTTTTACCCATGCTCATGTTTCAACAAAATTTTCGATGGTGACGTTTTGTTTTGAGGACTGAAAAAACACCCGAAACAACGCTTTGGAAAATTAAGATTTCCCAAGGCTTAAACAAAAAAAATGCGCGTCGCCAGAAATTTTGAAAAGAGTGGAACAGGATAGCGACTCAACTCGCCGAAATGAGGCTCCGTCAACTTCTCAGGGAAAATGAGAAGTAAGGCCTATCTAAGGGTCATATTAAACTGTCAAGCCCCTCTAAATTCAAAAATTTATGAGCAGGAAAAACTACATGCAAAGATTTCTAATCTTTTAGCTAAAACTAAAGCAGCGACACAAAAAATAGGTGCAATTCATCACAACCCAATACTGATATAATCCCAATACAATACAATACAATACGTGATACTTTCACTTTAATTTACCGACAACTCCCACAATTTTAATTTTTTTAACTGCAAAAAAATATTAAAATAAATTAAAAATTAAAACAAAAAATTGCCGACTAACAAGTGAAAATACAAATATCTAGGGACAAAATTACGGTCAGTGAAACATTCCTGCAAATAGTTTGTTGGTTTTGTGGCTATCGTGCAACCAAAGGCCCTTTCAAAATTTACAGAATTTGTTTTGTGAAATATATTTAAAGTAAAAAGTATGCAGAGATGTACAATTTAATAACTCGCAACTTGCTCTTGAAAAATTTAGAAAAAACTAAGAAGAGATCACAAAACTCAAAATTTAATTTTTAAGAGAGCAAATTCTTCAATTACATTTCGCATTTAAGAACAATCAACCTGACACTGTTGCTTCGAACACTCAGCTGAGTGTGGGTCACGGAGGTTGCTGGAGTTACCAGCTACATTGTCTGTCTGACAGGCAGCTCTCTTCTTGAAAGCATCGTCCAAACAGGGTTGCCGGAAGTGTAATGTTCGCTTTGTAAGAAAGCCTTTAAACTTTATAAAATCATCTAACCGTTGTTTCCACGCCTCTTACTCTGCAATGAGCTGAAAAAATAGGATTTTCTGTTATCGAAAAGACAAAACATTAAATCAAAATGAGAAGGTTATACTGCATTCACAAAGATGACAAAAAGTTGCCTGGAAGATTGTAGGTCTCTAGAAATTATTTTAAAGAGAAAATGTAAGGCATTTTGAAAGTTTTGTAATTGTAAACTAGCTGGTGGAATAACCAGGGTTGAAAGATACGATGATACCGAACAGCATGAGAAAAGTAAGTACGAGCATACGCTTAAAGGTATCGACTTCATGTAAGACTCTACTTGTATATTATTTCAAATTGTGTGGCCTTTATGTTTTTGAACTGAACACAACATTTCTATTTTTAATTCCTTATTATGATTAGCTACTTGCGTGTAGAAATTCTTCGATAAGCAAACGTATTAAATATGGTCGAACCAAAGTAAAAACTCCTATATCTGCAGACCTACCTCCGGATGTGGCACGTAGGAATCACGTCACAGTGGTCGAAAGATGGCGATAGAAAGAATTCAAAGAGAGCAATTACGCTGTTCCATGTAGTTTCCATCAGCATTCTTTAATATTATATGTAGTAATCAATAACTACACAATTGGTATGTTAATTAAGAATTTAGAGCTCTTATAAATAGTTATTGAGCTGATGAGCTGATGATGAGCTAAGGCTTGAAACGTTTCATTAAAATTATTTTAAAGTTTTTCTTTGCTGTTACCATCGTAGTGAAACAGCTAAGGGGAAAATATATTCCTAATGTTGAGCTTATTTACTGAGTACGTTCAGAATTATATGCGTAATAAAAAGCATAGCGGTTGCAGTGACACTGCACTCAGAAGATTAATTGGGGCTATTGTCCAAGCGTATTTCAGTGACAGTCTCCAATTTTGAGCACTTTTCCGTTTATGTTTTTAATTTTATCAAGCTTCTATTATCACTGATGATTTTTGACAACCTCCTATCGTATAGTATCAAAATAGAATGCGACTTACCCCACGTATTCCATTTTTTAACAGTGATAGAAGAAGGACCCTAACTTACTGACATTAATGAAAATTCGTGAGTACTTTATTTCCTTAATTTAGATTGTCCAGTCTGATGGTATGCAGGACCGAAACAAGTTGGACCATTTTCCCTTTTTTATCGCATCAGAAATAATTATGGAAAGTTTTTATCCACTTATTTGGTAAAATTTGTTTGCACTCATTTGATAGAAAAAGTATCCCCGCATATCCTCTGAGATTTTTTAAAGCCCATGCAACCCCATACAATGGGTAATTAACGACTGGATTCGCGCTTACTTAATTTCGCCTCTTCGATTCATCACAGATGGTGCGAAATCTCTAACAACACCGTGTGGCATCAGGATTTCTATGAGTTCTGAAGACGTACGAAACATAGACCAAAGATACTAGCGCTCTTTGCGTAGTCCTTAGTAAGCCTCAATAAAATGAGCTCTTTTCAACGGCAACTTTTCTTTTAATTATCGCTGCAACCACTGATACTTTCACAACTACACGAATTGTTCTGGTAACCAAACATTTTGATTTTGATGAACAAGATTTTTAGACATGGTAATGTTATATCTAATTTCTGTTCTGTCAGCTTGCATAATGTATTACTTTTCACCAAATTTGTTAGATTTGAAGATAAGGATTTGTTACTGTTCACAAAAACCTTATGGTTGCCCAACCGCCAGATGATCAAAAATACTTTTTACTAGAACAATCTCTAGATGAGTAATGCAATGCATCAGGGATAAAATTCATCTTAAATTTATCCGTGGTATTTGGGAAAAAAAATACCAAATGTACCCTTTAATGTACATGAAAAAATTTAATTACATTGAGTTAGAGTTTCATTATCATGCATGGAATGCATTTTCATTTTTAAGTTCCTTTATAAATCAAAATCGACTATTTGTGTGATTGTGTTTAATCTAAACTCATTTTTACTCCAGAAGATATGCCCATACAAAATTGTTAATTCATATGATCAAATTAACAACTGAACCAAATCAAAAGATTTTTAATACGAATCTGGGCGACTCAGCCTCACATTCCCACGAAACATCAGCTGGATTTTGGCAACGATTCCAGTGACGCCAGAACTGTTCAAAAATGAAGTGAGAAATATCATTCAGGAGCAAAAGTTTAGAATAAAGCTGAGAGTGAAACCAAAATCAATCGTCCGTCATGAATTGAATGCAGCCGAAAATCGAAATCAGAGAACAACGATCCAAAAACCTCCCAAGAGCACAAGGCATTTTTCACAAATGTTTTTCGACGCTTGAAGAAAATTGCTAAAGCCGAAATGAAGAGTATGCTTGTTCTTGATCAGTTTTTGCAACAAGGAAAACCTTTAACAGCAACATTCCATTGTGAGAAAGTTGATCGTCTTCGACAAAAATTGAAAAAGAAGCAATCCAGCAAACAAGGGACAGCCCAGTGGTCAAATGAGAGAACTCATGAATGCATAAGACACCTATTAAAACTACTATTGGTCAGGCAGTTTCAAAATCAGGTGAAAGTTTCATGTAAAGGTGTACAGTAGAAATTGAGCGGCAACTCAATGCAAACACACTCGTTTTTTTAAAAAACCGCGTCTAAAACTCTTATAGCTATGTGGTAGTAGCTTTTTTAATTTTTTGGCGCAAAATTATATATAAAAAGTGGGTACGAGAGATGGTTTAAAAATGAAAACCTTTTTCTCAAAATATTCTTCGACGAGTTTTGTTCAAACCGGTAAAAATATTTTTAAATTTTGAAGAAAATATAGGAATCAACAAATGTAATTTGAATAAAAATTGTTTGTGTTTCTTTTTGACTCTAAAGGCAAATGAGGTCAATGATAATTCATTTCAGGACAATGAAAATGTTGATTAAAATCTAAATTCTTCAAAACATCTTATGGAATTGTTTAGATTTCAAAATTATCTAGACTCTCTAATTGTCTGAATTTCTAGTTTCTCGAAGCATCTTTTTGTAAATACACGACCACCATTCATGCCAGTTAGAATGGTGAATGTAAGAATTTACAAATAAAATTTATCACAATCATAAAAATTGCGAGAAAGCTTAACTTAGAGCTGTACAATTGCCAAACTTGATTATTAAGCAAACGAGGATTGCACAGTCATCCAAACTACCAACTAGAAACGTATGGTTTACTACCATGAAGATATTTTACTCATTCATAAATAATGCATTAATAATCCGGTAAAAGGCTTCAGATAATCCGGTTTCTAGCGAACTCTGCATCATATGCAGACAGCTTTAAATGATCTAACTTTGCTGCAGATAGATACAGCTGCACATGAGCACAGCTTCAGATAAACATGGCCTATGAAAAATAGAGCTTATTTTAAACACACAATAGTTCGACGACACCTAGCTTGCGCAGTAACATCCTTCAACGCAGCTTAGTTCTAAAGTCTAAAGTTTCAGTCATACCTGCGTGCTTTTAACAACATCTAACAACGCGCAGTTGGACTCCCAAAGTATTCGTATCAGTGGGGCTGAAATAAACGAGTACCGTCTCTTAAAGCTCACTCTTCACAATACGGAAGTTATTATTGTGTGTGTCAGATGGAAGAGTAAAAGATATCAATGTAAGAAACTGAAAACCTCAAAATAACTAACGTCGAGTATAATCTTATGCAAAAAAATATACATTTGAATTCGATGAAGTGCTTTTCTATGGCTACACTGTCAGAAAAAAAATTGCTAAATTAGAACCGCTTGTGGGGATTTGATTTTACAGGAGAATAAAACTCAAGAATTAGCCATACGATTAGCCACAATTAGCTTATTGTGAGCCATACGAGTTCTCAGAGTCACTGATCCATCTACATTTTCACCTTGAGAATTTTTTAAACCGTTAATTATATTAATTATAACACAATATATGATGAAAAGCAGTAAAAATAAACACCTTATTGATAACTTCGTTTTTTAATCGCATTTGGATTATTATTGAATTATTTTCTTGCTTTTAACTCAGGATGGAGGAAGTGGAGTAATAGCTTACATGTTAAGGAGGGTTCCCTTATAACCCCTTCGACTCTTCTTATCGCTTTTCTGAATCATTGAACCGAACAGAATTTAAAATTAGTTCTTCATTGGGCGAGCTGTTTAAGAACTGCTGTGATGGGAGTTTATCAGACAACTTGAATGCACCTAATTTCTCTGTCACGGGGCTAAATCAAATGAAGTACCTTCAAAATTCAACCAGAGCTCACGTGCATGGCTCATTTGGTTACGGAGTCAGATCAAATGAAAGGCATCCATCATTCAGCCGGAGTTTAAATTTGCTATGTTTGTTACCTGCCATTCTGCAAGATGAAATTTTTGGGCTCTTTGTGAGTTAACCATAGTTCAATCTTGAAAATTCGGAAGCAATCCAATGATAAGCTATTGTACAATGTAGACTGCAGAAAACAAATGTGGAAGTTGATAAAAATTTACGGAAGTTATACGTCGTACCATGAAGTGAGAAACATTATAGTGGGAAGTTTATTCTAATAACAATAGAAGCTTCAGCTCAGATATAGCTAAGATGTATTTCTTGGACTGTGATACTTTAAAATCGATGAATTGGGTCATGATAAACAGATAATGACAACATGACGCTCACTTAGTTGTTGTGCTACCATATGCAAAACGTCGGGGTTTCATGATGAATTATATTAATATGAGTCAAGCTAGCCAAAGTTAAGGAAACAGCACAATGTATTGGAAGTAACTCGTGAGAGTAATAAGTTTTCAAGTTCAGGAAAGGCGTGAGAGAACTGGCTAGTGATTTAAAAGAGTCTTTGTAGCGGAAAACAATTTGAACCATTGTTCAGAAAATCGTCATTTAGTCAAGTCGTATGAGTGAAAACACAAAGCCTGCAAAACGCTGGAGAGCTTATAATTATAATTCTTGTGGAAAGGAGAAAAACACCGAAGATATTGCTTCCGATAATGCGAGCCAATATCGTACGGCCTCTGTCATCTTGCTGAAACCTCAAACATTCGATCTCGTCGCAGACTTATCCTTAATCTAGTCGTTGCTTTTTTCGACCAAGCGTTGCTTTTTTCGCTTGCATAAAAAGACACTTGCATAAAAAAAATGAAAGCTCTGAAAAATATCCTTCATTGGAAGCGGTATATTTTTCCACATCGAATTTGGAAAATTAATACTTAACTTTTTGGTATTGTGAAAGTCCTTCTGGCTATTGTGTGCATCGTATTGTTAATTGCTGGTTATGTTGTTTACCGTACAGATCATTGTGCATGTCATGTCATGCTATGCAGCTCGTAGCGATAGAGATTGAATCGCAAACTTGAATTTGGATTGAAATTCATCATTTTGGAGTGAGAGCATTCTTAAGAAGCCAACTGGGATAACCGAACTGACTATTCCTTCACAAAAATAGTGAACGAGTTGGTTTGAAAATTTAGCCAGTTGTATTCATGCGTTCATCATACATGAATACCATTTTAACTTTGTCTTCAAACATGAGTGGAAGTGAGTGCAAGGGAAAAAATGTGGAAGCTCTTCATTCGCCACATTTTCATCCTCCGATGGGCTGAGCTCCAGGGTTCTTGCAGACACTTTATTGCACAGCAACTTTACTCGAGCAGCTCTCATGTAATCCCCACGTTGCACAATCAAATCAAATTTCGCTGAAGGCTCGCGCGGGAGAATGCTCGAGCTGACAGGCGAAGTCTTTCACGCGAGCTCACCTGAGCACAGATATTGAAGCCTGCAGACGCCCTGAGAATGAAAAATAGAAAACGTGCAAAAAAAAATCTTGACTACAACATGACGAATTGGAACGAAAAGCATTAAGGATTGGATGGAGTAAGATTCAGTATAAGCAAACACTAAAACACAAAAAAAATGATTACTTAGCGCAGGGATTGCACAGAGACCATGCATTGATGGGTAAAAAAGAAGTTTTAAAGTTTAAAAGCTCAAGATATTCATAAAACAAAATTTTACGTTGTACAAGTTGATTGTAAAAATAAACAGATAATGACAACATGACGTTCACTTAGTTGTTGTGCTACCTTAGGCTTGCTTACCACAAGAAATATAAGAATTAGACATTGAATAGGAGGTAAAATGATGTTAAAAAAACACGCCATTTCGACCATTTCATCAGTTTCTAGGTAAAATTCTAGGGTTCAAAATCAGTTAAATCTAGCTTCCATTTCAGGACACTTGAGGGCTTTGAGGCCCGAAGTGCTCGGCACTGAAACCCGTACGGCCGTGTCGCTTTAATCTCAACCTTGATGCCGATATTGCAGGAACGGCGGTGGTTCCTCGTTCTTCACGTACTTGAAAGTTCAAAATGCTCGTTGCCTTAGCAAAACATTCGTAACGTCACGTAACAGCTGCCACTCGACAAGCTACCTGTGCTCGTGCGATGCTCGCAATACAGGCCAATATAAAATATGAAGAAAGTCTCTGACTTCAATTTCATGCAAATAAATTTGTAAAAACAAATAATGAGAAATTTCTGATTTACTTTCAATATGCGCACTCAAAGGTAAGTTCTATTCCATGAGCAAAAACATATTTCACCACGAAAGAATTGATTTTACTGTTTCTGTGAACGAGTGCAAAAAATGATCACACCAATACGAACTTACACTTAAATTTAAAAAAATTTAAAAGCGTTTCAGTGTTCAAAAATTAAAGTACATGACTGTTCAACATGACTGTTCAACTGATCAACATAACATTTCAACTGTTCAACATGACGGTTCAACTGCAAAGTACACGACTGTTTAATAGTTACCTGAACTGTAACTATTAAAGACAATGTGTTTCCGTTAACACCAAAAAAGACTGTTTCTAAATCGCTTGCTTAATGAACTTCGTAAGAACATACTTGGATGTTCGCTCTACTCTTGAATTGCTAAAAACTTTAAGAAATACATGAATTGTGGTAGAGATGCATTCATTATTGCTAGGCTTTTTAGAAACTACATCCAGCTTCATTTCCTGATGCAACCACAAGACCTGCCTTCAAATCAACAAAAAGCGATCATTATTTCAGGAGAAAATAATGTCGTTACAAGCAGTATGCGCTGTTACAGACAGATTTTTAAACATATCTTTAACCTAAAGGCGCCAATACAGAATTCAGCATGACCTGGAATAGTGGTCATCTGAACAATATCAATTTTTTACTTCTTTACTCGATCTTTGCAGCACTTGAGCACTTGACGATACGCACAGTATAGCTCCAAAATAATAATAAGTTTAGGGTTACGTTTCCACCAGGTAGCTCCAAAAATTTACTCATCTTAACTCAAAAGAAAATATCTGCACTCGTAATTTTACGTATAGATTCGACTTACGTTCAGTCATTGTAAAATTAGAAAGCTAGCAATGACGAAGGGCACTAGAACCCGCAATCTTGCACTGCTTCCAGCACATTACGCTTGAATGAACTGCCAGAGCACGATGAAAAGGGATTTCCTAATTGGAAGTCTAATCCACAGTGCTCCATTTTGAATTTTTAGACAACTTTTAAAAAACTTGAATATAAATGTAACTCTCCATCAAACAATCAGGTTCTGCTGTACCACACTTTGCATGCCAAAAGAGACCCGAGAATTTCATTCTGGGTCTTTTTTCGTATCATAGTATCCCTCTCAATTTCATGTTGTCTCTACCCAGGCGTCTGAAATGGGCATCGGTCTTTGACCGGGGGAAAGCGTCATGGCGTCCTGGTGTTAGTTCTAAGGCATTTGAAAAACCAATGTAAAAGGTGATATGTATCATGCTTCAATTGGAAATAAAGCATCCGTAGATGCCGATGTTGTTTTGTGATGTCTTTGATTCGTACTGCCGTAGACTTCCTTGTGACGTGGATTTGTCATTTACAAGCTAAGAAGGAGCCGCTTACATAGAGGGCGGTATGGATCATAATATTATTTCAGTTCGTATAATTGACGAGATCCTGAAATGCAATATGATATCATATCTAGTCAACAGCAGCTTTGAGACGCACAGAAACACATCCTGCTCCCTTTGAAAATGTCTCTCTAAATATGATCAAACATCGGCGGCCAGGATCTGAAAATGCCCTGTAGACGTGTTGCCAAGAAACTTCTGCTCAACCAGGCCATAATAAAGAAACAGCTTGCTTTCTGCAAGAAATGTTAGAATGAAACATCGAAAGAGAGGTAGGAGTTAGGTGTTCAGTGACTAAATCACATTCTGTTTAGTCATCTGCGACTCGAAAATTATTTTTATTTCCAATTATGACCCGCTGTACAAAGTAAATGCAGAAAATCATCCAATTAGTGCGATGATACAGGATACTTTAAGAGGTAGTAAGAATATTGATGAACGTTATTTCCTCCCTTGAAAAAAATGACTTCTATGAGTTTATTTGAGTTTTAATGTCCAAAAATCCTTACTGTTTTTTGCTGTAAATTTTGAGAATCCATTGTACATCAAATTTGAGAATAAGTTACCCAGTCTAACTTTTTCGCCGCCTGCATGCATGTTTTTCGCCACCTAAGTGATTTAAGCGATTCAATCGCCTAGGCGGTGAAAAACATGCATGCAGGCTGCGAAAAAGTTAGACTGGGTAGTCGTGTTTACTGTGGAAATTACTGAGTATAGTTGAGCAGTTCCACTCCTTCGTATTCTCTTCTTTCTCCCTCTCTCGCCGCTCTGAAGAACTCAAATACCTTGCTGCAACTCGTGCATCCAAGGAATTCATTTAATTGGCGTAATTGTGAGCCGGTAAAATTAGCAGTCTACAGCTTGTGGTCTCCAGTCATTTGGTGACGCGCCGGACTCAGGCGAGTCCCTAAGTTTTTTAAGCTTGTACAGCGAAGGAATCGTGTGAAGCCAAATGCTTCAAATAACGAGGAAGACTTCAGACGTAAAGTCACGAATGGACTGCAGAATATGAACGCAAGTATTTTCGACGACATCAGTTTTTCAAAAAATTCGGGCGTACGATGATATTGTGAAAACATCTTTAAAATGAAAAATCAAACAGAAAAATGTTCTTTGAAAATATGAACATCCGTACTGCATACAATTTAAATACACGTAAGCCTAATTATTATACGGATAAATGATTTCATGAAGCTGTCAATTGCGTTGTCAAAATATCAATAATAACCCTTTTGCGACCATATTTTTTTGTTAAAAAAAAAATTCTCCCCTAAATTCTAATGGAATGAATATATGTGAATGTGTGGAATGATTATGATAAAGAATTGTGTTACTATGGTAAATTATAATATTTTTAAATTGAAAGAAGACAGATATGTCCAGTTGTACTTATGGTAACATGGATTGAAAGAGGACATATATGTCCAGGTGGACTTATGAGTACTCTAAGATCAGAAAAAAGTTCATTTTACTTTTTGATCAAAATTATGTGTAATTCCTAATGAATATCATAAACTGTTAATTACTAAATGCAGCAAGGACTAGTTTAGAAAAAGATTGGGACGTTTGTTATGAGAACAACGTTGTGTTATTACTGATGAAATGACAAGAAACAGTTGAGCTTTTTTCGCAGCACAAATGAACTTAGCACTTCATACAGAACACATATATTCTTCCAAAACATTTCGGGTACTTGCAGGTGCCTCGTCTGTCAGAGTACATTGGATAGAGGCAAATTCCAATTAGAATAGATTTCGTTGCAATGTTCCACAAATTTTTTTCGAGATGAAGAACCGAATTGTCACTTGCTCCTAAGTCAGGAAACCAAGGATGATCAATGGGACATATCTTACCAGTGTATGATATGAAATCTTATACCAGTTCAGAACTTCCTGCAGGAACAAAAATCTTATAAACCCATTTGTGGGGCTTTCAGGGGTGTATTGCTTCATTGAAGAGGCTCCCTTGAACGGCACAATCTGTTCGTCTACACGTAGATGTTCTCCATTCCGAAACTTAAATTTTTCACTGAGATGATTTAAAAGAAGCTTGACTTTATTTACCATGTCTGAATGATCTATCTTATCATTGTCAATGAGGTGTAAATTTGCTTCTATATCTTCCTACCTTTTACGTGACAATGGAGGCTGTTTTTTTCATTCATAGCATACTGAGACCAGTGAAGTCGCGAGTTTGGTATTTTTGTAATGGACATCTACGAACAGATGTCTAGCCATTGATCCGATTCTAGTCTCGATCTTCTTGGGGGCATACATGTTAGCATGTAGACATATTTCATGAAGGAACTCATCCGTTATAAATAGTTTGAAATAGTTCATTGGCGTTTCACATGTAGTAATGGCAACTGAAATTTCTCTGAAAGGAAGCAAACTATATTCATCAATTTCTTGTTTGATTTTCTTCCAGTTCAACCTTGTCAATGATGTTCGAGCTTTGCAGATAATTTTAAGTTTCTGACTGTGTGCAGATATCGTCCACTGTCATGAGTTCTTCTTCTTGATCTTGGTCATCATCAGTGTCTAATTATTGCATTTCCGATAAGAGACGTTAGTCGGCGTCAAGAACATCATCACAATCCAGTTCGTCCTCAGTGTCACTCGAAAAAGATAGTAGCAATATATTTTTCTATTTTACTTGGTCGCAATTTTGAAGAGCAGAAACTCATTTCAGTTATACCATGGGATGCTTCATTAATAATGAGACTGATTTTATTTAAAATATTGTGTATAGATATATACGAAACCATTTTTATATATAGGTGAATACGAATGTAAGGTTGTAGCAATAAAGTGCTGAGCAAATCATAAAATTGCATTAAAAACATATGTGTGTATTGCATTATAAAATCGACGTTAATATACAGGATCAAGTAGTGCTAACCCATGATTTGACAACGAAAATGATTGATGTTTTTTTTAACTATTTTCCGAACAGCTCTATAATGCTCACATTTATTCAATTTTTCTCTTCATTAGTCCGAGTGGACAAAAATGGTGTACAGAAATCTGGCAGGATTTCCTATGTCAGTTATATGTAAGCTTTCTTCGCTCTTGAACTTACTTTTAAGACTAAATTTAATTAATAATAAACTGAAAGTAAGACGTTAAAACTTGCTTTTAAGTTTAGTTACAGATAATTTAACAAATTCAATAGTTTAATAAGAAGCAATTTATACAACCCAGCTCTATCGGTGCCCTGTCTTTGGCTTAGAACTATAGTTTATGTGTCTCTGAATACAACGTCATGAACGCACCATTTGAGCCAAGCCACAACAGCCTCGCTAATTTTCTGAAGGCCAGAGCAGATCGCCTCCAACCTCTAACCAGCCAACTTCACCTACCTACAGTATTATTCTTTGTACAACTACAGCCTACGCAGCCTTCGTCCGGATGCCCTACGGAACCTTCCCTGCAACCAACTCAGCGACGCTGGTGGTGTCCGTCCGCGACACTTCACTTCTAGCGATGAACGTGCGAACTTGAGATGAGAGGCTGAGGCGCCTTCCCTGCTGCTGCATGCACCGCTCACCCGTCTACTCGCCTGACTTCGCTTCCCGGCATGTCCTGAGGCTCACTGGTACTTTGGAGGTACGTGGACTATGGTTTCATGACCAATTACTTGCCATTCCGGCAGCTGGGTATTAAGGACGACGTTTTCCCCACGCTTTCTTATAACTTAAAACTGTAATTTACTATAACTTGAAATTTTAACTTAATATAACTTGAAACTATAACTTAATATAACTTGAAACTATAAATTAATATAACTTTAAACTAAAACTAAATATAACTTGACACTAAAACTTGATATACCTTAAACTATAACTTGATTAAACTTGAAACTGTAACTTAATATAACTTGACACTAAAACTTGATATACCTTAAACTATAACTTGATATAACTTGAAACTTTAACTTGATATAACTTGAAACTATAACTTGATATAACTTGAAACTATAACTTGATATAACTTGAAACTTTAACTTGATATAACTTGAAACTTTAACTTGATATAACTTGAAACTATAACTTAACATAACTTGAAACTATAACTTAATATAACTTGAAACTATAACTTGATATAACTTGAAACTATAACTTAATATAACTTGAAACTATAACTTAATATAACTTGAAACTATAACTTAATATAACTTGAAATTATAACTTGATATAACTTGAAACTATAACTTGATATAACTTGAAACGATAACTTACTATAACTTGATATAACTTGAAACTATAACGTTAACTATATTTAACGTGTAATTAAAACTATATCTTAACGAACTATAACTAACTCAACAGTGCACGGGTGCAGCCCTTCCTCTAACGGCATCGTCACACACCGCAAGTCCCACGCCCGCCTGACTACCAGAAGTCCGGCTCTCAAGAGTTATTAATTTTGTCACCCTTAACTTTGATGTTTTGTGTATTTCGTTCCAAATGTCATTCCGACATTTCTCCGGAGAATAAAGTAGTAATCTTTCCATTAATTGGATTTCTGTGTTTTTACTTTCCTCTAATAAAATTTTCTATAAATGGTGTCTTTCAAATGTCTTGGTCATGAGACCAACTGGACAAATCTGGTGTGTTTGATACTGTCAGTGTAATTCTTACAAATATTCGAATTTAAGCTTGTAAACAAACCTATACACTAGTAAGACAATCTTACATCAGTACATATTTATTTCAAATCATTTTCCCATCTGGTTTGTCCGTCATTGTTCCAACAAAATAAGAAATGAAGAGCTTTTTTGACACACGTCCTTCTAATTGAAAAACATGATGAGTACATCCGTGATGTGCACTGAATAGTTGCCGACCGTCTTCTCAAGTTAATGTCTTGAATCAAACTAGAAGTTGTACGGGACACATACAATCAGGAATTACTTTGGTTTTTATATTCTGTTGGTTTTTTAACTTTTTTGAAAGGAGACAGATATGTACACTTGGTGGCTAAAGGGATAAGTCTTAAGAAATGACTTCATTCAAAAACTCTTGCCAAGTTTCAAAAACGCTTTTCCAGCCATTTTGAAATCATTCAAGAGTACTAGCAATATAAAAGAAACAGGTGCAAATATCCAGACTTTCGGAGACTTTCAGCAGTGCATATCAAGCTTAAGTCAGCGTCCCCTGCAGTAAGCTGGCACTCGCGGTCATCTAACACACTTTCCCCGACTGATATCTTTTTCTCTCTCTGAGTGCTCTCTCTCCCCAACTTATTAATCAAATTAGTTAGGCGCTTCGTGGTAAAGTATAAAATTCTGGAACAGAAGAAAAACAGCCTCGGAAGCTAATGCCGGATTTAATGAACGCTCTCTGAATTGATTACTAGAGGAATTGCAATGGAAATGAGTGGTGCTTGGGTACTTGAACGTCCACTCAACTACAGCTGCTCAACCTAATCATTCGCTGTGAGGAATTAACATGCGTACATATATTATTTTATGCCTCTAAATGTGAGGGGAGCTTCGACTGAGAGCATTGTATTCTTAATCGTCTGTTGCACAATCATTGGAAGCGTGCCTTCCTACAAATGACTCTCTGATGTACCAACAGAGTATAAAATGGACAATTCGTTTCCAGCTGAAGTTTACTTTAAATTTTGACGTGAATTACGAATGTTATGAGGAGTAATCAACTACTATTTACATAATTGCTCTAAACACAATGACCGGAGCCTTTGATGCACGACTTGAAATGAATATTAAACACGTAGTACCCGTCTCACACGGAGCCCCAGTGGCCTGTAGGGCCATATTATTCTTCAATTATTTTTTGGAAGAGTTTGTACCGCAAGAATTATCGGGTGGTGTACGTTGTGATTTAGAGAAGTTTTAAGCTTTGACCTTTAAAGTGCTAGTTCGATAATTGAAATGCCATTTGTAAATGAACTTTCCAGCAAGACATCGCAATATTTACTTAGAAAGACATCCTTTATCAAAAAAGTCATCAGGTAAACTATTTTTCAATCAAAGGTAAAAAAACACTGCCCAATTCGTACTTTAAAGAAGGTTAAATTTCAGCACAGCATTCACGGGAGAGCAGACTATCAATCAAGCGTGGTCGGTAAGAGGCTCAGTGTTTCTGTAGCTACACATCTGTTGCGGCCAATACGGTACGATCAGTGAAGCAGTTTTTGATATCGCTCATGAGATATTTTAAAGATTTTGTCCTAATGGACAAATGTTGAAATGTGCGGATCTAACTGAGCTCCGCAGTAAATTGACTGATCTGATTTATGTTTATAATACCCAAGATCAACTCATTAGCAAGATCTTCTGAAATCTAGCTGACTCTCTAGAATTCCCACGTTATCATTAAGAGAATTAAATATTTAAATTATGGAATATTTTGTTCTGAACAAACTGAGTTTGCGACGATTGATAATATTCGTCTTGGCTACATTCATTCTAAGCTTGCTTATTGCTAAATTTCTCACCTACAGCCACTTACAGAAGGAATGTCTCACAAATTAAATTGAAATTTGAGAGTGTAAAATACATATGTTCTGTGGAATGAATCAATTGCCTACGTCTTCTATTTACAACGTGAAACCAACAGCCCGTGCCAGCAGCCGGATAGGTACGGCAGTAACCAAAAATTAGCTGAGACATGTCTAGTATATTCGCGCAGGATCTCGTTAAGAATCATAGAGAAAATTCTGTTATGCCTTTATTCAGTGCTTCAAAAACATTGGCTCCTGAACTGTATCGATGATGATTTTCCTAAAAGGATATTTCGATTTAATTCCAGTATCCTCAAGCACTGCTAGTACTAGGCAACATCAAAAAGTGTGATCAGAAAATTTCAATCATGGAAGAAGTTTGAGAGGCCGGAATTTGTCTCTTAGCTAAGTTTTATTTCCTAACCAGTTGTAGGACTATAATTCTGCAATGAGTAATCAATTTATTTTGAAGCAAAAACAGACAAAAGCAAAAAATTCTACGCGAATCTTGAGGAGACCAACTCGACTCTCAAGAATTTCTTCTAAACAACAAATCTGATGATAGTGAGAAACTCTGAAATTATACGAAACAGTCCGGACTTGTACGATCAAATGTCAGTCCAAATATTGTGCAGATTGTATCATCTCTATTCGTTTAAAAATCAAGGTTAGATCGTGAGAAGTTAGGAGTGTAAAAATACCGTTGAAATATTTGAGTGACTCGGGAAACTTGGAAGCTCACTTTAAAAAAATCAGCTTGATTTTCTGATACTTTTGACTTCAAGTTAGTCTCTCAAGATTTCAGTGAAAAAATTCAAACTTTAATGCACGGCTGAGACTAGCACAAGGACAGAACAAAAAGATTAAGTAATTTAGTGAAAGAAATAAAAATTTTGGCTAGTTTTTGATTAGCCAATATTTTTCGTACTTGTAAGATTTGTTTCTGTTTTTAAACAAAACAGCTTTTCAAGAAGATTGAATCAAAAAGCATCCTGGGAGGGTGAAAGGGAACATTCCCAGGACTTTTGCAGTAGAGGAGCTCCATCCATAATTTATTTTACTTTTCATGCAGTTTAACTATCAGTTTACTTCATTTTTTGTTTAATGAAAGTTAAAATTGCTTTGGCTTTGATGCATTTTGAGTGATTAATACACAACTGTACATATCTATTGAAGATGCCTGCTTCGTATTGGAAAAAGAATTTTTGAATCGAAAGAATGAACCAATTTTAAATTGACTGATCAATGTTGTTCTAAAGTTTCGTCCGCTGAACTAGGATTTCCCGAGTAAAACCTAAGTCCCTTTCTTTCATTTTTTTCAACTGAAGACCCAAGTACGGAAACAGGAAGGTACAGGCGCTAGGAACAGTTTGATCCGAAGATATTGAACTGTTCAATTTTCTACCTAAAAATTTACCAATTGGCGACTTTTTGAATGATGATCACAACCATTTTTGCAAAAGTAAGACTTCAGGAGAAAAAATTCATCCTTTAATATTTCATATGAGCTGCATACATCAAAAACACAAAACAAAAAGTTCTGACAATTTTTTGTTTGAAAATACAGGCCAAAAAACTAAAAACTAGTACCCAAATTCGTGAAACAGTCCTCACGAAAAACAGAGCACTGAAAATTGTCCCAATTTTTATGCCCTGAACTGACCAAAAAAGGAAGCCCGTTTTCCTTCTTTCTATCTATAGTGAAGCTGATGTTTCTGCATCTCGCGTTACAGTATTAAAGGAAGAGCGGAGCATGAAACTGAAGGCGGGAAAGAAAAAATGTGGCATCGACATTTTTCCTTGAAAAGTTGCTCTAACATTGTTGGGCATAAACATTGTATCAATTCTCAGTCTGCTTTGAATACATAGTTTCCTCAACAGCAGCTACGTAATGTATGTTAAGTAATTCCGAAGATAAACTTATTCTTCCCGATAACAGTCAATCAATAAAATACGGGCGAAGGAAGAGCGAAGATTCAATATTGGAGAAATCCCTTCTGTGCGCCCCATCGTTTTTAGCTGTCACTTTTTTTCTCCATTTATTCTTTCTAACGGACATCAAGAGAGCTAAATAGCAAATTTTTATTTCATGACTTTATCCTGTTGCTGCTGGATATTTGTACGATTTAACCACTAATTCTAATTTGTGAGAACTAAACACTCGTGACAGTCCATCAGTGCAAAGTTCTGATGTTTAACTCGTGGTGCATGATTGTCAAGTTGAAAATAGCTGCTGTGAACAACATCGCCGCATTTCGGATCATTTTGGAGAAAAACTAAACTTTAAATCTTTGAGATTCACCAATTTCTCTGCATGATTATGTTAGTACTCCTTAATACCGGTAAATTTGTACAAGTTATCTGTAAAAATTTTGTGTACATTTGTGTTATTTTTGTGCAATAATTTCTTTAATATTCTCATCTTCTTTTACTTTCCATCTTCATACACGACTGGAGCTAATAGTGAAAGCGAGTGGAAAATTTTTTGTTAATGAACAAACATTTCATAAATTCAACACTTCTATAAATGGCAAAACAACCAGCCGGCCTATCCAGACTACCCGGAACCATTCCGCATATGCAGTAACAGCAAAAAGATTCATAGCAGGCAAAAACAAAGAATTCAAGGCTTCTGAGGACTCGTGAAAAATTTAGCGTCTATAGAAGAGGTTGAAAAATTAAGTCCCTGTTAGAGCCACTTAAAAGTTAGGAGCGTATGACGGCAGTTAAAGAGTTCAGCCAAGGTCTCCCTCCCATCGTTATCCTCGGGAGCTAGGCCATACTAAGCCTCTTAAAAGGCAATTGCAAAGTTTGGCTGCGTGCGAACACGAGAAATGTCACCAGTTGTCTTAGCCATCGAATTTTATGACCAATACGAAAACCTAATCGAACTAGACCTCTGCCAGGGGCTATACTGCGCAAATCTACCAGAAATTTACGGTATCGCGTTAAACAAAAGTGTTACAGAAGGAGCCAAGTATAGCGATGTTAGAAAGAAATATACGAGAAGAATGTTTTTTACACGGTCGACGACCGGGTCCCCTGTTTAGTTTTTGTTTTTTCTCCTTTTCATTTATCACGGACGCTGGATGTGACAGTCTTCGTTATTTAAATCTTGAAGCTGTAATTGTTGATGCACTAATGTAACTCATAGAGGGAAATTCTTCGCCAAAGGAACTTCTTGAGGGCGAATAACTTTTCTTTGTGTCTACAATTATGGTTTCGAAGGCAAATATTGTACTAGAGCACAGCATTGTTGATAATCTCCAAGTTACTCTCTCGCTCACTTGTATAAATTTGTAAATTCGTGTATCTCGTTTGTCTTCAAACAGCAGAACTATTTTTCGGATGCAGCGAATATTTCAAACGCAAATGATGCGACTCTAAAAATTGGAATTGTGCCAGGCCTTCATTAAATGCAAGGACGAGGAAGTCTCTCTAGATATATTCAATAATTCCACAGTGACCGTGTTTTTTCAGTTCAACTCAATAACAATCTATCCGATTCTTTCACATACTCTTAGGAGTGAGCCTCAAGACTCAGTCCACTATCACACATTTATTTAAAAATGCTGTAGCTTGTAAAATATGAATGCTAGAATGCTGAAATAGATTTCATTGAAAAAAGTAGGATTCAAAGTTTTGCTTTATTAAAAATTTAACATTCTTCATGACCACCATTTGACTCAATACACTTATCAATACGAACAACAAAATTTGTGATCATATTCTGCAAAGTATTAGCCTCAATGGAGGCTATAACTTCTCGAACCTCATTTTTCAATTGGACAAAGTTAGATGGTGCCTATATTCTGTAGCCTGAAACGGATTCGAAAGACTTAGAGCCACAACCAGGACAATCAAATGATAACACCCTGTAACAAAGTTTTTGTCATTGAGTTGAAACTGTTATTTCTTATTTGCTCATGTCTAGAAAAAATGAAAAATACTTGTATTCGTTAATAATTGTGCTTTTGTGTCCAGGATAAGAGACCTTTGAAATTTACCTATTCTCATAGGAACAAAGTGACAAATTTGAAGTTTGGCTTGAAAAAAGTTGAGTCAAAACGAACGTACAGGATGTTTCAGAAAAAGAGGTACGAAATTGCACTCCAAGTAGAAAATGGCCAAATAAACACTTTTTCTTCTATGAAATGTTCCAAAAAAATTCGAGTTTTGGAGATATTAGCTGTTTATTGTTTTAAAGGATGAAATTTAATTACACAATTACTCGCAATATTCATTTTGAATTTACGTTACAAACACTTCTATTCTATGAGAGTTTACAATAATAAAATTTAGTTTTAGTGGCATTTGGTAAAAAGTTTTACCAAAAAGATTTTAAAATTATAAAATCGTGCTACAAGGTTACTTCTTGTTTGTCTTGTTGACACTGTTCAGTTTCAAAGAAACCACGACGCCTGTAACATGAACCGTTTAACAAATTCTGAAATGGTAGATATGCACCCTGCTTATGGTGCTGCTAATGGCAATCCGAGACAGGTAGTAAGGCTGTATCGAGTGCGGTTTCCTAACCGATACATACCAGTTCAAAGAATGTTTGCAAATTTACACCAAAGGCTACGTGACAATGGGAGTTTCGAAACTAACAAAAGAGAAACTGGATGTCCAAGGAATAAAAATCTTGAGGCTGTGCTAGATTCTTTGCGTCATAATCCAAGAGCTAGCACGAGTGGAGTTACAGCAGCTCTGGGATGACAGGGCCACTGTAGTGTTTGGAGAATCATGAATGATAATAAATTCAATCCATACCACTTTCCAAGAGTTCAAGAATTGAATCCTCGAGATTATAAACTACGAGTACAAATTGCAGAGTGGTACCTTTACAGAAAATGCAAGAACTTAACTTCTCTGATTATGTGTAGTTTTCAGCTGAAACAACATTCACTCGTGAGGGAGTGTTCAATTACTCTTACAATGAACATGAATGGGCACTTGAAAACCCTCATATCGTGAGTGGACATTCGTACCAGCATAGGTACAGTGTTAATGTTTGAGCTGGTATCATCCATAACCAAATTATTCGGTCACACATGATACCATCGCCTCTCAACGGGATTAATTGCTGAGTTTTCAAAGAAAAGTACTTCCCGAGTGACTCGAAGATCTACCACTTGCAATAAGAAGAATAATGTGGTTGGTTCCAGCATGATGTTGCTCCTGCACAGTATCATATTAGTGTCCAAAATTACCTGAATGGTCAATTTCCTGATAGGTGGATCGGGCGAAATGGTCCTGTTGCATGGCCTCCTAGATCTCCTGACATGACTCCACTCGATTTCATTTTTTGGGGGACACATGAAGGGTCTTGTTTACGCTATACCCATTGAATCTGAGGAAGATCTCGTGGCTAGAATTGCATTGGCTGCTGGTGAGATTTCTGAAATGCCAGACGTGTTTCCCAATATCCGGCAGTCGTTAAGGCTAAGATTTGAAAAGTGCATTGATGTAGGTGGAACACTTTTTAAACAATTTTGTAAATTAAATTCAGAATAAATATTGCGATTAATTGTGTCATTAAAGTTCATCCTTTAAAACAATTAACAGCTAATATCTCAAAAACCCGAATTATTTTCGGAAATTTTCATAGAAGAAAAAGAGTTTATTTGGCCATTTTCTACTTGGAGTGCAACTTTGTACCTCTTGTTCTGAAACACCCTGTATGTTGTTCCTGTATGTTTCCATTGCTATATATATTGCTATATGTAGATTAATCTAACTATATAGATATAAATATATTTATATGTTTCTATATATGTTTAAGAAAATAAAAGCAAGGATATGTTTATATATGGATACATAAATCTAAACACATATATATGTACACATATACAGAGATATAAATATATGTAACGATTTCTATACATATCTCTATATTTATTTACAGTATACTTCTATATCTATAAATATTTACAGATTTTGTTTCCTCGAAGTCAAAAATGATAGATCGTCGTTTACTTGTGCTTAGTTTAGAGCCTCTTTATCAACGTAAGATTGTAAATTGTTTCCCAAGTTGTCAACATTCCGTACTGTTCCTCTTATCCTCGTCGCAGCATTCAGCGCTGCGATATGGACGTCATTTGTGAAGGCAGGGATTAAGTCTTGTATATGAAAAAGTAATTTCTATAAATAAAAATTTGCCTGATCTTAAAATAGTTTCTTGACGATTTGCTTAAATTGCCGAGGAAGAAGGTGGCATTGGGGTGTGTCAGTTCGCTGCTTGCACGCAGTTTGATTTATAACTCTCGAACCTATTGTGATTAGATTGCAAAGATTGAATTTTTATAAATCTCATAAGTGCTCCTTCACTTTGGGGCGAATTAGGTGTAAACTGTCGGCGAACGTTCTGAGTATGCTTTAAAGCATTGACCAAGGGTTTTCTATACGGTACATTTCCTTAACAAAACTCTCCGATATTTTATGACAACTTTTCTTTCGAGCTGTATAAGTGAAAATTTAATCTCAATTTATTCATATTCGTTCATTTACCAGTAAAATCGTTTTCTTTTCACTAAGCAAAAATTTCAATATATTCTTATTCAAAAACAAAGAGTTGTCTCCTTAATTTCAATCGAATACTCCGTATTCACTCACGAATACAATTCAATTGCTTTATTTCGATGCCATTTGATTTCATTTCAGTTTTTACTTTATCTGAAGTACGGCTCATTTCTTTAACGACTATTTCTCAAAGATCTTTCAACTTCTATGTATCGAGAGAATGTTATCATACTCTTAGTATGTCCACCGAAAAATTGAGAAACAAGAACGACGAAAGACTTCGTTGTCTATTTTTTATCTTGCCCTTACGTGCTTTTTATTATTTCCAGAGGCACGTGGTAAAGCAACATGTCCTGAAGACGTCTTACGATTGTTATTCGATATGTTGAACTCTGCTATATGCCTAATATCTTTGTACTGATGGTTTTTAACCATTAACTAATGTTGTTACTCTTGACCTGTGGCAGACAGTCTCATTGATAAACGAACGCTGTGAAGTTCATCAGCCTAATGAAATCAGTTCATCAGATATATAATTTCGTCCTCGGCTGAGTATATTCACGCCTAAAATGAAAACGAATGAATTGCGAAAATATCGGCATAATCTTATGTATAAGCTGAGAAGAGTCCCTCTCGCTGAAGGCGAAGAGAAATAATTGCGAGTGGATAAGGTAACAAAGATGCTGCTTCCGCGACATGGCCTCCGGAAAAATTGCGATGTCTCACCTTCCGAGCTTTGTGGGACTTACGGAGATTAGGCAGACCAAGCCTCGGGATCACAGGAGCACAAAACAGAGCTATAACTTCTTATTTTAGGGTCACGCTTGCAGAATTTTTCTTAGTAGGGTGCGACCTTAGAACTGAAAGGTACCGACTTATCTATACAGTATATTCTCGAACAAGGCTGCAAACAAAATATGATAGAACAAAATTAAACAAAGCACTTTAAGCTATAGACGCTGGGTTACGACACTTTTCAAACACAACACACATCACAAGGAATTTTAACTCGATCTGTTAGGGGCGTTGAAAATGATGTCATGTTTTTCTTTGATAATTCGCCAAATCTGAAATTATAGTTGTCAGTAAGTCCGAACTTAAGTCTACTTTTTCTGTTACGGAATGAATAAAACAATAATTCCTCTCCCGCTAAAGGCAGGTGCACAGCGCCAAGGTTTGTCAATGAAAAACTTTCCCAAACGATTACGATCGTCTGACTTGGGACACGAGACATTTCCACATGTGCTTTATGTATCAATCAATTGGAAGCAGAGCTACCGACTGGTTAAATGTACGTCCTGTGTACAGACATTCTTCCCTAATCAGCGAGTAGTCACGAATTCAGTAGCTCATTAAAAGCAATTTCTTTGTACTCGTCTTCTTAGGCTCGACACAACGCAAAGATGAGCGCAGTGCTTCCTACAACATATTTTGCTCGTTAGGATAACACTGGTTTTGAAACCATAAATGCTATAAAATTTTCTTTGCTGCGTCATTTACTTGGGTTCGGGTAGACTCAGGATTTGTGGGATTAATGATTACAAACAAGCTATTAGATTATTCGGAAAACGATGCAGCTGAACAGAAAAAGACAAGACGCAATATGATGGAAAATAGTGACTTAGATTTTCGGACTGCAAAATCTTACTATATCAAGGTTGGCACAACAAAAAAATTGTTTACAATCTCGGAAACTAGTAAACAATTTCTCCTAAAACTAAAGGCTATATACGACAAATACTCGAGAAAATATTTCTCTGATATAAAATTTTTCAAACAAATTTTCACTAGAGTAAAATAGTTCATTATCGCCAGCAAATGAGTGGACAGCCATCAACACTAACATGCTCCTGTCTGCTAGAGGCACGGTTGACAATATAGAGTAAAAAAATCTAAAAGCTTGAAGTAATTTCATTTGATCGTATACAAGGGCCTGAAAAGTCGCTCCAGAATAAACATAGGGAACAATGCCTGACTCATCTTTTACCCGCCACCTACTCCGACACTCATGCAGTCCTTCCTTCGATACTCGTCTACGCATCCATCGTAAGATACGATCCCTACGAATGAAACCCTTTAAGATAAAAACAGCATTTCCGATAAGAAATTTTTTGAACTGTGGAATGGAAAGCGAAAATGTCTCTAAGTTATTCAATTCTCAGTTAATTAACCAGCGGATATTTTATGCAGAGGAGATGAAGAGTATAGTTTTCATACTTCATCAGAAGAAGGCATCAACTGCAGAGCCTTCTTTGAAATATTTTCATGGTGTAGTAGCCCTGCTGTTAAAAAAGGTGTTGTTTTTGAAGTCCCTCCTGTTCAGGCTTTTTTAATTAAACTTCTTTGTGAGAGTTGTTGGAGACGAGTGCCTTACTCATTTCGAACCACTACGGTCATACTTTGGAGCAAAATTTACCAGACATTTGTGATGACAATTGATTGAAGCCATTTCAAAACTAAAATTTTCTCAGCATACAGGAAATTTTTAACATCATTTTAATTTTAGTGAAAGTAGAAAATAGAGTGCTTCTTATTAATAATAAATACAAAAACAGTTGTGGCGTGAAAAATTTAAATCTCCATGAATGAATTAAGTCCTCTTAAGAATACGTTCAACAGCAAAAATTTTATACTTCTGGGCTTCACTTTTCTTCATGAGGAATTTAAAGTTTAAAAATGTAACCCCTAATTCTAATTTACTAGAAACTGGAGTTCATATTTTAAATCTTAATTTCCGGCGCACTTCGATATCAATCCATGAGCTCGTTCCTAACTCAAATGAGAGTTTTCTAGCTACTCGGAAAGCAGCAATATCTGCTGTTCAAGTTGTCTTGGAACTTCTACTTTCTACTTCGGCGCCTTGATTAATTGTACGAACTCCATAATCCTAAAATTTAATTCCTACATCCTGAGTAACTTCGAATGAAATTGCGCTTTTTTTTACTTCTATAGCATTAATTCAAATGAAAAATTATCGAAAAGTTTACGCTGAAAGTTAGTTCACCAGTCTTTCAATTTTTAAAATATATAGTTGAAAGAAAATTTGTTAGAATCATGATGGCTTGATAATACAATATAACTCTAGTCTTTGGAGTACTGAATTTTTTAATTGTAAGTTGTCCTCAATTCCGTCTGGACTGGAAATTAATTTGTATGTATCCATTATTTACTGTTCAAAATGCCATGAACATCACACTGATAACTTTGAGAAAAAGACTCGTAAGGATGATAGTCTATGTAATCCTACTCAGATACCTGAGAGCGATTGGTAACTGACGGCATGAGATTGGTGCAATAACTCAGTCCGTCCCTGATGCCAGACTCTTTTAATTCTCAAGTGTCGTGGAGATGTACGTCACACTTGAACCTTTCTGGTGTTGCATGCTTACAGTGTCTGTCTTCATCAATGTGATAGGAATTTTTTCATAGAAATTCTCAGTGATGAATACTCGTCAGGTAGCAACGCTTGCTACAGGTATCTGTTTTCGGTTATGTTTTGTGAGAAAGATCGCCATTAATTTTTTATTTGGATTTTACTCTCGTGGGAGAGGCGAGTTACCTTGCAAGCGAAAGCTTGTTAGGTCATCATCAGTAATTTTTTGCTATTTATACCTTTGAAGACTCACTCACATTTTTTATGCATTTTTTGAATGTAAGTAGTGGAAAACTCAGCGTGCTAAGTCGTTTAGATACAATGTATCAGGTTGTTGCGAAAGTAATTTTCTAATTTTAAAACGGATGTTAAAAAATTAGATTTGTCAATTATTTACATTCTGTCATAAGTATAATATATTTCTGAGACTAAACTAAACGTTTCCTTTCAAATTGTCTCTGTTACGTTCATATTCTTCATGAATATTGGCGCCCATATTTGTCCCTTCAAAAAATTACAAAAGAAATGTTCTAATGTACGAGTTTCATGAGGGTGTTAATGGAAGTGGGGCAGCAAAATCTATTCACTACACTGATGGGAATGATATAGTGAATGAAAGAAGTTGCAGGAAATGGTTTTCTCGTTTTCGAAGTGGTGATTTCACTTTAAAAGATTAGCCAAAGAAAGGTTGTCCAAAAACATTTGGTTCCGATCTGTTGAATGTTCTTGTGTCCGAGAAGCATACTGTTACCACTACGGAAATTGCAAGACAGTTATATATGACGCCCACAGCGTGCTTCTGATTTCTATTTGTTCCGAGGACTACAGAATCATTTGAGTGGACTGTGGGTAACAACAAAAAAAGAGATTGAAAAAGTTCAAAAGAAAATAAGAGATTGAAAAAGGCTGAATTTTAATTTTTATTTTTAAACCCACAGAATGTTACAATCGAGGCATTTATAAGCTTGTTGAAAAGTGGAATGATGACATTGAATGCAATGCTCTTCCTTGTATTCAATACCTAAGATATTTAAATCGAACATTACTTTTGCACCATCCTGAGATGATAAATTCATTTATGTATGCTTTTCATATTCATGTCCTTGAGAATTGAAGCAAATTATTTGTATTGATGCGTAAGCTAAAATTAAATAGTCAGCCCAACTGTAAACTAATAATTTCCCAAAACTCTATTCGTCTTTGACTCGGAAACTTAATTTCAGATGTATTTATTTTCAAATTACGTTATGGATAAGCGAGCTAGATTATTTTACCGCAGGATCACTCGCATTAATTTTTTATTTCTACAGATTATGAATTATACACACTACTAGAATACTTTATTTATCCCGTCTCCACCCATCTGCGAAGAATACCCTCAATCAGATAAAGTAGAGAGGGGTCCTGTGAAGAAAACCATTGTGTATAAAATTCAGTGATGCCTCCCGTCAAACGCTCACCAATTAAGAGAACAGAGTCCGTGTTCACCAAAATGAACGTCATCACGTTCCAAATTTTGAGCAGGTCAGCACGCTTCAATACAAGTTCCTAGCTCAGGACGAATAATTAGTGTGTGTGAAGACTAAAAAGAGCGGCTCGTCCTTAAGATGCACTCCTTGAAATGTTGAGAGGCTGGGCTTAAGAGAGATCCCGGCATCCCTTTGAGGTCTCCAAAAAAATGGCCATCCAGATAAGGAGGGTAAAATAATGGCGGCCGAGGAGGCATTGTGCGCAGCGTATCTCCCCGAGAAAAATTAAACAAGAGGTCACGTACATTGTTGGAGTGGCTGCTGGAGCTCTCGTGCGCCTGGCATAGAATGACACACAAAGACCCTTTGTCCGTGCAGTGTTCTGGGCAGCTCTTGTTCCGGAGAGTGGCCGAGTTGTGGAGAGCGATGTCGGCAAGTAGTTGATTATGAGCGAATGAATGTGGGTGATGTAAATTTTAGCGTATGAATTAATCGTAAATGAGATTATTCAGTGATTGCGAAGAAGTTAAGCATTAAGTATAGGTAAATTAAATTATATAAAATAATAACTTAAAAAATATATCGGCAAAAGCATTCAAGCGGGTAAAACGTTACAATTTAAAACTGGAAGAAATTGGGAATTACGGAAAATGGTTTCTTGGAACTTTTGAACTAATTCATGTAATTTATTTACCTCAAGCAATGCATCAGTAAAATCGTTTTTTTGATGTAAATTTATAACAATGGACAGGTTGAAACATAATTACTGAACGTCCGAATAAGCCCTGCGATTTACTCCTAGTGCATCCTAAATCGACCTTATCCTAACATGGGCAATATTATTTGATCTCAAACACTTACTTTCAACATACACCACATAGACATGAATCCTGAGTGCAATGCCCAGCATAACTTATAAATAACCCGTCTCTGAACTCATTTTATGTAAAGATTGTTCCCCAATTGTCAAACGTTGATCAACTTGCCTCCACCGGCCTGATCCCTCACTCTGAGCCTAATGATCTCTCCCGCTGTAATGATCTAGTCACCCCAACGACATCCCCTGTCCCACGGTGCCCCATAATCGCGGCCAAGGCTTCATTTGAGCCAAAATTCCTCGGCATGCTTGAAGGCCACGAATGACCAGGCCGAAGATATTGAATATTCTATATTAAAAGTTCTGACTCTTGCCAGTTTTCCACGTAATAATATTAAATCTGCTGCACTTACTGGGAAGTATATTTTGCATTCCTCACTTGGCCGAGTTTTGCAGTCCGTCTCGACCGTCATGTTTACTTCCAGCAAAATATGTAGCTGTGAGCAAACTTGTTATGATTACAGTCGCGAAGCCTAAATTACTCATATGGCCAGCTCTAAAAGTTCTTTTTCTTATAATTTTCACAACTTTCAAGGTTTATGATGGTCAACACTCGTTAGGATGGATTGATCGGCTGATATCAAACTTTCACGTTCATGAAGGATGAGCCACATTTCTCACCAGAAATGCCAACTCTGGTAAAACGACTAATGTGTGATTCTCCCGTTTCTGTCTGCATGAGCTTCTGACTATAAACTCTAGGTCTTATTTAACTGCAAATTATTCAAAACTTTCAGGAGCCTGGAGTTGTTGAAGAGCAGCCTTGTAGTTCTTCTATACAAGCACGAAGTTAGCTAGTGCTCAATGCAGATGTTCTGTCGCTCGTTACTGTCGTCATTTAAGTATTACAAAGAAATACTAAACTTTCCCGATTACCCTCTGGCCGACCAGACAGTAAAAACGGAATTTTATCTGCAGAAAACGAATGAATTGACAGCATTTATTTCATTTCTAATAGAATAAAATGTATTATATGAAAAAACATTTAGATTTTGTAGAACTATCAAGAACATTTGACAGTGAAATAGAAACACTGACCTTTTTACATCAGGCGTTTAAAGCCGCTTCTCTGTACTGTGTGCTATGTAAAGGTTCCTTCATCAGTTCATAATTATACACCAAAAATTGAGAGTTTAAGCGTTCATTTTTCCATTGGAAGAGAATTATTCCACTAATTAATAATCATTTTAGGAAATTAAACAGAACAGAGCACTAGACTCATGAAACACTTCAGGGAAGACAGTCTGTAACAATCTCCTTAAGTTGACCCACAAATGTGTTTTTTTTATTCAAGCAAGGTATTGTTTTTCTTTAATTTCCATTTTGTTTTCGTCGAGCAAATCATAAACTGAAAAAAATTTTAACGTATTTGTTAACTGTAATATCTTCCATATCATGGTAATCACGAAATAGTATAAGTAATCTGAAATTTTACTAATTCACCTAAATGTGAAGCTCACATACAAACGGTTAAATATTTTCATATTTCTCTTCAACTCATTGACTATAACGTGGAAAAAATTGACCATTAGAACACAACTCCCCGCGAATAAAAGTTATAACAAAAATGGAACACAACAATGAATAGTTACTTTTGTGAGGGTACATTTACACTAAGGAAAACTTAAACGAACGTAATATGTGGCTCTACAAACGGGGTCTCCTCGGGAGGCGAATAAGGTAGAAACTAATCTTAAAAACTTCCAGCCGGCCAGAGCAGTGAAGAAACTCGATTTAAACCTCATATATTTTATCCTGAACGTACATGTCTGAAAACAGGATGGGCTCACACAGTTTCAAAACACAAAAATATAAAAGGTAAAAACAATACGACGGTTATGATCTATCGACCCATATTGTTCAAAGCTTGAAACTAGTAAAATGGATAAAAAGTAGCCTGTATTTAAGGCAAATAGTCAACTTCATATTTCTAGTTCTTTTTCTTAACTCGATTTTAAACGTAAGTTCATTTCCCAGGTGTTGGCGAGTTTCAATGAGTGCGTGAAAGATCATTTCAAGATCATCATGATCATTTCAAGAAGAAAAAATATTTGTCTGGTGAACGCGATCATGATGATGATAAGGATGAGAGGAGTAACCCCAGAAAATAATACACGCAGTTGAAGATGCCGCAGGCAACGGGTCTGAATAAATCTATTGGCCTAAATGCTTGCTCTAGAATACAAAATTACGATGTTCTTTATCGAAAATGTCTTGTCTTGTCATCGTTGAGAGTTGTTCTTTCATCGATATATTGAAATATTCATCTGACAAAATTTTCTCCGTGAGTCGACCCACACTCACTAAAAAGAATGAAGAGATATTTGAATGTGAAACTCCATTCAAAGGAAAAAAAGAAAAGCTGGAAGGACCACTTGCATGCTGCAACTATAGCAGAGGCCTGGTCTTGCTGGGATAAGTAAGTTCAATTGAACAAATTATAATAACGTACTATGAAAAACGTATAAAGCGTAAGGAGTAACAAATTTTTCATTCGAATTTCAGCAAAAAATTGAAGCATTTTTTCAACGATTACTGTCAATCCCATGCAAATTATTTGGCGAGCCAGAACAGGAATGTAGTCAGTTGCACTCCACTTCTTGCAAAGCCCCACGAAGCGAAAGTGACTGCTAGAGTGACGTTCAGGACGATGCTGACGATGCATTGATCGATGACGTTGCAACAATTCTTCATCAAGGTATAGACTGATAACTAAAATTTGAAATACTCATTAATGATTAATAAAAAGCTAGCATTCATTAAATTTCAACGACGATGCTTGAACGTATTTTTTGCTGCATCCATAACGACCATCCATTTACTTCATGGTAATAATGTGTGTATTTGATGGCATCAAATACCTAAAGTGTGGAAACTTTTATAAGATTATATTGTTTCAAATGGTAATGTAAATATTTTTCTACGAAAAGTATTTTTAGATTGTTTTCATTTCAGGTTGGCTATCTTCAGAGCTGGATGGAGAAAACGGTACCTTGCCACGGCATATTCGTTGCGCCTCCCTTCCAATTCTCTGAACCTCATTGCAACCACTGACGCTGCAACAATGGTAAACAATCGTGGAAATCAAGATTACAAGAAGATTTTACGTTTGACATGTAGAAAAGCACAAGCTCTATGTGGAACCAAAATATTAAAGTCCTCAAGCAGACGATATTGTTAGAGACGGGATATTAGATATTATTATCGCATGAGCTACGAGATAGAACTTATTCTATGATGTTGTACACCGTTTGAAGAAAGTGCAAAACGGAAAAGAAAGTGCTATAAAGATGATTTAGATGAAATTGGAAATCCCAAGTTTCGCGCCTTTGGAAATTACCTTTTTCAAAGAATGTGACATAGAAATGAGCTCTAGATCTATTGCGGAGAGAAAAGAGAGCCTTCATTGGGATTCTCATTCCAACAATTGCAGTTTGGCTAAGCTAACTGTAATGGATGAGAAAGAAAAAAGGGTTCGTGCCATTGATTGTGGAATCAGGAAATATTCAGTCATGCAATCGATGACAATCATTGTTTGCTAACTGCTACATTCCATTATCATTTTAAGCTCAAGTGGATGAAGAATGATTTTCTTGATTTTCCATTTCCTCTTTAACTACCGAACATTAAATCCCTCTATCGAAGACAGAGACAGAGTCTGTTTCGTGACACAACATATTAATAAAAATCTACCGAGATACTTCCAGCAACAGGAGCAACGTGAGTCGCATGTACTTTGTCGGGTTATCACCTCGAGAACACTGGATCCGAACATGAGATTATAAAACAAACCAGTGATCATCCCGACAAGATCCCTAGTTCTATGAAAAACGAACGATCTCAAGCGAGTTGTTATGAGAAGCTTCGAAGGCTTTAGAGAGAGAAACAGTCACGTTTGGATCTTATGATATTACTCCATTACTCTGAAGCATGAAGAATTCTAACAAGTGTGTCCAGCAGCAGTTCCTTCAATCAAGCCAACTGTTTCCGCTTGAATTTCTCGTAGCAAGGAAAAACAGACGAGAGTGATGTGTGAAATAAGGAACGGCCGAATCAGCATATGTCGGCGCATAAATAAGCAACCTTTAGCAACTTATTAACGAGGGTTGACCGAGATCATAGTCTACCATGACAGTGATCCGGATAACGTATCATCCCTGCAACCCGACCATAGCACCCCGGTACGCAGTGAGGGATTTCCACGTTAGCGGGAACCATGAGAACATCTGGTATGGGCTCTCAGTATTTCAGCAATAACACACCCGGATTTTAAGAGGTACTGTAAGTCATGCTGTTTTTTGTATTTTTTATTATCTTTCAGGATATAGTTTTTAGTACAGAGTGCTAACCGAGTGCCTTAGCGAATTATTTAGAGCGCTGTTTAGATACATGTTGAAGAAATCATTCCCAGCTGTGAACAACTATTGTATAAGTCAGTCCTTTCATAGTTCTCGTAATTCTCGAATGTTATAAAAAATTAAGAGACGGAAATGAGGTGAATCATAATCCCGCTTGACGTTGTCGTTGAATGAAACAAATCAATGTTTAAGTGTCCAAACAAAGTTAGCGTGTTTTTGCTACAACTACCATTCAAAACGTCTCGCTATTAATGTCCCAAGTCCTTGCGCTAAAGGCCAGAAGTGAAGTTGAAGAGCGTGAAGTGGAGCTGCACAGTTTAATTGAAGGTGGACAGAGCGAGTTGAGGGCTCCTTTTCTCTAAGAAAGCGTCAGCAGCATGCCTCATGCTTTTCTCCGCGAATGTGAGCCCATGACAACACACCATCATCATAGGCCATTAGAGTTTTGCGAAAATTTCTACAACACTTTGCCGAAGAACACCTTTGTTCGAAATTGATGTAACACATTTTCAGTATGATTTAGAAATAACTATTTTATGAAAAAAAATATTAAAAAATATACCCCGCCTACACGCACGCGTTTCTTTAACGAAACAAATGACAGTATTACGAACATTTTGTAGCCTCGCCGGATTTATCATTAGAATGACTTCATGCCACTCGCAGAATCGTGTTGGTCCTACCTTCACAGTCACTGCTAAAGTTCTTAAGATGCATTGAAAGATTATTTCTCCAGTATATACCTATAATGTTGTGTTATAGTTCAGTATTCGTTCCATGACCAATGGCACTGTAGTTATCACTTCCATTATATGATCGGGTCAGTTTCAATCAAGGCGTTCGGTTTTTTTTTCATTTGTGAGCCCAATTCAACTGCTCATTGTTGCACTTCAAAGTTGTTAAGTTTATAGATGGACTTTTTTGCCCGTACTATATCTGGTGCTACCCTTCAACAAAAAATTTTTTATATCCTTCATTTTACGAGCCTTTCCTCCATTTTAATGACCTTCCTCATTTTTTTCTGACGTAATGAAGTTCCTAAGTGTGAAATCAGCTTTACCTAAGCATAGAGTTAATATTCCTTTCCCTATAACTCGCAGTTTTAAAAAGTTAAACCTAATTGTTGTAAATGATTTTCAGCAGTACGTTCTTAAGTATTATTTAATTCGTTTGAACAAACAAAATATTGTTTTTTTCCAGTCACAGTTTGAATTACCCCCCAATCCTCCAATTCCCGATGTAGTAATTGCTTTCAGTTCTACTCCAGACTTCGCTCCAATTTTATGCTGACGCTTCAAGCTTTACTTTTTGAAACTGTATTTATCAATTCGAATGGACACACATCTAAATCGTTTTCATGCTCGAATAACATCCATCAAAGAACGTTTTCAGGTCTTTTCAAAAGACAGCTGTAAATTTATTCTGCAATAATGGATTCTCTCCCCAAGTCGGAACACTTTCTCTATATGTGTGTGTTAGAAAAATATTGTAGTGTTTTGTGGTTGGGCTAACATTTTTGCCTTACGCCTTTTCACAAGACGAACGTACAACCCCCGAACAATTTGAATGTAATAAAGCAGTAGAATACTGTAGGTTTAAAAGACGCCTTTTGTGGGTGTGGCTCATTGACAATTTTCTTTAAAAGAGCACTCATATTGTGCGGTTTTGCGCGAGGTAAAAGGAATATTCTCGCCCGAACATTCATGCAATTGGACGATCCAAATCAAAATTATTAGGCAGAAGCAGCTAAAAAATGCAATACGTTCAGTTATTCCATGTCTGATGTCAATAACTTGATCGGTAATCCAGCTGATCAAATCCTTCAGAGATGAGATCAAATTTTTCCATTGCCGACTCCGTACATTGCAGATCGTCGTTGATGCATGTAGAATGACGCATTGATGAGCGCAGAATGACGCCAGAATGACGCATTGATTAGCGCAAAATGTCGCCAGAATAGCGCCTTGATGCGCGCAGAATGACGCCAGAATGACGCATTGATGAGCGCAGAATGTCGCCAGAATGACGCATTGATGAGAGCAGAATGTCGCCAGAATAGCGTTTTGATGCACGCAGAATGACGCCAGAATGACGCCTTGATGCACGTACAATGACGCCATCCAATGACGCAGAATGACGTCAAGTAAAAGGATACAGCATTGTAACTCCAATCACTCAATTAAACGTGCGTAAAACACGCATTCCATTACGTGCACCTATTCTTGACCACTTGCTCGACCTCAATGTTCTGATATTGTCATAAGCGTTTTCTTTAATGCATGCACATTTTTTTTTAAATAGGCATTCGCCGTAGACGTCTTTGTGTAGATGTGGTGGATGACTCTACTCGGTGTGCGTCAATTTTTCGTCGCACAGCTTGGTGTCTGGTGTCAGTATTAAAATATTTTTAATTTTCTACTTGATGAAGCTATCTCTTTGGCTCTCAAAATACAAAGTTTAGTGAAACAAAGAAAATTTACATTTTTTAATCAACTCATTCCTAATCCTATCTCTTCTTGATACTCCAAACATGCTCCTCAAACACTTCATCTCAAACACATCCAGCTTCTTCCTCTCAGCTGCTCTCAAAGCCCAAGACTCAGCTCCATACAGCAAAACTGGCACAATTAAGCTTTAAAACAGTCCCCTTTTAGCACTCATACTCATAATCCTGCATTCAAAAACTTTCCTCGTTGCACCCAGTGTCTTGCAGCCTTCACTCACTCGATGTATCACTTTCACTTCCATACTATCATTCACAGCCACGTCCGACCCGAGGTACCTAAAATGCTCTACCTCCTCTAACACTTCACCATTCATCCTCACATCCAATGTTCCAAACACTCCACCTCTTGAACACCTTATCACCTTGCTTTTACTTACATTCGCTTTCAACTTACGCCTTTTGCACACTACCAAACTCTGCAACCAGTCTCCGCAGTTCTTCCTCTGAATCGGCCACAAGCGCTGTATCACCTGCACACACTTCCTAATTCGTCCCATTTTGTCCCTCCAACTGCGCACCTTTTCCTAACACTCTCGCATTCACTTCTCTCACTAGACCATCCATTAACAAATTGAACAACCACGGCAACATCACACATCCCTGTCTCACGCCTTTCACAACTGAGAACCAATCACTCACCTCATTCCCTACTCTCACACATGCTCTGTTATCAATGTAGAAACTCTTGATCGCATTCAACAGTCTCCCACCCACTCCATACAAGCCTACAATTTGCCACAATGCCACACGGTCCACCCTGTCATACACCTTCTCCAGATCCATAAATGCCATAATCACATCTTTTCCATTCGCCAAGTATTTCTCATTCACCTGTCTCACAGCAAACATTTGATCCTTACAACCTCTACCACTTCTAAAGCCACATTGTTTTTCAGCAAGCACACCATCCGTCATCACTCTCACTCTTCCAATTAAAACTCTTCCATACAGCTTCCCAGCGACACTCAGTAGACCTCTGGAGTTACTGCACTCATAGCTGTCACCCTTCACACTTTCTCTTATACAGCGGAACTACACACGCGCTACTCCAATCTACAGACAATTTACTAGCATGAAAACACACATTAAATAGACGTACCAGCCATTCTACAACCGCATTTCCTCCTTGCTTTAGACATTCAACCGTGCAGTCATCCACACCTGGAGCATTCCCATTTTTCATCATATTCAACGCACCTTTCTCTTCTTCACTTCTTATTCCACTTCTATTAACTTCTCCAAACACAGGCATTCTAACATCACTTCCAACAGCTACCCCTCTCGCAACCCTATCATCCTTCACGTTCCACAGTTCCTCAAAATACTCCGCCCATCTCTTCCGCACGTCATATCCTTCCACTAGCAGCCTATACCATTCGCATCCTTCACTCTTACCTCACCTCTACATGTCCTTTCTTAATTCTCTTCACTTCCTTCCAAAAAACCTTCCTTCTCTCAATGAAGTCCCCTCCTAACTTCCTTCCCCACTCCTCATCCGCCGTCCCCTTTGCTCTTCTTACCATTCTCCTCACTTGTTTCTTCCTTTCCCTCAACCCTTCAAAATTTTGCTGGCTGCCTCTTTGTAGCACCTTTCGAACGCCCCCCGCACATTTCTCACAGCCGCTCCTACATCTCCATTCCACCATTCACTCCTCTTTCTAATCCCCCTCTAACCTTCCTTACCCCACACCCTTCCCTTGCACACTCTATTACTGTATCTTTGAATAACTTTCATTCCTCTTCTACTCCACTAACCTCTCTTAACTTCACCCTCCCATATTCTACTCTCATCTTCTCCTGACACTCACATTCACTCTCAGATTCATGCAACTTGTTTACATTTAACACCTCCCTTACACTCCTCTTTTTTGCACCTCCCCACACTCCACTCACAACTTTCCTTCTACCAAGTAATGATCCGATATCCCATTCATTTCACCACGGTATACATGCACGTCAAGCAAACGATCAACCACTCTCCTACTAATCAAAATATAATCCATCAACGCTCTCTCCACTATCACACCTCCATTCATCCTCACATATGTGTACTTGTTTATACTCCTTTTCTCAAACATACTATTCTCAATCACAAACTCACTCTCTACACACAATAATTCCCCCAAGCATTTGCGACTCTCATTCACCCCAGCTACTCCATACCTGCCAACGACACCATCCGCCACCTCATCCCCACTCTCGCTTTCAGATCACTCATCACCGCAACTCTACTACCATTCCCCACTCCCGCAACACACTCGGACAACTTCTCCCAAAACTCCTCTTTCTCCTCCCCACTCCTCTCCGATCCCGGTCCATATGCGCTCACAAACACCCATGACTCTGCCCCCATTTTACTCGCACCCACATTTTTCTTGCTCACACCTCACCCCATTCAACTACTTTCTCTCTGATTCTTTCACCCAATAATATGGCCACACCCTCTCTTCCATGTCCCTCACGCACACCAGATATTCTTCCACACACACTCCCAAACATCATCTCACCACTACCTTTCAACTTTGTCTCACTCAGGGCCAACACATCCATCTTCCGACTCATCATCTTTCTTCCAATCTCTTCTTTCTCACTCTCATTCGTCCTACTTCAATACCCCCTTGCATTTATAGATCCTAGTATTAGAGTTTGAGGGATCTTTCGACCCCCCTCACCCCCTCCATTAGCCTGCTGTCTCTCGGGAAATATTTTTACAGAGGAGGGGATCCCCAGTCCCCTCGCTCCGTCCACTTTTGTCGCCTCTTACGACACGCAGCGGATCACGGTGGCAGTATTCTAGAAAAAAAATCACCACAGTGGGAAAAAATTTTCAATTTTCCTAAAACTAATAAATTTTGAAAAGTTATCGTTAAAGTATTCAATCACTGATCACAATATTGCCACGTCACCACCTCTTCCTCATCATTTACGGAGCATCTTGCCTCGCTTGCCCCTATCAGTCGCCTTTCTCCTTCATTTATCTGGCCTGCTTCTACAAGATTCGCTACCTTAGGCGCTAATTATTTTTAAAGAAATTTTTCTATTGCTTATAAATTAAGTGTTGAGCCGTGTCTCAATACCCGAGGATCCCAGTCAGTAGAAGAGTTCAGTTGTGAATTCCGAAAACTAGAATTCCTGAGGATCTTTCGCTACCTTGGCATTGACAGTGCAGTGAGGGCGAGCACTTCGAACGGTTTTTGTAAAGTTTGTTTGCTAAAACATGTTGCCCAGATATTCGCATTTTTTTCCATTATGACATTTCTCAGACACGGAAATATTATTAACTGGGTATCAAGGTTGAACCTAAAACCTCAGTGCCTTGAAAACTGAGAAGTTTAAAAGTATTTGGTATCCGGTAGAAAGTGCTTATTTTGTCCGTCTCTGTTTACCGTCAAAGTTTGTTTCCCCGTTTTTTAATGCTCTGTGAACGTTTACTTTTTTGTCATGGTCAGGATATTGACGCACTGAAGATTACTCAATGGCTGACACACGGTCATTCACACAGTGATAGCAAAGATAAACATATGCAGTATGAAAAAACGAGATTCAACCTTTTCGAATTAAAACAGACTTTCGCCTGGTATGGTAACGCTATGGAAAGAACCTGGAATATTAATTACGAAAAAACATTTGAACACCTTGTGCCCAACATAAATTTAGAGGCCACCAGTAAACTGTGTCTGTAAGAGCTACGTCTTGAAAATAATGACTTACAGTTTTAGCACTTAGGAGAGAAAGAGAGAAATAGGTGTCGGAAGGATGTCGGTTTTTTACTGTTCCTCTATTCCGAAGCAAGGAGGGAGGAAGGATAATGAAGGATATCAGCAAAGTTAAGAAAAGAGATACAGTTTTACAAAGATGGTTCTGCCATGAGTAAATAAGAATGAGTGAGTGTTAGGGAGTAGCAGCGCGTTGTGAACGTGAAATAATTGTGTGACAGGAAAGTTCCTGGATGGTTTTAGCTATGGTTTTAGAACTTGCGCACCATTTACTCTCTGCGAAGCGAAAGACCGACAGCGAATTATTGCCATGTCCAACTTTGTCATAAGGTTACAATCTGCAGGAGATTTAGAGCAAAAGTTTAATAAAGGCAAGCCGCTCGTAGATAGTTGATCAATTTGTGGCTCCTTTCCATTGAAGTGAAAAGCCTCGAGAAGTAAAACCAAGGCATCGATATATTTACACAATGACAAAACCTTTTCCATATATGTAAACCGGAGGGTTAACAGTCCTATCAGAAGAAAAACACGTGCATTTATTTCATCTACATAGATATACGTCCAGTTCTCTCAGCCTTCTCCAAATGTAGGATGCAGTCATCAAAGCTTGCGACTTCCTGATAACAACGTTAATGTCACTGCGAGCACCAAAGAATATCACGTCATCTTCATACTCCCAAAACTGCATCCCTCTGAATAAGGGATGATTGAACATCATATTATTAAATAGTGTTTGGGAAGAAATATTCGTTGAGGTACACAGGAGAAGGTTCAGGAGGACGAGAGTGTCATCTCTCGTAGAAAATATTGAAACTTCTGTTACTGTGGTAAGAGAGTAACCAGTCTTGAATATAACATGGCACTCCGTACAAAGTTTATACAGAAATCGCATTCACTAACATATATCGAAAGCAGATCTATAATCAACAAAAGTGCAAGTTAAGACAGCTTTCATATTTAGAACAGGGTGAATAGCGCCATCTAGGTAGCTAAACTTAGTCTGATTCGTGGCTAAGAGCAGCTGTCGGACGTCTCATAGCTCTGTTATCGAACTATTTCTCTGTTCAAGAAGATAAGTTGAGGGTTGGTGTGTCACGGTGCTGCCCTTGTAGTCAACTAGCGTCAACGCGAGTCCCGTACACAGGAATGGCTCACCGCCTCAAGAAACATGAATAGTGTTGCAAAAGAATGATCAACAGCCAAGTACTATTATTGACACGTACGTCCATCTACAACCTGTAAGTAGAGATTATTAACAGGTACTCACTATTTTTCGGCATCAATATTTTCAATTCATAACAAATTTCCTATTGGTTCCCATTGAGAATTTTCTTAGACGACGACAAAACCTGTTTTTTCCAGGCGAGCATGTGCGTTAGAAGATACTCATGGAAATTTTAAAAATATTTTTGCACAAATTCTGCCCTGACACACAATCGCCATTTACAATAAGGCGCTACTCTAATTTGATTTCAGTTAATCAATTATTAAATTGTTGACATCGTATAAATTGGCCATCCAATTTTCTTTCAATTCAAACGCACCAAGATTGACAATGACGCACAAAAAAAATTCTAAATATGTAAGCGCATGCAAGCGATTTCTTCACAATCAAGAGCAGGAATTATTGAAATGTAACACAAAGAATCGTGGCCTTGTATGCCGGTACCTCCCCCGTGACGAGAAAGGAGCACAACACGATTCAGACGATATGATGCACTGTGATCTCACTCATTACATGACACAGATGAGATCACACTTCTCCTAATGCGCTATTTTTAGAGACTTATTCCGAATTGTTTATTTCCAACATCTGTTTTTCGATAGACATTTGCTCCAGGAGGGAAGAATCGATGAAACTCTCGAGGCATGCAAGATTCGTTTTTCCCAGATCACAGTGCATCTATTTTCACAATATTATATGAGGAGGTCCTAAATACTATACCCTCTACCTATGAATTAAAATTGTGGACTATTTAACATATCCATTTCGCTTTGAGTGTGGATCAGGATATTTGTTGAGATTCTTTTCTTTATAAATTTTTCTATATTTTTATTATTGAACATAATAAAGACAATATTTATGGGACAGCTCACTTCCAGACTCGCTCACCCAGTCCTTTCTAATGCTTTTTTTAAAAAATTTAGCATCATCATCATCATGTACTCTTTTTGTGAACAAAGTGAGAAACCAGTACAAAAAATCATGAAAATTTTGCGTTAGTTATGATGAATATTATTTCAAAAACTTTGATTGACAAAAGTTCTATTTATAAACAATTAATTCTGAACATGACGCATTATTGGTATGCTTTAATTCATTTAAGTTTTTCTTTAATAAGTTGTATCATGAAATTTTTACACAGCAAATAATCCTTTTTCTTATAACGTGTTGTTGCCAATTATTTAATGCCTCTGCTTTTCTCAAACAGTGTTTCAAATTTTGAAATAATTTCCGCTCACCGCATATATCACATCTGTTCACTAGGTTCGATGCTAAACTTTTTCACTCAAACCTGCATCGCGCATCGGCCAACCATTTTTTTCGACGGCTTCGCCGACACTGTCGATCTCATAGAAATTGCTTGAGTTATTTTGACCTGCTATCGTACAGTATGCCATTATTTTCGGTGAATAACTCTTTTCATTCGAAAAGTATAAACTTACATAGACCTATTTCCTAAGTTTTTTAAGGGAAAATAATGAGAATTTTACCAGCCCGTCCCAGTAGCTTGCATTCGTTCAGGAGACTACGGGAGTAAACATAGACGGTTTCACTTTGGGACCAGTTGTCCTCTAGGTTAGGGGAGCTTGGCAAGCGTAGGTTCTCACCACATGATCGTGTTCTTTACTCCGAAAAACGAACACTAGATAAAGCTCTGCATTCTGTCCCGTGTAGCCTGACCTACTGTAGGTTCTAACGTCTCACGTGAAGTATTCGCTCAGGTTTTACTTTCAAGTTGATAGCAACTCTTGGATGTATTTCACAGTGCGTTTGTATACCAAAAATTGGTCACCTAATTAGTACCCATAATGCGTTGTTGAGCATACAAAGGTACGGGTATCACTAATCCAGTTGTCCATGTTTCTCGAACAATGCAAATTGTAGACTGGTATTACGAGTATTTGAAAGGTCAGTGCTTGTAATTTTCATGAAGGTATTTCAGATGTTGATTGTACAGCTGATCCAGGCCTGGAGTTGTATATTTAATACACCTGCTCAGCTCAAAGGAAGTAAATAGGTTGATAAGGGGATGTGAGCTAGCATTCCTGAGTTGCTAAAGGCTAGTTCAAGAGATTACAAAAAATTGTGTAAAGATTGCGAACAAGCGAATTGAGTGTTTTCAAAGCGAGAAGCGTAGGCTCTGAAAATAGATTCTGTGTGTATATGTTGGGTTATGGGAGATGAATGACTGAGATTACATTGCGTGATGTGTTAGAGCGTGAGTCACTTCTGTATTAATTCTATACGGTACGCGTAGAAGAAGCGATGGTATAGCAGAAGTCCACTCAAGAGGTTCATTTTATTGCCTTGACTTTGAATTTCCCCATGCTTGATATTTTTGTAAAGGTTACAAACTTGCTATTGAAGCCTGAGTACTGACAGCTTTTTGGCAAATCTATAAGCATCGACAGCTTTTGCGCATTTGACAGTTCATATGGATTTGTTGCCTTGCGAGGGGTGATATTGTCTCTTATTTCATTAGAAGTTTGCAAGCTGGTAGTCCAACATTATCGGCGAAGTTGCTGTAACTTCACTCAATATTAAGAGAATGACAAGTGACAACTCCAGGCAAGTTGTGCGTGCACGCCTCCAGGAACCTGTGACAAGTGCCATTCAGACTTGACCGCGTAGATCACAGAAGTAATAATTGAAAAGTGATCACTCATCACGTACTGTTCCATGAACAAAGAGCCAACCGACAGTTCTTATGACAAAAGGAAACATAAATCAAGAGTTGGTGAGTTCGGGTATTCATAAAAGTAAGTGTTTAATGAGGGTTGGTGTATTGGAGATGAGAATATATTCTGCATTTAAGATAATCGTTATATTGAGTCTAATGGTTGTAGAGGCCTTATTATTGGTTCCTAAATCGGGCCATGTGCGTTATAGACCTTGAAAATATAACGATTTGAGCCTAACAGCTTCAAGTATTGTGCAAATTCAGTGCCTTCATTGGCTATGGACTCATAAAAAAATATTTGAGTTCTATTTTCAAGCAAATATTAACCCCTACAACTTGTGAGTGACCGTGAAGGAAAAAGTTTAGGTCTAATTGAATATAGAGAACATCAATTTGAATCAACACATCAAATTCTTCTCCAACATAGACACATAGACAGCTCTTATCTTAATACAAAACTGCAAAAGGAAATTTGGTTCAAATGGTTTTATACGACAGGTCTCATTAATTCAAGCAGCCCGGGGCTTAATGAACTAGAACTTAATCTTTAAGTGGCTTATTTTGTTGCATAGAGACTTCTGAATTCTACTAAAACACTTTCATTTCTTTTTCAGGAATGATTTTGCAATTTTATCTGCAGATCTTTGGTTATATGAGTATTGAGATCGTATCCTCTACCAAGTGTATCTCTCATGTTTAGGGTGGGTAGTTCATCTGCGTCGTTTGCCTTTTGCAGCTGACGTCTTGAGAAGATAGGGCTGATGATTGACATAAGCTTACACTACACTACAGATGCTTATCTGAGTTGGAACCTTCAACGCCAGAAATGTCAGTACATTTTATCAGAAGCGGATACTGGTATAGAGGCTTAGTCTAAAAATGAATGCTCCATTCGAAATGTTTTTTTGCTCTAAATAGTTTTGCTATTATTTGCACCGCACTAAAAACGATCAGTGTGTTTACATACAAGAATTTAATTCTATCATACAAGAATTACTTTAGGAAAATATTCTATGAATTAACTGTTTCATGGTTGTATTTGCAATGGATGACTGCTAGGATATATCAGCTGTTTTAACCAAGCATTCTATGCACTAACATGAGAACATTTGATGAGAACATTTGCAATAAATGGCTATGGGTAAATCAATCGTTTAGTACCTACAGAAATTTCACAGTAATATAATAAATAAAAACTTCAAGAAAATCTGTTTTCTACTCATTTTAACAGTGGGTGATTTCTCGAATAGTGTATCTTCTAACTTGTACTAGTGTTAAAAAAATTTAGTGTATCAGAAGAATTTTAAGTGAGAGTTTTTGAAGTTGTCGTACTTTCTGAACCACTTTTACTTGTTTTCTTTTTTTTTCTTTCTTCATCCGCGCAAGCCTCCCAGGCTCCCAAGTTAGCGGTGAGGCAACCACCACAGTCGCAGCAGATGGGTGTGCTAGGGAAAGGGCAGACTTCAACATCGTGCGCTCTGCTGCTCTAAGCAACCCTGTAAAGAGCACTTTTAGAATTAGTTCCTCAGCGTCCAATCCTAGGGCACTTACGAGTTTAACATTGCCAAGCAGGCCCAATACACAGTACGTATTGACAGGACATTATATTAGAGTCCAACGCGTACATGCCAAGACACAGCAGAGTTTCAGAAGGACATTTTAAGCATCGAGACACTAGTTTTTCCACATCAAAAAATTTTCAGATGCTTTAACAGTATGCCCTGCAACAGCATGACCTTCGATTGTTTCTTCGTAATGGGTGCCCTACTTTAAAGACTAAAACTTCCACTCAAGAAGTTTAATTTAGGGGAAGTCTACACCTTATTTTCCAAGTTCCAATTTCTGAAATATTTAGCAGGGTTGAAACATCAGTGATCATTTCAACTTTCGTTGCGATAATAAAAAGTTTTGGCCCAAGATTTTCTCATTTACATGCATAGCAGCTCTTGTAAAAATTTAATATGTTAGCATCTTATTGGGACGTATAATTAGAGGAAAATTTCTCAACCGCACAATCATCTGCGATAAGCTCTATAATGAAAACTTTGGGCTGCAGTTTTAAATTAATGAGCCTGCTGTGTTAAATTTGTGCATTTCGGGCTAGAGTAACGGTGGTAACATCACTGGACGTTGGCAACATGATTTAAGCGTACGAAGGTAGAAGATACGTGCTACAGCAACAGTTATAGTGTGTTCTGTTTCTCATTACTAGCTTGCAGATGATTAATAATCATCGAAATGGCAAAAAGGCAAGTTGTGAAAATTATCTGCAGTCCAAGTTTGAAATAAAATGTGGCCATTTGAGTCCCCTTCTGGAAAGGATGAGGAACCACTTTCCTTTACGTCTCTCATGTTCGGTCGTATGAAATGATGCCTTTTTGTCAATCACTTGGATAACATCTGAACCAATCAATGCTTATTTATTAAATCTCTTACAACAATTTGAAATCTAAATCATGACAAGTACCACTTTCCTTTTTCCGTGTGTTGTACGTACGTCATCCCAATTTTAGCAAAGGCATGATATTCTACTGGACTAAATACCTGAACTAAGAAGACAATGCTGACTGTGTTTCGCATAAGCTGTCAATTAAATTATTTATCTATATTTATGAGCATATTAACTTCGTCACTGAAGTTAAAAATCTGTCAGTTTTCTTCGACTTGGTTGGACACCCAAACATCTTGTCAAAAAATTTATCATCTGTACAATTTTTTCATTCTACCTTAACGAAGATTTTTTCCTTCGATTTCGACAGCTGTTGCACATGAGTTTTATTAAAAGTTATGATGTACTTGAACGGCTTAAGGGGAAGGAGAATGTTCTTTTGTACAATTCTCAAAATGAAGTTTCAACGAACCTTTGCATTATTAAATTCTAAATGAATTTACAGATTGAATGTACATTAACGTAGAGTTTAACGTAGAATGTTTAATGCAACGCTTTCCCCACTGTTCTTTTTCTGCAGTAAATCGTGAGAACTCTTAGAGCAATTTTCAAACAAGGCATACTTATACATTTTTATAGATAATTTATAATTTGAACTAAATTAAACTTACTTTGTAATATTATTTCACTCTGCTAAAACCAATCAAGATGGGAGTTTTATGTAGATAAAATGCAGTTTTTAAAAGAAATCGATATCGTGAGGACTGAATGAATGTTCTTCATCCCGTTCGGCAAACTCACTTTCTCTTTCCGATATTCCATGCTGGAACCCAGATAGCAAGTTAGTCATTGTCTAGGAATTTCTAGTGCCGGAAAAGGGTCCATTAGTGAACTACGGAGCCTATCACTGCGGAGTGACTTTAATGGCGCTAACAACTCCTCCCGCCCGCAAGCTCGCATTCAGCGCTCACCTCAAAATGCTTTCAGTGAAATTTATGTTTTTTGCAATAAAAGCTATCAGCTTTTGTCATTTCTCCCAAACGAGCAAAAAAAATTAATTTGTTTATAAAATTCTGAACAGAATCGAAATTTATTATCATAGTGCGCTAAAACTATCATCTCTCTTGTTTTCGCAATTTCGCATCAAACAATATTTCGCAAGGGTTTTTAAATATTTCTATTATAAAATGTGAGTTTAAAGATTGTCGTTTTACCACCTTTAAAATTATGACAAAGTCAATCATTCACATTCTCAAATTCGCATACAAATGACGATTTCTCTGATTTTCTCCGCGAAGTTCCTCTTCTTTAATCGCATCTAGTCGAAGATAGATTCTGCGAGATAGATTTCCGTTAATAGTGTAGCATAAAATGAGTTCGTATCATAACTTAGCATGATTCTTTTGGAATTTTTCGTTTAACAGAATGCAACGAAGTATAATACTTTTCTGAATAAGACTTCTTGTTTCGCGCGACACTGGCATGTGAAATGGACATGACTTATATTAACCTTTGTAGCTAGAAGCTGTAAAAACCTATGATTTTACGAAATGCGATCACTATTCATCATAGCGAGCAATTGCCACATTCGTCCAACCAGTGGTAATGTGTGGTGGAGTGATGAATTAATGTGTGGTCATGATTTAGTGTTAATCCATACCTAAACTGGCAGCCTCGTATGATCGTCCTCAAGTGTTAGATACGTCTCAATAATGTTCCAATTTATCATGACAGGAACGATATTACGTTTCCTCTTGGAATCAACACCAACTCAAGGAAGCGATGCAGTTCTACTTATTATATTTAAGTAGCTTACACAAAATTCTAGGCAGGATAATTACGAATATCATCTGTGTGAATAATGTTACTGCCTTAAGCTTTTTTATCGAGCCATCTAGTCATATTCGACAGTCTACGCGTTTAATAACGTTTCCCTAGCTTGCATTTGCGAAAAACGGACTTTCCCAGTAAGGTAGTCGGTCTCGTTAATAGAAGAAGCTAAATAAAATGAGCGGCCGGTCTTTGCTGAAATCTCACATTTCGCTATTGCAGCTTGAGGAAAGCCGACGCCATGTCTTTGAAAGTATTAGCGCTTGGAATCAGTTATAACATCAACCACGAAACCTAATTCATATCCATTCTTATTATTCTTGAATCATATGAGTTCATGTATGCATCACGAGAGTGTTTAAACTAGAAAACTATGATAACCAAGAGGGCATGAGTACGTAAAAAGCTTCGGTTTAAAATAAACGGAAAACATTGATATACATCAGAACATTTGTTTTTATTTCACGCTTGAATACATCTGGAGAAAATTGTATTGTGTATTCAATTGAAAATTGTATTGTGTATTCAATTGAAAATTGTATTGTGTATTCAATTGAAAATTGTATTGTGTATTCAATTGAAAATTGTATTGTGTATTCAATTGAAAATTGTATTGTGTATTGTATTGTTCGGAGAAAATTGTATCGTGCGTCAGAGGCTTTCATTCAGAGGTCGTAATGGCGGGCCCCGTTAATGGAAGTTTAGCTTTGATGAGCTGTGCGTACTATCCGATTTTTGTCATTTAAAGACAAACAATTTTGCTGCTCAAATTTGATGCGAAGATAGCTCGGGGTAATCCCATTTTTCCACATAGCAAAGTAAATGTGCGAAAAAAAATTTCGTTGGGGAAGAGTTATTACTCTTTCCTTAATAGTACTCGTAATAGCCATGTGGCTTTAGGACCTGCCTCCGTGAGGGCAACGGAGCATGATTTCGGATTCTCCGTTGGGTATAGGAGAAAAAAATTCTAAGTACAATACCCCACTCTACCCAGGTGTCTGAAATGGGTACCGGTCTTGACCGGGGGAAAGCGTCATGGCGTCCTGGGGTTAGTTATAAGGCATTTGAAAAACCGATGTACAATGTGATATGTATCAGGCTTGAATTGGAAATAAAGCATCCGTAGATGCCGATGTTTGTTTGATTGTTTGTTTAATGTATGTGGAGAATTTTCTTTCTTTTGAGTGAGGTAACAGTTTTTAATAATGAAAAGACTTCGAAAAGAAGAAAAAATAGTATCTATGAATACACACAAAAAATGAACAAGCCGACACTTCCCATACATTAAAGGGTCGCAGGACTGGAAGCTGCAGAGCGGGCAGGCGAGACGCATATCACATGCTGACGGAAACGTTCCTCACTCCTCACCTTCCACCCGTAACTTTAGGCCGACAGAACTCGTCGTGGGTTGTGATCTTGTATCATTTTCAGAATTTCCAGAAAGAATGTTCTAACCTTTATGACTGCATTTTTTAAATAGGATAATAAAAAACAACCAATATTGATTTAAAATTTGGATAATTTGTTTTTCACGAACAATCATGAATAACACGCAAGTCATATAGAAAAACTGTGGTAATAGAATTAGAAGATTTGTTTTTACATTTACAAGCTGGACAAAGAATTTTCAAATCTTCATTCCTAAATTTGCTTTCCAATTGATACATTTTAAATGAAAACAATTTCTGAAACAAATCATTGGCTGGTTGCTGCGGACACTGGAGCCGGTCAGAGTTTCGCGAGAAAAATACTCATTTGACATCGTTTAGATGCTTCTGAGCAGCGAACAACGGAAATCTTCGATGGCTGTTATCGAAAAGGAGCCAATGTGATTTCCTGAGGCCGTGAAGGAAATTGAGGCGAGCCAACGAGATTACGTGAGTGATTGCGTCCCCCAAAACACAGCCGCCGCACAAAATTAACCGAGGCTTCTTCGGCGCACCTCACTCGAGCGCTGGATCCGAGCTATATCGTAGACCATCAATGGTACAATTTATTCTGTACGTTACCTGTTCAATTGAAATTACGTGCCAAGGGCTCGCATCTCTTTAACTTGTAAAATTTGCCGAACTAACTTTTGTTCTCACATTTCAACAGTGCTTATCACTAAAGAATCTTCACACCAATTTCTCTCAATGGCGAAACTGGCTACAGTGTTCGTGACCTTTTTTTAAGCGTTAGATGAAAATTTATCAAGTCCTGAAATACCAGCAATACTGACCATCATATACATATGAAATACGTTTTTTTTGCTAAGAAATTGAAGCGTAGACACAAAACACATCACAAACTTCAATTAGCAAATGCCAACTCAGAAGATTCCGGCTGTTGCCTACTTGACTAAGCAGTCGTGGAGCGTGAAACAGCCTCAGTGGCTGCCCCGGAGCTGAGAGGATTTCAAATAACGGTGCATAGAAATACCAACGACAATATGATTAAAACTTGAAGAGCATTGAATTCCGGAATTCATGGTTATTATACTTGGGATTTTTGAGTTTTTCATTTGGTGCAATACATAATATGCATATTTAATTGCCTTGAGGGTACAAAACAATTAGATATATTTTATCAATTTTCGAACTCAAACCAGTATTCAGGAGCACCAAAATTTAACGTTCAAGTATTCAGCCCTACATTGTAATTAGTGCTGCCAAACGGTGGTACGTTGAATGAAGAGATGAAACCTATGTTGTGATAAACGATGTCAAATGCTTTACTTATTGAAAATAACCCCGCATGAAAACGGACAATAAAAGTTTAAATATGCGGTGATATAACGAAAAGTCCTCTGCTGTCTGGCAATCAACACAACAGCAACAGTGCACCTCATGGAGGAATTGCGTTTCATTCTACTGTACATTGTTTTTTTTTCGTGCAAAACACGTAGCTCCATGAGGCTGTAACCTAATGAACTAAAACGACTTTTCAAACCATTAATCTCTGTCCTCAAAGAGAAATCCAACCTCGCGATTGTGATGAGCATCACCATGAGCGCAGATCAATCGCCCTTCGGCTTATTAATAATGATAATAATAATGCAGCGAAACATGTCTGCTTTCGCAGCAGTTTTCTAGTACCATGGCTACGCGTGTCGCTGCAGCAATTCCTCTTTTAATTCCACTGATCAAAAACGAACCACAGTGGTCGGCTAGACAGTAATGCCCGCTGTTGATTTATCATGTCCTCTGTTAGTGTGTATAATAGTATATCGAAGTAGCACTCTTATTGTTTTCACGGCACTAAATATTTAGTGCCGCAATCGATCTTCGCCGTAACCAGAGCTAATGATTCAATGGACTACTTTAAATGGACCTTTAAGTGCCTTACTACGATGAACTGAAGAAAACCATTAAAGATAATGCGTCAATTTGTAAGTGGAATTTTGAGCTGTCACAGTTCAAGGAACTCACGCTGTACACGATATCATAATTTAACAAACTTTTGATAGAAAAAATACTTTCACTGGAACTGCAGAAGAATAAATCATTATATTAATGAAATTAATTTAATAAAAATCTGTGAGTAGAGAATTCAGTAATAATAGCAAAATGCTTAGGACAGGCTGACTCCCGAAATGGTGTCTCCAGAAAAACAGTCGCTGTTAAAAAACCTTGAGAATTCGATGTATTTTGGTGCTCTGATTGTTAATCGGCGACTTGTTTTGTCGGATCAACGCTGCTTCAAAAATTTGCCGTCGGATGTACTCCGGTTCATGACGAGTATTTTTGTGTTTTTCACCAGTTATCCCCGAATTAAAATACTGTTGTGTTCTTTTTCTTGATGATTTAGACCTCCAGAACCTAGGTGCATTGTTAGTCATCTAGAAAGGGTGGTGGTTGTTAGGCCGACGTACGAGCGGTTATGAGGCTAGCAGTCCTCATTGTAACATTAGTACTCGTACACGACGTTGATTTGTTTTAAAGCTAAAAATTTAGTATTCTGGTTGTTCTTGGAAATTAGACTACTGATGGTATAACTCTTGGAATAGATTGTGAGTCGCAGGTGCTTGTTATCGGGGTTCAATTCTGTGTTATTTTTTTATAATTTGCATTAGTATCCGTTCGTCGCTTTTACATGCCGATGAACATTGATTTTGGTTATATACTTTGTGGTTGTTTTTATAAAGTTCTTACTGCGAACTACTGTTTACTTTTTGTAAATATTTTCTCAGGATATTGTCGGACAAGGTTTTGTAGTTGCGGTTGTTGATGAATGCTTGTTTCAGTTTTGCAATGCTCTCGTGAAAGATCTACCAGGAACAATACATCTTGTAGGTCCGGTGGATTAGGTCTTTAATTGTGGCGTCTTCATGCTGTTGAGGAGTTTTCCTTTTTGCTTGCAAATAAATGCACGCTTGCTGTGTTACACAAATTTAAGTATTTTTTGAATTCGCGTAATTTTCATAGCCACTATGGTACGAATAATACAGTTCTCTTCTACGTACGTATTTCTCTGCTGAAAATTTATACCTATAAAATTATAATATGATATAATTGATATACACTAAGTGGCCAACAAAAGGCGTTTGGTGCAGAAATTGTTTAATAAGCAATAGGATCGCTATTAGCTCGAATTGCAATTTTTATTCTACCTAGAATTGATTCTACAAGACCCTGAATCCTCTGCAACTCGATTGTTAGTCCTAATTGTAGTAACTTACTCCCAATGCAACAAATATCAAAGGAAAGAGTCTTACGTCACGCAAATTTCTTTCAAGTTCATCCCATAAATTTCGATGGGGTTCAAATCAGGAGAATGTGGTGGCCAATCCGTGAGTTCAAATGTTCTGTCTTTCACAATAAATAAACCTTGAACATTGATAGCCTTGTGGATGCGCCCGTTGTCGGAAAATAAAACTCCACGGAACGGTGAACGTGGTCAGAAGTTCTTGGAAGTAGTCCTAGGAGTCATTTTGTTCTAGCAAAGAATGGCAGATCAATGTCTATCCCATCAAAAACAGCCCCAAAGCATTACACTCCCTCGAGATGCCTAGACAGTTGCGATGATGCAAGCTGGATCCACAGCTTTATCTTCATGAGACTGTCGCCATACCCAAACCCACTCGTCGTTTAAAAAAAGATGAATGCTTCCAATGCTTTGCATGCTTCCAATCCTCAAAAGTCCAACCTCAGTGTTCTCAAGAAAATAACTAACGTTTTTTACGTTTTATTACGGACATCAATGGTTTCCTAGTGGAATTGTCTTGCCTAAATTCATTTTATTCAACACTCGACGCAAAGTCCTTTTGGAAATTGTTTTGACACTTCACAAATATTTTTATGTATCATCTGTGTAGATGAGCGCCGATATTTATTCGTTTTAATCTCTTCAAAGAGAGGCTTTCTCTGCCATCCAGAATGTCAGGCCTTCCACAATTTCCACGAGATGAACCGGATTCCCCAACATACTTGCAGCGTGTTATTGTCCTCTGTATTGTTTTAATATTTATACCAGTTTCTGTGCAGATATTCATTATCCCCGATGATGAAACCCAATGATGCGTCCTGTTTTAAAATAATGACGGGTTCCTTCCATGGGTCTCCATTTCTCCGATGTAAATGAATATTTCAAGGTCTAAATACACTCAAAACAGGCCTTTTCTATTTAATGAACACTTATAGAATGTTTCCATGTACAGTTTACCGAAACAAATGCACTCTGAAAGAAAATTATGCGAAATACATAGAATAGGTAAGAATGCAGTGAGCAACTTTTTTTAGCGACTTAGTATGAAAGATACTTGTTTGCTGATGATCCCCTGATCATTCTTTTTCTGAAATTTGTAAATTACTGTTTTCCTTTTGGTGACCTAATTCACATAAAACTCCAACATTTTTAGCAAATAAACAAATACCAAACATGGCTACCAGTTCCCGCAAAGAAATGTTTGTCCTTTCCTTTTTGCAGTTTCTGAAACAAATGAAATGCCAAAAGCTCAGAAAATTCATGGAACAAGCAGTTGACATTACCGAGCTCGTATGAGCAATGATTTTGCTGCTCGTGTATTTTCCACGTCCTGTGAGGCAGTAAACCTCCTATGATCAAATGATGTTTACGATTTTTAGCGCAGTGCTCAGCAGAGTTATTTGTTTTTTGCGATTACGAGCTCGAGCAAAATGAAACGGCAGTTTGTGTGAGGACTGAGAAATTATTTCGGGATTCCTGCAAAACATTTCTGCTTTCTAAGAAAACTGCAGAAAACTTTTCATCCAGTTTCCTGCTGTTGTTGAGCAACCAGCGAGCTCTGGTAGTCGGGACACGCGAACAAAACATGAAACTTCCGTTGCATGAAGATATCATGTTTGTATAAATGATAAACATTTTCGCCGAATTTGCCAGACAAGTTATTTTATTCTGGCTCGACTATGTACGTCGGTTAGCTTGAAAAATTCTTGGTCGACTGGCATGAAGATGAACGAGTGTGTCGGGCCCACAGTTTGACACGACTTGCTGCAGAATGCTTGAGTTTAAAGCTGACATTTGTATTGCCACTGCATTACAAAATCCTCATGATTCACGAGCTTCAACTAATTTTTCAGAGGACATTTGAAAAAAGATTTTCGTGAAGTTAAACGAAAGTACAAAGTCCATAAAATTTACCTGTCGCAGAACTAGCAATTAAATTGCATTATAAAATTATTGTGCGGTGTAATGAAATTACGGTAGCACGCAGCAGCGTACGATCCGCCACAATGATGCGTTTCCAAATTCAGTTTTTCTACAAAAATTGAGAAGCCTAAAGTTTACACGAGAATTTCATTGTTACGATACCATCGCAACATAAGCACTGATTCAATTGATAAAAATTAAAACAATTCTAAAAAATTTGGTTCACAAAAAATTAATTCATGATATTCAGGCCCACAAGTAGTAATATTTCTACATATCTACTGTAATAGACCTAAGCAATAACTCGACTAATGTATCGTTAGTGGCGAATGAATTATTTGCATTTTAAAATTGGACAAACCTAACGTCAGCCACCAAAGAAATGCAAGGTTTTTAATCACATCGGAGCATCCGAACATGAAATACATTCACTCAGTTCATTGTGTGACAAATATTCTCACAATGCTAAGGCTTTGTTTCGGTTTTTCATGCATTGAAGTTATGCATGAACTATATTTACAACTGATTACATATGATTACACTACATAGCCAGACTTAGCCAGTAAAACTCTCCCACAGTTGATTAGGTTCCAAAATTCGTCCTAATATTGTCAAATGAGCAGAAAACTTTAATTTCAAAAAGTAAAAATATAATGCGAACAAACGTGACTAAGTGGATCTTATCTCAAATTAATTACATCAGTTCAATTTAACTAAAGTCTTACCACGCTCAACCGAATTATCTCTCCAACCAAAATTTAAATTTCAGGCAAATGAAATTGCGATTTTTCAATCGCTCGCCTTGCTTTGAGCTGAAACATTAGCAACTTAAGTATAAAGAATATCTCAGGCAACTATCGAGAACCTCAGAGACAAGCACATTATTTTGAGCTTCAGAGACCTTCCCTTCCATTTTAGCTTCGTATTATTGCATTTCCCTTTACGCCTGCAGAATTGCACCACTTATTGGGCGGCTGATTGGGCACGGCGAATCGAGAGTATTTTTATTTTATTCGAAAAGCAGCAAATTTGAATAGAAGAGAGCAGCATTACAAATTCTTCGAAAATTCTCTTCAGCATTGTAACTAATGTGGAGCAAAAACAATTTCTAGAGTCTTTTAAGTCATCTAGAGTGCGCGTTATGACCTTTTGCAAGCAGCATGATTTAAAATTGGCTAAACCCAATAAAAGATGGGATAGGGTCATTATATCCTACGGAAAAATCTTAAAATACGATAGATTTTCATATAGTGTGGGGTAGCATAATTTAATACAATCTACTCTACGTACAAATCTGATAATTAGACTACAATGTGAGACTATGTAAAAATTCTGCTAACTTTTTTCGAAATATTTTTGGGGACTGCCCACGCTAGTTGAGGTGGAATGAAAATATATTTTTTTATACAATGAGTTCATAAATATTCAAACTATTCCTTCGTCTTGTGCAAAGATTAACTTCAAAAATTCAAACCGTACATCAACGAAAACTGTCCATCTTGAACCTTTGAGCTCATATGATATTTTTGGCGAAAAGCAATGAATTGAATAATCGAGAAACTTTGAGAAAATTTTCATGCAGGAAAAAATAAATTCTGGCTTTACTACAAGAACTGGATAAATGTCGGTTTACACTATTGAAAAATTCTACTCCGACTTTGAACAAAACTCGAGGCAGCCCTTAGCTCCTAAGTCAGCCGGAAGCCGCAGCAACTCGCGCAAGATCCGAATAACCAACAAGTTGGGTGGCGTTAGCGCTCGCTCGTGCGGCGTAGCCTGGAATTTTACCGATAACGGTTACAGATACCGCGTCATACGAATTTTAAAATCTGTGAACCAAAAGCTCGATCTCTAAGTTACAGCATGCGAAAAGCGAATGGTTCCTTAATGAAAGCCAAAGACCCCCACATAGCACCCGACGTTGAAGGGAATTTTTTATTCCTCGTATAAAGCCCAGTGGAGAGGGTCCAAGTGCAGTTGAAAAACTTGGCGAGAAGGAAGGAAGGAAGCTGGAGAATGACAATCTAACCATTCCCACTGAGCGTATATCCACATCAGGGTATCCTTGCGAAAATAGAGAAAAGCCTAGAAAGATTGAGACGAATTCGCTCTCCAATACGAGCACAATTACGTACAGCTTTAGTTGGTTGCTTTTGCGTTTGTTTGGTGTCGGTGTCTCCATCCCTACTCCCACCTTGGTGAAAGGATACTTGAAAGCTACATTATGACTGCTATTTTCTGTTTTTAAATTTAATTTATTGCAACAATTTGTATAAATCAAATTTATTGAAATTTATGCAAATATATCCTTACGCAACGGCGAAGGATTCAAATTATATCGAAATATATAACAAGCATTTAAGTAATACATATAAAAACCGTTTTCAATATTGAAAGTTACTTCGAATTGAAACCAATGCAATTATTATGGGAGGTGCGAGTACACCAGCTCACTGAATGTGAATAAAATAGAATTTCCGTGTAAAAATAATAAACCTGTTAGAAAATGTGTTCAATTTTTGTGTTGACCGCCAATGTAAGAGCAATTTAAAATAATTTAAGCTCAATTTAAAACAAATTCAGTACTCAGTGAATCAGATGCTGAATTTAATTTAATTACAAATTAATCAAATTCGATTTCAAAAGACATAATTTCGATTTGAAATGGGTCAAGTCCAACTTGATATAAATTAAGTTCAGTTAAAAAAAACAGGTGCCCCTTAAATTTTTCCAAGTTGAATTACTAATAAAAAACAGATATTCTTTTGAATGAATGAAGTTCAAACCATGTGCAGGTTCAAACCATGTACAAAAATGTTTCGCATTACTTTTAGAACATAAATTTGAACAAAAGAATCCAGTTTAAATGACTAGTTTTTACTCTTTGAATTATGTTTCGATAGAAAATTCTTGCTTGTGAATTTTCTTCAGTCGTGTTCTGGAGGGTGAGAAATCTGGAGGGTGAGAAATTGATGTTGTATTTATTAATGATTTACGTTGGTTATGTTGTAATAGGAAGGCATGTTAACAATGATTGCTGCTCTATTCAAAATATACTCGTATGATGTTAACAAAACATTCCCATGTTAAGCTAAAATTAAATAGATGACATATTCCTCATCATTCCTCTAAAATTACCAATTGATATGAGTGAACTCGAACTAATAAACTGGATCCAGATAACGTCACTCGTTGCCTCGTGAAGTTGGCCTTGCCGACATCTACTCGACTTAACTTGCATATCATGTACCAACTTTGTGAAAGAGTTTTCAGCGATCATTGCGCAGAAATTGCTCAACAAGTTTACTTGAAAACAGACTAAATATTTTTTGAGTATTTTAAATGTTATTTCCGTGCCCTACGAAGCACCGCGCGACCTCGAGAACCGTAGATAGGAAATTCGACCACATTTGTAAAGTTCCGAAGTAATTTAGAGCAGTGGTTTTGTCACTAACATAAATTTACCAAGAACCTAGCAAGACTTATAACCAAATAACAAATAAATGAAACCTAGTTGGCCATAATGTTATGGTAATTTCTTTGCCCGGCGCTTACGTAATTAGTTGTTTACGTGAATCGGAAAAGATGACAGTATTTTCAGAGTTGTGAAAATAATTCTAGTTATGACACTTTCCTCACGCTCGAGAATTCGGTTGTCGTACTATTGATGAGAAATTTCTGTCGAATCGAAGGAAATTTACGCAATTCAATAACACTTTACTAAATTTTGTTACAAATTTTGAGCACTTGACGTATACTCACGTCATCTAAATCAATAACTGCAGGATCAGGAAGTTTGATTTCAAGTTCCAGCAGTCCAACTTTTTCTTTACGTTTGGATTTGGGCAGGTCTTTAAGCAGAACATTGGACCCAAGCATTAATAAAAATATGTTTTGTGCGTAAAATTATTCTTAATTGGATATATATAAGTGGTTTGCTTTCTGCATATTCGAATTATAAATAAAAGTGCCAAGATACACGTCTTAAATCTCATTATTTATTTAGGAAAGTCATTGAACAAAAAATTTCTGAACGTTTCGACCTCCAGGGTCATTATCAACCTGAAAACAAGTAGAAAAAACTAGTCAAAATTCAAATTTACACCAATCACGAAAGAAGAAAGCAAAAACAAACAAACAAAAAACAACATGAACGGAACTAAATTAAAATGTTCAGTATTAAAATTACGTTAGTAGTAGAGGAAAGGCAGATTGCATATCATTTAAAACAGGTTTTTCCTTCAAAATGTGTAGAGATTCTAAAATGCGGAGGTTTATTTGGTTTGACGCAGTGGAAATTACTCTAAAATCACCTAATCTAACAGGAATGTCACACTTCTCTGCATGAGAGCGGACTGAGGAGTGGGAAGGTGTGGAAAGTAACTGATTAGTCCTGAAACTCCTGCCGGCATGCTCTGCAACACGAATACTAAGGGCTCGAGTGGTCGAGCCCACGTACTCAGACGCACACTGTGCGCAACTATATTTGTAAATCACGGATGAGAGCATACCTTTAGGAGTTTTATCTTTATAATTGAAAAATGATCCTATTTTATACGTATTGACTAATATTAATTTGAAATCAATCTGCGGAAAATGTTTTGACAGAAGAAGGACTAAGTCTTTTTTAAGTTTCTCCGATTGGTGACCGTTCAGAAATTTTTTGTTCAATGACTTTCCTAAATAAATAATGAGATTTAAGACGTGTATCTTGGCACTTTTATTTATTATTCTTAATTACTATACTTAAACTTTAATACAGCGATAAAGTGAAACATCACCAATGCATTGTACGATTATAAAAAAATTATTTTGTTCTCCAACTATTTCAATATTTTCAGGAAGCTCTTCATGTAGTGAAGACTAAATTTCTGTTTAATTTATACTAGTCACATAGTTTCTAAACTAGTAAATGTTTATTACTATACCTGCCACTTACTTGCATGAAACTCGAGAAATGGGAAATTTCAGTAAATTACTCAGGGAAATTTTCATCCCAGAAGTCCTTAAACTAGGAACCGCAGTTTTGTGCCAGAGGATGCGGGTCACTCCGCCGTCTGAACTCGACGGTCGCTCAAGGCAGTCCAGATTTTACTGAACTGACCGCTCATTCTTGCATTTCATTTTTACAAGCGTCTAATTGCTCAGGGCAGATGTGGGCCTCTGTGCTATTGAAAGCACGTGTTTCAGTGGAAAAATGATGCACTGGCCTGGATTTCCCCTTGTTGTCTCATGTTCTTCTCTCCCTCCCTCTGCCTCCTGCCACATCTCCCTTGCTCGCCAGAGCCTGAATAATAATGACGTCCTCCATCTTATGCATAACCCGAGAGTTATTATTTAAGCTAATAAATGCGTATTAGTTTTGCGTACAGTATTCTGTTACCGGACACCACATTTCACCCATGACGCTATTTTCCTGACATCATTTACTTCATTTTTTCAGAAACTTATTTTTTTTTGCCTTGTTTCTTGGATTCAACGTTATAAACACAAAGTTCGAAAGCTCAATGTACGTAAATACGTTTCTATCATGAGACAGCAAGATCTTAAACGACTGTATTTCATTTGTTTGAAGAGCCGCAAAAAAACCTTCAGGAGGATAGAACAATTGTATTTATGGGAATTAGCGCTCCGAAATAAAAATGAGAAGTCAAGAGCTGATGGTTAGATTGGACGAATTAAATTTGGAAGTAGAATTTATTTCTATTTCGTTTCGAATTATCTTTTTTTTCGGTTCACTGATGCTCTTTTTTTCAGCCTCTATCACAATCTTCTTCAGCTTTTATCTTGTTTTATAAACTTGTACCAATCTTACTGTTTCTATGAGCAGGGTGTGGGAACCCACCTTGGGCATAAATTTTCCGTTCCTGTAATTCGTCACTGAATGGTGTCTTCCTTTTTCCTAAAATTGGAATACTTTTTTTGATAACATGAAAGACTTAACCAGCGTGAAATCTAATCTAAAAGAGCTGCAAAATATAAAAACATTTTCATTATGAAGACTTTCATTGGACGCAAATGCATTCAAGGCAGCAGTACATTAAAGATGTGAAGCTCAGTTCGCCATTTGGTTCTCAATTTTGACTGGCATTCATCACAGTGTTTACGGATACTTTCCCCAATGTTTCCGATGAGTGACGCATATTCTAAAACAGTCATTTTTTTCGTAATTTTTCCCATGAAACACGAGCGCATTGATCGAATAGAAATCTCTCATGGAAAAATTTTAGAATTAGATAAATAATCGGAAGAAATTTCTGCAGCTAAGATCGAGCAGGGTCTAGTCCTATAATATCCGCATGGCAACTAGCTTATTCTGGCTGGCTGCTAGATCATTGATTATTTTTTTAATTAAACTGATGGTCAGGCTTGTTAGCGCGTAGTTCAACTTTTTCTTACGTAAAATGAAATTTATCTCGGATGTGATTACATGCAAGGTCACACTGTAACTTGAATGCAGTCTTAGTTTAAAACATATCAGTCTAATGTAATTTAAACCCAATTAAAAGCGCTTAGAATTGAATAGGCTAAGTCAATAGAAACGAGCCAAGTGGCCCATTCTTAAGTTAGGGCCACCAGGCCCCAATCACGCACAGGCATCAGAGAATCACATTTACAGTTCTCAATTTCCAAACACATGCGTCAATACATTCGTTTTAAACAATATCTCAGTTTGTCGCAGTTACTCAAAGTATGGTTCCATGATTTGACAGTTTTAATTCTTCTCATTACTACTAATATTAGAGCTATTTTAAGATCTATTATTTTTTACGCTGTGTTGACGTTACTTTAAAATTAGGCAGTCTCAGTGCAATCGCAATTACATTGCAATGACAAATGAGTCTTTTGATACCTAATAAATTTTGTGTTTGATAGTTTTTCTTCAAATTTCTCTGGAAGTCAGGATAAACTTCGTACATTAGAAAACTGAAGGCTTATTAACTATGCAAAAGTCAAGACGATTTTTAATTGCGTGCACCGCACTAGCCGAAACAACATTTTCAGGTATGTAGTTGGATCCAGATTCTGACAAATTTAACTGGGCAGAAATTTCGACCCTGTACTATGTTGCAATTATTTCCTAAGTAATTTTACGTCTGTTTTTTTATTCGGACGTTGCCTTCAGTGTCGAAAAGCGCTTTTGGCTCAACATCATTTAGGCAATTGAGAAATTTGTAGGTTCTATATATAACTGGCCTTACCATTTTCTTTGTTCAAGGAAAGTGAGTTTAGTAAGTTGAAGAAGTCACTCGTAACAGAGGATACGGAGTTCTGGAATCGTTTTCGTTGCTGAATGTTGAATTCTGTACATTTTGCTGATACTCGGGTCACGTTGGTTCTCCATCTCCTCTCGCCAATAACGTAAGTGACCAGAGTGAAATTTACAAATATTAATCAGATTCAACTTTTACGAAATTTAAACACGAGCTGACGACTCGTATTTTACATTGAAGAAAACATTGTAAACTATATAACACTTTCAGATTCTGAGGCCGTTGTAACGAACTGTGAGGAAACCATGAGCCGAATATACTTTCATCACTTCTTGTACACACACACACACCGTTCCTGTCCAAGAAAACTTAAAAGCAAAGATGAAATCGTAGTCCGAGTATTTTATACGGTATCAATTTTATTCGTTTTTTCGCATTTGCTTTTGCGCTTCGTTGAAGTTTTATTGTATTGTCAAGCCAATGAAGGGATAATGTGTTCATGATCAATTTAACTTTTTAAGGTAGTGGACTGACAGCAATTTGATTCACATTGAGAAACTACAACTCTTCTGTCTCACTGACTGTTTCGCTCTGACCCAAAGGGTCAGTGCCCTCACGGACATTTTTTGGCCTCCAACTCAGTGAAATGTGACAGCCGGGCGCAACTAATTGACTCCGACTGAATGGGGTTGATTGCCATCGCGGGCTTCTAAGAAACGCAGCTTCCTGGACGCTGCATGGGGAGTTCATAATGATAGAGGAGGCCTAGCCCGTTCTTGACAGCCTAACTAATGGGCTTTTGGCCTGTAAAAAAAATACGATTCATTCAGCAATCTTGAAGAAAGTTCTACTTTTCTAATTGAAAGATTTTTTCTGTTTCGTTTAGATCAATATATTGATGAAGAACGGATCACTGACTTGTCAACCTGGACCACATGGCTACAGAGGCATGTAACGCGCCGAGCACATCAAGAAATTCCTCTCATTAAAGAAAAAATTACAACGCCACAACACCTCAGCGTCACTATCTCAATCATAAAACAATGTTTTTGAAGCAGCGTGAGAAGAAGAAAAAACTTTTATGCTCTGTTTCAAGGGACGGAATGAAGTGGAATGCTTCAGTGCACAATACGCCTTCTTGTATTCGTATTTTATTAAGGGTTTATAGTTGTAAGTTGCTTACATACTGCTGGGAAACTACTCAACCTTCAAGATGGCATTTCTAGATCATGCTCAATATCAGTAACGCTACAAATTTAAACTGCAGTTTTAGAACCGAAGACCGTAAACGATACGGTGCCCATTGTAGTTTTTAGCGAGCCTTCCACGGTAAAGTTTTGAAGAGTTGGTGTGGGTAATAATTTTATCAACAGCCACTTATTACGCTCTCTAATAAATTTGCATTCCTTCATTATGTTTCCATATTCTAGCTAAGTTACTACTCCTAACCTAACCTTTTCAAAAAAAAATTTCTGATTTAAGAAAACAAGATTAGGTTAGATAAACGAGTCTTAGTCTCCCTAACTATAACGAAGATGTTCCAAAGAAAGGTGGATAGCACCATTTAGTATGGAGAATGGGAATCAATGTACTGTGTTCGCACGAAAGACCTCTGCGCATAGAAACAGTGAGTTTAAGAACAGTGAGACGTTCCTGAAACACGATAAAGGTTGAAAAAAGAAGTCAAAGGTGCCGAGTGCTGAAAAAAAAGACAACAGTGAGCCAAAAACGATGGTCAGTAGCAAAACGGAAACCTTTTTCATTTCAATAAATGGATGCCCCACATAACTTTTCGTTTGGGACTTCACAATTTTCCCGTGGGAGCTCCAAGTTTTACAACTGCAGTAGTGTATCCCTCTGGGGGAGGAGCAAATGCAGAATTTCAAGACCTTAATTGAAGAGTAGTTTGTAATGCACGTCCTCTCAGGGGGATACAACCATTGTATCTATAGGAATTAGCGCTCCCAGGGGGAAAATATGTGAGGGCCCGAACTAGGTAGGCCTTCTTTTTGTTGGAATAAAAATATTTTTTGCTGTGTTCACGACCACCTTTTTGGGTTCACTGTTGTCCTGTTTTTCAGCACATACTACTTTCTTCTTCAATTGTTTCATGAACTTCTTTCCCAACTTACTGTTTCTATGCCCCTTCTTGTAATTTGTAATGAATGTCAGTGCTCACTTGCATAATTTAGTTTGGGAGCTGACAGCGCGTTGGAAGCTGTGTGAGGACATCACTGTGACAACCAGCGGAGTGTCGAGCAGGGCGTAAATCAAAAATAGTCGTCCAGAAAATTGGGGAGAACAGACTTCATGTCGCCCATTGCTGACTGAACTATTGTGATTCGGTCAATGAAAAATTCCTACAAGATGAAATTTTATTTTAGTTTAATAATCATCTCTGAAATCTTTCAGTCTTGCATAACATGCTTCACTCGTGTCACAAAATATCTTGAAAAGAACACATGGATTCCGTTAGTACTGGCTACTGGCCCTAGATAAAAGTGACGATTTTCGTTCCATAAATGAAATAAGTCTTATGGTATTCATAGCTAACATCGCTACGTGCAGATCGATACCTATTGAGACAAATTTTTGCATTATTATAAAGTTTTCATCACATCTTGTGCGGCAGCAAAAAAAATTTCATAAGAGGATTTAAGCCTGTTATTGGCGAAGGATGAGAGAGGCTGTCGTACAAAAACACATTAACTGTTCCCGAAGTATTCGCTACGGTTAAGCAAAATTATACCTAAAGTGAACCGAAAAAAATTAAAAACAAAGTCGGTGAAACAAAACCTTTCTTCGTATGCTTAGGTTAGAAGTTAATACTAAATTCTATTGAAGCAGCCAATAAAACTGTCACAACACTTTCAGGCAAAACTTTGTTTAGGATCACTTGAACTTAGAACAAAAAGTCTGCTGCGAATTTCAGGGAAAAAGCACTCCTCGTTACAAATAATCAAAAATTTAAATAATCACGCACAAACAGTAACGCACTATGTAAAAGAAGCAACAAAGAATACGTTTCCAGATGGAACCTCGACACTCTATGCTAAAGAAGTAAAATAGTCTCAACTTAGGCATTACTCACAAGGGTTATCTGGAATTACTGGACGACAAGTTACAGGTCAGGTTTTTCCATGAATCAAAATTTGATGAGACAGCTCAACGTTAGAATCTGAACTCTGCCGATGCTGCTGCATAAATGGACAAGTTTCATCAATTAATGTGTATTCGTCTCCATTGATTAAACTCGGGAAATAACCCTGACATACAGTGTGTTTGACTGTCAAAGAAAAGGCATCGATGCAGAGCAACGCGCCTGCAAAAAACTTCCTCCACTTGTCAGCAACAGCTGGTGAGAAGACGACCTTGGAGCGTGGTCAATACAGATCTGCCAATAACAAACTTGGCAAAACAGGGACAAGGTTAGCACTCGAAGGGAAAATTTCAAGATCAGGCCACAAGTTGGTCTGAGCCTCCCTGAGCACAACGAAGGTCTTCCAAAGAGAAGAAGGATGAAGGCACCATTTAGTATGGAGTTACGAGATCGGAGAATCCATGCACTAACGTGCTTCCACACCCGACCCCAGACGCATAGAAACAGTAAATTGAGAAAGAAGTTCATGAAATATTATAGTCTAGTTTAGTTTATTAGTTAGTTTAAGCCTCCCTATCCGCAACAAAGGCGATCCAAGGAGAGGAAGGATTGATTAGTTTATTTTAGTCGTTAGTTTTAGCCTCCCTACCCGCAGCAACAAATGCGATCCAAAAAGAGGAAGGAGGAAGGCACCATTTAGTATGGAGTTAAGGAAACGCGGAATCTATGCAGAAAGGGCACAGAAACAGTAAGTTGAGAAAGAAGTTCATGAAACAAGATTAAAGTTGAAGAAGAAAGTAGTAGGTGCTGAAAAACAGGACAGCAGTGAACCGAAAAAAAAGGGTCCTTAACATAACAAAAACATTTCGTTTCAACAAAAAAGAAAGCCTACCTAACTCTCAGCTCGGGCCCTCACATTGTCCCCCTGGGAGCGCTAATTCCCACAGATACAATATTTGTATCCCACTGAGGGGCATGAAATCTTAGAACATTCGATAAGAAAGTCGTAGGCGCTGAGAAACTGGATAGCAGTGAACCGAAAATAATGGTCGTAATAAAACAAAAAATCTGTAATATTTCTACAAAAGAAAGACCTGCTTAACCCTTAGCTTGGAGCCTCTCATTTTCCCACGAGAGTGCTAGTTCCTATAGACATGTAGTTGTTTCCCTCTTGGGGGCTCCAGTTCCTATAATCCTCAGTAAAGAAAAAATTTACATTTAAATCGTGCCAAAAGTTGGACTTTTGGGGTGATCAATCATAAATATGAGGTTCAAAAATAAAGCATACCTCAATTTAAATTACCGAAAAAATTCATATAAAGACGATTATAGCTCTCTTAACATCGTCAAAACCAGAACGAGGTTTTTTACTGCATGCCAGAATCGTCATGTTCAACTTCGACTCGATTTATTACATAGACACAAACATCATAAGACAAAAAATTGTGATTCTTATTTCCTTACACTAGAAATCTTATAATCATTATATTAAAATGCAAATTTAAATTAGAATGTTGTAAAACCAAATTCATTAAAAATATATTCCTAAGCGAATTCAAATCAATTAGTTTTATTCTGAATGTTTCCAATAGAACTTCGTATCTGTTTTTGTCGACATTTTTGCAGTTTTGATATTTTGTGCGTTGTCCAATTCGCCATCAGTTTGAATATCAACGCCTCAAACAAGTATCTCGTCTTCACGATATCCAGGCAATACACAACTCCTTTCAACTTTTACCTTGCCCTAAGCCAGCTACAATACCAGCTAAGAGGATGTTATGATTTAAAATGAAATATATGCGTATGTTTTAACACCGTGTATAAAGGTACAAAATATAGGATAAATACTTCAAAAGGATCTTTGTAAAATACTGACATATTATAAATTGTACCAGGCACTTGAACCTTTCTGTCAAAGCTATTGACAATTCCACAAACACGCTCGTTTCCAAACATAATTCATCGTTTATGAGCATGATTTATTCATTGACCTTTATAAAAGATAATTTTCCGTAATCATATTCTGGAATTAATAACCACCCTGTTCAACTAAAGAAATATTAGCGTAGAACTGAGGAAATAAAACGCAGCGCCGCAGTCTTAAGAACACTACAGCAAAATGTTAGCCTCAATTGATTCAGCTCTTCATACTGGCAAGAATGGCACGTAGGTATTTCCGCGAGGCGTAAGAGTGAGTTAGATTGCACTGCAAGTTAGTTCTGGCCTCCCTAACCACAACAGAGGTGTTACCAAGAGAGGACGGAGGAAAACACTTTGTAGTATAAAACTAAAGGAACGAGGAATTCATTCACAAGGTGTGTCCCTACTCCTTGCGCATAAAAACAGCAAGATTGAAAAAAGTTTACGAAACAAGATAGAAAAAAACTCAAGTAAACCGAAAAAAGATGGTCCGTAACTAAGCATGAACCTTGTCAATTTAAAAAAAAGATGGCCTACCTTCCAGTCAAACTTCAACCTGGGGTCTTCCTCCTGAGAACGCCCATTCCCGTAGATTTAATAGCTGTACCACCTCAAGGGGCGTAAGAAAGAAACAAACTAAGGCACTGCTGTTGAAGACTGGTTGTGCAGCACACTGGCTTCCAGAATGAAAAACGTAGGGAAACTATAAAAGGCCAAACAAATGCACCCACAACATACTTCTGCTAACGCATCACTGGATCCGTCGTCTCTAGTGATACACTCATTAAGGCATACTAAGGAGACATACACTACCAATTCTTTCTAAAAGCAATTCATGAATCGAGTGTATCCTTCGAAGGACGCTAAATTAGCAAGAAACATTGGTGAGCCTTCGATTTCGACATCCTGGGAGGATCAGATTCTGCCAGAGGAAAATATACCCGACCACCATAGCTGTAACACAAAAATCCATCAGAGAGATAATCATGAGTGAATGAATTTCAACTAATAACCGACTTGAGTTGCCGTACATGTACGGAGGTGCCCATGACGTGTTCATATCTCAGAGCGTATTTGAAAAGGACCAACTTCATCCACACTGCAAGGCTAAAAACATTTTTTTATTGTTTTCCTATGAAGAACTGCTTTTAACAAAATTTGTGAAAAAGCCTAAAATTATTCTTTTGTTAATCTAAGGAAAAGTTTCAAATGGGGTTGCGTATAACAATGAAGGTAACATATTTCTAATGCCAGACATTATTATAATGAAGGGAACATATTTCTAACGCTAGATATTTTTCAATAAAAACCTCAGAGTACTTTAACCAGTTCTGAATATTCAAATCCGGGAAATTGGGGGCTCTGTAACTTACTTGACATTAACAAATCTTATGGTTGACTCTGTCCTTTCGAGTTCTCGTGTCATTTTTAAAGAGATCTTCTACCGTCTATTTCATGGCCAGCCTCACAATTAACCTTTTTCCTCCTCCTTCTCCGAGTCCTGTCCACAACAGTATCTTCCGTTCAACCGAAAATTAGCAAATTAAATTTTCTCATCTGCCACATTGGTACCAAGCAGCTGCAAGCTGTACTCGCAATTCAGACCTGGACACTTAAATACAGCAGAATTCAGGGCACATCGTTACTAACACAGTTCATTATGTCATGCACATTAGTGGCCAGTCCAATGGAATACTAGTTGAATAATATATAATAATAAAACTACAACTAGAATCTAGAAGAACTACAAAATTTTGTAAATAATTATACAGGTATAAAATTTTGAGGCAAAACAATTTTGCCTTACATCAACAGCCCCAGCCCGTACTAGAAGAAAACTTCTGCTCAGCTTTCGGGCTGTTAGAAAACCTCTATGAAGCTTTATCTTTCGATAATAAAAATGCACAAACTAATTCCAAAAAAAAAGACAAAAACATACGCCTGAACTTTCTTCCAGCAGTAAATCAAGCAATAATTTATATGATTGTACAATTGGAATGGAATGCGAGAGGTGCAGCAACCTCAATTAGACGTCGAGTTACAAAAAAAAACGGACAGAGTCTAGGAGTATGTCGTTCACAAAACAGGTTGACACAATCGAAACGAAAAGCAGATGGTGAAAACACGAGCAAATAAGACTAGGTCAACGCATCACTTTAAAGAACGTGTTGCTGGAGATTTTCCAGAGATTTTTTCCACGGCCTAATAGGCGAGAAATCTTTACTACCGTTGCATGGTTATACACCTCTCACATAAGGCGCCTCAACAAAGGTGAATGACGCACACGTTTCAATTTTTTCCGGGCCGTTAACTATATGGACTCGCTCATAATATGAGCCCCTAATAAGTCAATGTGGTCGAAAATCTACTTCAGGAAATACGTGGCGAAAAGCAAATAAAAGTTTCTGAAATTATTTGAGGGGCATCTAATACCACCGTCGATGTCGTTCATTTCTCACTGAAAGATGTAATTATTCTTTAAAAAAAAAAGGGATTTAGTTTTCGCTGAAACTCGTACTTCGACGCCAATCTAAATGGAAAAAAACAAAGCGATCTTCAGCGCTATGGAGACACCACGTGTTTGGCGTATTAGATTACCGCCACAACATTCACTTCATGAAACGCATTTGCACTATTCTAATGCTTAAAATATTTTTTAAAACAGAACTTTGTGCTGAGTGGTTCATTTGGAATTAAAACAATGAAGCACCCAATAATATATAACCAGTTTTGATCAAACATAGTTCTCTCACGTGTAAAACTACTCAACGTATTGTGTATCATCAATTCATTATTCAGTGGATCAAAACTACCGATATTGCATAAAAACAGTGTAGTCTACAATATAACACAAATTTGACATATGTTTATCATATGTCAATTCGAATTGAGGTCAATATCAATTCAACGGTTTATGCAGCATTCAAGAAGCGCACACGTGGTTGAGATGTAAACGATTTCGTATCTTCATGAACACACGTGTAAGAAGCTGCCTCACTTCAGTGCTGGACTTCGTAGCAAGCCACCTCCCTTCTTTGACTGGACCTCCTATTCTCTATATCCTACCAACTTAAGACAAGTTAGAATTGCGATCAATTGTAAACGGTGAGCAAGACTTGCAGGTTATGGGGTATTTTAATCCTTTTTAGCTCACTGATTATTGTTCACTCAACACAGAATTTGGAAACTAAGGACAGAAGTGTCTGAACATGGCTCATATTAGTACCAAAATAGAACCAAGTTCGACCTAAAGGTTTGTCATCTGCATATAACATCAGAAATTATTGAATTAAAACTAGCGCTAATTAAATTAAACAATAAAAATCTGGAACAGATAGTGTCAAAGCAAACGGAAATTTTAGTATTCTCCAAATTTTAAAATATTGATCTCATGACTCCCTCATCATGTTGGCCGAATTTTAAATGCAGGTGAATATTTCAGGGAGCAGATCTTATATCTGATGCAATCCTTGGTCGCAAATATCTAAAATACTAAATTATCAATCCTACTACATTTACAGGCTAAGCAGTCAAGACAAGGCACACACGGTTGATTAAAAGCAAATATGTTAACCAGCCGCTATGGCATCATTTCCACAACCAACTAGAGCGACATCTGGGTTCGACGAGCTCACTCCAACCTCAAGAAGGCCAGAGTGAATTGAGATAACGGCTTTTAATGAAACTCTAATGAAAAATTACTAACAGATTCTTCGAACACACAGTACTCGAAATACATTTAGCCCAGTAGAATACAAGAGAATTTGACCTCAATGAACTGAAGTCATACGAGTTGTGCAAAAAATATGTAAAAGTCAAGAGATTATGTCTCCTAAATGCACTACTATAAACTTCAATAAAATACCACAAAGAATTCATCTTCAATTAACATTGGACGAAGCACTGACATACACATTTTAATTCAACAGATTCTAAGTTGTTCAAGGTGGACTTGGTTACCTTTGTCACTTCGCCAGAAAGTTATTTCTATTCATTCTGAACCAACACCTTCCTCGCATCAGACGCCCAGTGCCTCGCTTTTTGTTATTCAACAAAAGCATTCAAACAATGAACAAAATCCTAATCATTAACACTTTTCTAGGAACAGCGTAAGTAGCTAGACTTTTCTCCACATTCGCATTTTGTTTGTTCATATCCTCATTAATCTCAAACTCAGATTAACGATTTTTAAATTTTCCTGTCCGAACTTGTGTTGTCCAGTGCAGGGGTCTCCAAACTTTCCAGCCTTAGGGCCGTCCTGATTACTCCAATAAGTTCCAAGGGGCAGAACCGTTTTGACTTCCTGTTTTTTATCCAACTTATCATAGCAACGAGAACAGTAAGCCATTGGCTGTCGCCGGAATAAGCCATTAGCTGGAATTGATCAACTGGCGGGCTGGATTTGACCCGCGAGCAGTTGTTTAGAAACCACTGGTCTAGTGCATAAAAAGCTACTAAGCGCTTCACTATACACTATTTTTTGCAGCCCTTAACTTGAAAGTCGAAAGTTAAATGCAAGCTCATCATCGAGAAGATAGGGTTCCCCCTATCTTACTCGCTTTCACCGTTTGCAAGTTCTTCAAAATCGCCGTTTGGTCTCACAAAGGTACCACGCGATTTCATTAGATTCGAATGGGTCTTTTCCTTAACTAAAGTTTAACGCAATGACGCAAGAACACAGCATAAACATAAGTTGAGACTCAAAGCTGTCCTCTTCTCAACTTAAGTTTAAAGCCTGCCTTTGCGCCACAGAGAAAACAAAAAAGTACCCTGAGAGGTATAAACGATTATAAAACACACGGAGTGAATGGAATGAATGAATGCTCTACGTTCAGTGCATGTCGCCTGACATGCACACCAGCGAACTTTATTCATGTTTTGGAAATTAATAAACCTAAAAGCGGACGCTGACAGAAATAAAAATTACAATAATTAAAATTACGTTCACAAATGTAAGCACAAATTAAATTTTTCTAGTGCACATGGGCCTGAAAAAAAACCACGTGAGGAGCACCGAGCATTGCAGCACGTGTTGCTCTATGCGAGTTCACAGACAATACAAATTGTCTACAAGATACCCACTAAATTATTACCCATGTAATGGCAAAAACATTGCAGGAGGCTTTCTTCAAAGGAAATTAAATCATCAGAAGATAAATCCCAAAGTTTAAACAAAAAATTATCAATAAAAACTCAAAGATAAATAAAATAATATTGGCTCTCTCAAAAATCACTTCTGTGTTTTGTAAATTTCGTGCACATAAACTCTAGATGCACCACTTCAAAACAAAAATAGATCATTTATTGCGCAGTGAAATATTTGCACGGCGCCCTGCCACCACCGCGACAAGTTCACAGGACGCAAGAAGGTGAGGGCGAAGGCGCACATGTTGCCTCACTCGTCGAAAGGAGGAATGTCATCCGCGGCCCGACCGCCGATGGAGCTGCCGTGGGAGGCGAGAAACTGGCGCCACCAACGCGGGAACTGCGGCCTGAGCTCGCTGGCGCTGAACCCGCTGTCCGGCGCCTGCTGCTGCTCGCAACACCACCTCAAGAACTTTTCTCCAAGGTCCTGTAAAAATGCACCATTGCAAAACCCCCAACAACCGAGTTCCTCACTCTAATAACTCGACTCGCAAATGGAGTAGAAGAATTTTTATTACGTTACCTGCGTATTGGGCCGTACGTGTACCACTAGGTAAACTGCTCATTCACGTACTGGTATAAATGAATGTCATTTCATCAGTTTGTTAACCTTTTTAAAAAATAACGGGTAACATACGAAATGAAATGGTATCGTGCAATTATATTTGTCATATTTTTTTAGGAAGGATATAAATGTGTTCGAGAGGTTAAGTCGATTTCCTTATTCCGCTACTTACTAATCAAATCAACCATTAACAACCGCGGAAACGTAGTGACTCTGTCAAGATAGAATGGAACATTTAATAACTCATAATTTGATTAGACAAAGCATGCACCAAAATTAATACAAGAAAATGAAGAGCTTACAAGGGAGGAAACGAGGACTTACCAGCCACTGGTTGTAACAAGTCTGGGAGAGTTGGAGCCACTCTTTGATCTCAGAAAGTCGCTTGCGCGTGGAACGGACCATGTCGTCTACAGAGCAGTGTTCCGCCTCACGCTCCTGCTTAAAAAGCCAGAAAGACGCCTTCTCCCTCAGGGCTCTGACGATGATGTACCACACCGTTTTGATTTTGCATAAGCCGATTGTGGAGTAAGTGCCTCCCTTGAGGTAGTACAAGACTCGGCCTTCGCTCTCACGATCAAGCCGCACCTGCAGGCATATTATACATAGAAAACCACAGATCCATGCAAGTGAGATTGAGTAATGAACCATTTTCACACAATAAGTGTGACAATTTGGAAAGAAGAACAACAATCCAAGTGGATGAAAAAAAAACGGAAGTTTTTCTTACCAACTAAAATGAACAAACATAACATACTTCGTTTCTAAATCAGTTAAGACCTTCTAAGGAGAAATCAGTAGGTGCATCAATCATAATTATTTGACCAAGAAAAACAGAAAACAAGGACGCTTCACACACCAATCTTTGCTGTCACATCCCCCTCATACTGTGGAAAAAAGTACTAATCATGTGGCACACACGCATCATCGCTGCCCAACTTTGACAGTCTTGAAGGAGCAAGTGTCACGCTCAGGATGCGGTCTCCTGGTAAAATGAAGCCTCAGCACCGCCACAGCCACAAACAACAACTCGCCAGTTCACACCACCACGCAGCACGCCCCACCTGCTTGCAGTAGTCCCTGACGGCGTCATCCTCAGCCGAGTGTAGGAACTCGTAGCGCGGACCTTCCAGGCCCAGGGCAGACACGAGGCCCAAGAAAAAGTGCACAGGCAATGCCGTCAGACTCTCTGGAGACTCAAAGTTTTCTGGAACTTTGTACGCCGCAATCACCTGAGAAATATTTCCACTATTGACTTAAAATTTGATACCCATATATACATACAAATTGAAATATAACTCGCAGTATTCAAAATTAAAATTTATAAAAACGAGATTTACTGTAGTATATATTGTCTCAATAAGCACGATACTCAAAAATAAAATCTACAAAAGCTTCTATTTAATAATTATCAACTTTATATTTATTTCATGTTTTTCAGGTAAATTTGTTTTGCTGAAGATGAGCGAATGCTCGAAACGTTCAATTTTAATCATTACTCCTACAAAGTTCAGGAGGAAAGTGACACGGACCTCATAATCTCCGAGCCATTGGTCGAGGCAGAATTCATAAGCAAGTTATCAAAGTAAGACGCCGCCATGCTGTGTAGTTGATGGCTCTACAATATTCATGATAACGTTATCCTGGACAAATAAGTCGGCCTGTCAACGCCAGTTTGGATTGAACACACAAGTAGCCATCGACTATTATAGCACGTCTCAATCCATACTAACGCAGTAAGTCCACCAGATAGTGCCGAAGCATCTCTTAAAATAGCTACTTAAATTCTTCATAATAGAATTGAATTTAAAAGCATCACTTGTACGCGACAGATTAAGCAAACAACAATGTAGCCTTACAATAACGGGCTATAATTTGTGTCGCAATTTAGATGCCATAATTCATCTGTGAAATTTAACATCCTATTACATCACCCAAAAAATTTCCCGGTACACATTACGCAGAATAACAGCTCGCTTAAGATGTTCCCCACCTTGACCACGTTGCGACTGAGGTGGTCAAGCAACACGACGTGCTGGTACAGAGGCTGGAGCTGCTCACAAGCGATGGTGAAGCGCGTGTAGTGCAAGAGGTGCTGCAGCAGCTGCCGGTGACCGGGCGCCAGGCCGGCCAGCGCCTGGCACACCGTCTCCGCCACCACCTTCGCTGTCGCGTACCGCGCACCTTACGGATTAGATTAGATTAGATTATTAGTTAGTTTAAGCCTCCCTATCCGCCACAAAAGCGATCCGATGAGAGGAAGGAGGAAGGCACCATTAGTATGGAGTTAGGGGAACGCGGAATTTACGCAGAAAGGGCATAGAAAAAGTAAGTTGAAGAAGAAGATTTTGAAACAAGATCAAAGTTGAAGTAGAAAGTAATAGGTGCTGAAAAACAGGACAGCAGTGAACCGAAAAAAGATGGTCCTTAACATAACAAAAACATTTAATTTCAATAAAAAAAGGCCTACCTAACTCTCAGCTCGGGCCCTCATATTTTCCTCCTTGGAGTGCTAATTCTCATAGATACAATAGTTGTATCCCCCTGAGGGGCTGCACACCTCACAAACATTACACTAGAACGTTAAAAATTTATTCCCCTCTATCTAGAATGAATATACAAACATACACACACGTGTTCTTGGGATCATTTGAGTTCCAAATTGAAAACGATTTTCACTGAAAAAATTCAACAATTGGTCTGTAAAACTAAAGATCAATTGAAATTTTGAGAATTTCATAAAAAGAAACCTGAACTTTGGATCTACGATCAGCTTAGGTAACAGAAAGTCACACATGTTTCTAATATCACGTTTCTGGATATTATCAGTGTGCACTGCAAGGGGCACTCTTGTTGACTGCCTTCAGAGCCACTGGCAGATATACGACTAAAGTATTGATAATATATCTAAAGGTATTTCGATAAACGTCTTGTTCATCATTCACAACAAAACACAAAGAGAGAAGTTAATGTCCCAGTTGTGACTGAACAGAGAGCCAAGTTTATTCAGTATGCTGCAACCCTCATATGAGCTAGACAGACAGAGTGCCGACCTCTGTCTCTTCCATTAGAAGTTGTTCCTTGTGTACAATTAATTCAGAACTTCAAAGACTAATTTATAATTATCTTCAGGAGGGAAATCCCTTTTTCCTACTATTCCGATTTGTGGTGAAAAAATTCAAACACCTGAGAACGGGGAATTTGTATACATAACGATGAATAAAAATTTGACATCCAAAAATCATTTCCCCTGCAGGCTAGAGGTTATCCTAACTCCTTAGAGTTTAGCCGAAAACTAAAAGCGTAACCAGAGGAAGCTCTAAAAACGCTTAACGTCACACTGATACATGAATTTACTCGGTATGGCAATGAAGCTTGGCACTACACCAACAAAAATGAAACCAACACGGAGAACTTACGTCTAAAAAAACATAAAAGCTTTCTCTAACTAAAATATATCGCCTAAGCAAATAATTCCTTCAAGAATATTAATGTTTTTGACGGCCTGACCACTACCAATTTTCTGTTAAAAGTTCCATGTGCGAAATATTTAAAACAAAGAAAAATTCTAATCCTTGACCAGAAATTTATACTCGGAATGGCAATTACGATTTCTCACTTGAGAAATAGAAATGAGCTCATAATCCTGCATTTAAAAATAGTCAAATGGTAATACAGTATAGCTTTTTTCGGGTAAAGTCAAATTTTAGAATTGAACACCTGGTGATTAATGAGATGCCTCCCTATTGAGCATTTACAGCAGGCCCAAATCTTCTTTCAGAATTGGCAATGAAGAAAGCACCAAAGTAGTGTTTTTCACGGGCTACTTCTTTCTAAATTGGACATTGATTTTAAAGTATACGTATTTACTCTTAATAAGTCAGAAAATGTATGACAATTTTTCACCCATATTAGATAAGATGAATTAATTTAAGCCTTCCTAAAAACAACAAACGTGTTCCAAATAAAGAAAGGCTGGAAGCACCATTTAGTGTAGATTTTGGGCAATGGCAAATCTATGCACAAGGTGTCTTCCTTCACATGACCCCATGCGCATAGAAACAGTAAATTGAGAAAAACTTTGAGGTATAAGATAAAAGTTGAAGTAGTAGGTGCTGGAAAACTGGACAACAGTTAACCAAAAAAAGATGGTCCGTAACAAACCCAAAACGCTATTCGATTTCAATAAAAGAAAGGCTTACCAAGCCAGTTTGGGGCATATTTTACTCCTGGGCGTGTTAATTCCTTTAGATACAATAGTTGACCCCTTGGCAGCTTCATCCATGCGTATATATATTTATTTAACAAAATTTATTTCGAAATTGAGCAGCAAATGTGTAATGTAACAATGAGCACCACGTACTGCTAACTTACTTTGGTGGAGGCAATATTTTAGGACATTATCAATTATTTGCTAGACTCTAGCCCCTATATATTTTTGCAAGCCTTTGGGCTTCATTACCTCATTTTGCGTGCCACTCAACTCGAAAACAAAAAATATCTATTCAATTCAGTCAGACCTTACTGAACACACCCTGCGTAATGTGCACAAACCCCTTGAAAACAGTACCTATAGTTGGTGGGGTTTTTTTTGTTTAATTAGTTCGTGCTATTTTTCTGGTGTAATGGAATATAAAAGTAAATCAAACATTTATGAAACAAATGAATATTCGCATACCATTCCATTTGCTACTCCACTAATTAAAAAATAAAAATTTGTTACGTAAACTTTAAGCTCAGACCATTTAAGATGCTTTTTATTCAATAAATAAAATGAGTTTCCTCACTTTTCCTGCATTAAAGAAAATGTAACTGAATTAGGTACTGAAAATGCCTCTCGCAAAGACTGACGGTTCTCTTAAAACTAAGAATTTCAAATACTCATTGATACTCTAATGCATTCTACTACCTATGTACGTAAATTCAGCTACCATTCACCTAGCAGGAGTCTGATATGTAATGAAGAAATTAAACCAAATTTGGGATGAAAGTGCAAAGCAATACAACCCAGAGCAATACCAAAATCCCAATGAAACCCGGGTGGGTTGAACTTTTCTAAACACCTGTTTTTTTACCAGTCGTATCTTATATGCTCTCAAATTGCAAGACCAATGAAATTTACATGTAGATGAAATGAGTGACAAATGAAAATTAACAAAATGACGTTTACCGACTATCCTTTATTTTGAATACTGTACAAGATAAAACTCTAACCATTGAGCTACTGATATAAAATAGATTTGTCAAAAAGACCTGCACTAGACTGTCGAACTATACTTTCAATATTTGGCATATTTGTTTATTTACATATTTATTTAAGCCTAAGTTAGAATAATAATTTTTTTCACACTCTTTATTTTAATTTTCCTTATCTGAGATATCCTCTGCTGACCGCAATGCTAATATGTATTAACAACTGTGAGATATCAAGTTTATCCATGTGTCTTACTAGTAACAATGCACTTGCTTGTGGTCAATATATCTGTCAAATCTCTGTCATACAAATTTTAAGATTTAGTATCTTAAACGACTCAAAACCATTGAACATTTGCTTACAAAAGTCACTCTTTGAAAACAAGAATAAGTCTACCAAAAAGAGAAAAAGGTAAACTTGCTTGAAAATCAGCTAATATCATAAAAGATGCTGAAATAAATTTCACACAAAATTCTTCTTTCTACAGTTAACTACCTCAACATGGATAAGCATCAAGATTAAAACACATGAAAATTTTTCCATAAGATTCAAATCGTTCTTAAATGTTCAAACGAGGAAAGAAGAACGGAAAAATAGTTTAGTACAGTAGAATGAGGTACCAAGCTTTGCCGTACCATGACACAGACGTGAGGAAATATGCGAGTTTACATCACTCAGTCACAAGAACTAGCCATGATAGCATCCAGTAGAGATGGTGACCTACCTTCGTAAAACTTGATATCGTCTTCATTGCGTATGAGCATGTGCACATTCTTGGAGCCTGTGATGATGTAGAACTCGTCGTCTATGTACCTGTAAAAAAACAGTCAACATAATTTCCTACCCGATAAAACACGTACTTTTCCACGTCACAAATAGTTTTAATAAACGTCCAATGTTTCAAAAATCTACTACATTTACACTCAACTGTAAAAAAAACAATTACAGAGGAAACATTCCAAAAAGGACACTGAAGTTCTAAACTACAGGAATACTTTAATCTGCAGCAGCTAAATTTACATTTCCAATGACAACGACTACTTCGAAATGAAATTTTTATTTTAATAAAACGAGTTTCAAAATTGATAATAGTTTTTGTAATGGTTTAAAATTCAACTTAATAATTTCATAATAGTGACGATCACCAGCAGTCAAGAATTTGGACAAGCAAATACATTAATCTTATAACAAATGTGCTCGTAGAATGGAATGTAGTTCCACTACCAACCTTAGCCACAAAAGCACAGAGGATAAGAAAAAAACGTTTCCTTGAATATAGTTGTTAAGCTCTACAGATTATGACAAGAGATACAGATGACATAAGAATGGGTCCTAGAGCTCCGATGAATATCTTCTATGAAGACAGTTGCAGGCGTGGCCCAAATATTATTACTTATGTGCAAGGAACGTTCAGCTCGTAAGTCTCTGAGTAGCTCGTGTGTGTGCTCAGGTCCTTTACCACATTTCCTGTACAGTGATCCACCGGTGGTCACTTACGTGATTTTCATGGTGCTGCTGACCCACCTTCAGTCACTAACTCATTTTTTATCGATACTTAATGAAAGCTAAATGAAGCCCCGCTCCAGTTAATGATTGCTATGTTCTAAGTTGATTACCACAATTGACTTTAAATTTAAATTTAATATTGAACTTCAGTTTAGCCCATCGCACTTAACGTGTTAAATGGTTTTCATTAATAAATAGATTAGTAATTGAAGGTTGTAAATATGTGCTCTTTAGGTGTTCATCAGTTGCGCTGTATTTCTTTATTGTGCTGTTTTTATGCAAATTAATCATTGATTGAAGGATTCCTAATGCACTGTGTTTATTCTACTTTCAGTCAATAAGGTTTTCAGTACAACTTGAGTGATATTCCTTAGCAAAGCTATTCTTTCATGCGATATAACTAAGTGTAGATCCGGTTAGTGTTCCTTTATTATACAGTTTTGCTTTACTTGTGTGTATTTTTTGGTGCTTTAGGCAGCGATTTACTTTGTATTGAGCATGATGTTGTCTTGGCACATTGGTTCTTTTATTTCTATTTTGTTACAAATGTGAGTTGCTTTCTTTTTTTAATTTTGCCAGACTTCAAGATCATTTCGTCATGAAAATTTCCCTAAGTTGCCTATTCGAATTAGTTGCTTACTGATTTGAATTAATTAAGTTTGCTTTTCATTCATGCTCATTTCATTGTCCATTTTTCTGCTGTTTTGCTTCGTATTTAGTCAATACATTTATTTAATTTAGCATGAATGCATTCTGAGCATGATTTTTTGCTTTTTACTTTAATTTGAGGTTTAATTTTGAGAAATCCTAACAGACTGGTTTGGCTTCTCATGATTCAAGTTTTCATTGATCCACAGCCCCGTCACTATTTAGTTCATCACCAAGCAACTCTTTCGTAATGAACAGCCGTTTTCCAAAATAAATTTCATTTCCCCTTTGCTGCAGGACTAAATGATGACGAATGGTAGTGCACCATCCTCTTGGGTCATGGCCTGACAGGAGGCTGATCAGCATGGGCAGTACTCGTGCACTTGTCCCATACACTAGTGAGCATTTAATAATGAGCATTTTCAGTTTGAAAGCTATTTACTGGACTAATACAACCATAACGCATAATTGGTATACTTTAACTACCACCTTTGTCCTTTTTCAAGTAGTACTTTAGAGACAGTAACTCACAGAACTAACAAGTGGTTCAGAACCAATAGCTATTTCAGACCAAAATCTTAATTAATTCCCTATTTATATGATACAAATAACTACCACATTTATTTCCACACCAACAATTACCCCCCCACTTGTACCTCAAGAGAGATAACTACTCTAAAGTTTTCAATAGAGCAACCTCAAATTAGCAGCAAGAACAGCTGGCTAGATGATGCAGTAGTGGCATAATGAGAAACTGACCGGCCACTGATGTGTGCAGCCTCGCCATTAACTTTTTCAGTGGCCACCACTAGACTGGCAGTCTCGGGGGCCTGCAAAAAGCTCTGCCTCCACTCGTCCGGTGAGTTGGGTTGCTCCTCATCCTCATCTCCAATGCCTCCGGTGAACTTGCGATTGGCATAGATAACAGGTTCGATGTTGTCTTTAGCTGTACTGCCATCTTCATCACAAGGCCAGCATAGGAATGTCAGCCCTCGAGGAATGAAACGTTGAATGTCAGGATTCCTTGCATAGATTATGTCATCTGGACCACGGCATTTGACCTGAAGAGAATATGTAAATTACAGCATTAGAGCGTAAATTAGCCATTGGACAAGAAACTCCATACAAGTTGTGTAGTGAGCATGAAGCGTGTTTTGCAATGGGAGAGTGACCAAAATAGGAAACTTCACTTCTAGATTTGCGTCTCTAGAAAGAACCTTATCACCAAAGTTATGCTTCTTGTTACACTCTAGACACAGAGAAATAGAGCCCCATTAAGTAGTTATTTTTACAATGTATGAAGCATATTGTGTTGTTAGATAAGTATCATAAAAAAGCACTGCATGGCCAAATAAAAATTGGAGGACAATGCTGACATGTGTAATATTGATGATAGGCAAATTAGATACAAGAGATTGTACATGACGTCTATCCCTCATTCCAAAGGAAGTGTAGCAATGGAATCAGTGACAAAAAAAACCCTCTTCTTTCCTGCCCAAACTTTCTATGTGAAAAAGCTGCTGCCGTTTGTCTCCCGCAGGTGTGATAATCTCTTTATCTGCTTATTACCAACAGGTAGGCAATGAGAAGGGAAGGAGAATAAATTTTATCAATTGCTAATTCGCTATTGAAAAACTGGTTCAAATGAAGAAGTAATGCATGACCGATCTTAGTGGAACTGTCTAAAGAAGTAAGGGATTCTCACAAGGCCTAAGGGAGCCTGGATAAAGAAGTATGGATTGCCAGATCAGATTTGATGTTAGTTTAAACCTCCCTAACCGCAACAAACGCGTTTCAATGAGAGGAAGGATGAAGGCACCATTTAGTATGGAGTTAAAGGAACATGGAATCTATGCACAAGGTGCATAGAAACAGTAAGTTCAGAAAGAAGTTCATGAAACAAGATCAAAGTTGAAGAAGAAAGTAGTTGGTGTTGAAAAACAGGACAGCAGCAAACCAAAAAAAAGATAGCCCTTATAAAACAAAAAACATTTTATATCAATAACAAGAAGGCCTACTTAACTCTCAGCTTGAGAACTCACATTTTTCCCCCGGGATTGCTAATTCCCGTAGATACATTATCTGTATCCCCCGAGGGGTTAGAGTTTAGAGATTTACAAAATTTATGCATAGGGTGTGTTCCTACACAAGATCTTCTGCATACAAAAATAGTAAGTTAATAAAGAAATTTATGAAACTATTTCAAAGGTGAAGAAAAAAAGTCATAGAGGCTTAAAAACAGGATGGTAATGAACTATAAAAATGCTCCCCAACGGAACAAAAACTATTCTATTTTCAAGCAAAGGAAGGCCTACCTAACTATTAGCATGGGACCTTGCTTCTTCCTCCTGGGTGTGTTAAATCTCATAGATACAATAGTTGCATCTCTTAGTAGGAATTATATCTGGAAAGCAATGGAATAAAGTTCAGCTAATATAACTTACCAATTTTTGCAAGTGAATTTGCATCGAAAAATGAAAAACTGACCTTAACATCTCTAATGACGTAGTAGTTTCCTTTGCCAATAATCTGCTCAGGAACACTAGTTGAATTGATGACCAGCAATCCCTCTTTTTCTTTAGTTTCAACAAACTTCCACAACCTGAAACAAAACATCAAACTTAGCTCATGATCCAATCATAAATTAAAAAATGAAGGTAAAAGAAGCCTCAATAATGTAAATAAAAAAGTGTCTCAAAATTGTCATTTGTGAGATGAAGCCAAGTAAAGTAGTATGCTACACATTACACTAACACTACTCCAACTAAGGACCATTATTAAAAATGACCATTGCCACTACAAAGCAATAAAGGGCCTAGTTTTACCTTGTTATAAGGAATCTTATTCATACATTCTGCCTTCTATACTCATAACATTTTACAAACATTTAGCAATCAGCTTCAGCTACAAAATTACTGCAAATAAAACAAAAGTGCAACATGAACGTCACTTTTGAAAGAAAAGGCCAATACTTCAGCTTTCAAATAACATTTAGATAAGGAAAAACTGAGATGTTCCCATCTTGATGCTACAAAGGCAAAGAAAAATGCATCACAAATCCATGCATATCATCCAATAAATCTTTACAAATTCATGTCTTCTTAGCATGTATATGTGATAGAAAAGGTTTTGATCTCCATTTCAACTATCATGAAATCACAAACATTTTCATAATATAATGGAAACCATGAAACAGGATTAAAGTAAATTTTTTTCAGGAAACATTTATTTGAATAACACTGGGCTCTTACAATTTAATATCTACAAAAACTTCTGTAGTTATGGCTCTCAAACATATGGTGTTGAAAAGGTTGCAATCTGGACCAACAGTTTTCAAGGCTTCACAGTTAACAAAGCATTCAAGTTTATAATGGAATCATTTTTGAGCAGTTTGTCACACCATCAATAACTGAAAATGTCAGATTAATAACTGAAACTCAAAATAACGCATTATGTAGATCCCAAATTATTTCAGTTCATGCAACTAAGAATGGTCCATAGGTTATTAGTTAAAATACCGTACTTTACACATAACTTTAATATTTTATTTATGTATGTAAACTTCATTGCAATCCCTGCACAAGATACACCAGTCATTGGTCTTGATTTTGGTCTCCCTATGCCTAGAACTAGTTTCTTGATGTTTATCAAGTTTCTCAATATTTCATACTTGCAAATTGCAAGGTCTTGATTTTGGTCTCCCTATGCCTAGAACTAGTTTCTTGATGTTTATCAAGTTTCTCAATATTTCATACTTGCAAATTGCAAGGCCTGTTTCAGCATGGTAAACTTGAGAAAATTACAGAACAACTCATTAACTATCACATATCTTAACGATCTTAACATTAAAAAATATGAAAATATTTTTTGCCTTCAGCTGAAAATTTAAGTAAATTACTGAAACTTTTATTATTTTCAACAGTGAAAATTGAGCCATTAGATTACATGTTAGTTTAAGCCTCCCAAACTGCAACAATGGCATTCCAAAGAGAGGAAGGAGGAAAGCACCATTAACTATGGAGTTAAGGGAATGTAGAATCTATGCACAAGGTGTATTGAAACAGCGAAGTTGAAAAAGAAGTTCATGAAATAAGATAAAAAATGAAGAAAAAAGTAGTAGATGCTTAAAAATTAGGACAGCAGTGAACCGACAAAATGGTTCGTACAAAACAAAAACCTTTTCTATTTAAACAAAAAGAGGGCCTACCCAACCATAAGCTTGTGACCTCACATATTCTCCCTAAGAGAGCTAATTCCAAAGGACAACACTTGTATCCCACTGAGGGGTATACTGATTGATTACTAAATAGTTTTAGCCTCCCTTACTACAACAAAGATTTTCAAAGAGAGGAAGGATAAAAGCCCCATTTAGTACAAATTTAAAGGAACACGGAATATATGTACAAGGTGTGTTCTCGCACAGGATCATTGTGTGCAAAGAAACAGTAAATTAAAAAAGGAAGGTTAGGAAATGCAATGCCAGTTGAAGAAGAAAGTAGTTTGAGCTGAATAACAGGACAGCAGTGAATCAAAATAAGATGGTTCTTAACTAAACAGAGAATGTTTAATTTCAACAAAAAGAAGCCTACTCAACTCTCAGCTTGAGACCTCACATGTTCTGCCCCGGAGCACCACTTCCCATAGATATACAGTAGTTGTGTCCCCCGGAGGGGAAGGTGAGCCAATATTACTCAAAACTAAGTGTACCTACACAAATGAGCTAACATAAAATAAGGTGTACAGAAAATTTACAGGATTTCCTGTAGTAGTAGTTTCGCGTTGTTAACTTTAAGATTTCTTTCATCAACTTAACTTTTGGCACTATATTTAATAAATATTAATGTTTGTAAATACTAAATTTACTGAAAACTAGACTTGATAAATACAGAATTAAATTAATATTAAATACTAAATTTAATAAATGCTGAACTTAATAAATACTAGATATGATAAATACTTGATCAAATAATTACCAAGTGAAATTAAACGTAATTATCACTAAATATAAATAATATTAAACGTGATTAACTCTAAACTTATAACTATGACTTTATATCTGGCTATTTAAAGAAAATCTAACATGTTCGATATTTCATAAAGTTTCTATAACCCAGCTCTAAGCTTGTCATTGGTTTTTGAACTTTGGTCTACAATCTGAATACAACAAATGAACACACCATTTTCCGCCAAGCCTAAATGACCTAGTAAATTATCTGCATAGCACAGCAGATCGCCTTCAACCTCCACCCAGAAAGGTTGTTCCATCAACTTTAATACTTCTACGACAACTAGCTTGGACAACATTCACTCTACATCACCGGCGGAGCCTCCCGTGCAACCAACGCTGGGGCGCCGGTGGCTTTCCGTCAGCTTCGCTGCCCTTCCCTTCCCTTCCATTGAGGACCGAACAGACGGAAGATGAGCGGCTGAGGCACCTTCCTTGCTACTGCACCACTCACCGTCCACTCGCCTGACTGCGCTTCCCGGCATGTCCAGACACTCACGAGTACTTTGGAGGTCAGTAGACTATAAGATCAATGACCAATTACTTGCCATATCGTGAGCTGGGTACTTAGGACGACGTCTCTCCATGCATTCTTAAAGACTTATCACTTAAAACTATAACTTACCTTATATAACTATAAACTATAACTTGCCTTATATATATAACTATAAACTATAACTTGCCTTATATATATAACTATGAACTATAACTTGCCTTATATATATAACTATAAACTATAACTTGCCTTATATATATAACTATAAACTATAACTTGCCTTATATATATAACTATAAACTATAACTTGCCTTATATATATAACTATAAACTATAACTTTCCTGATAAACCTTAAAAACGATAACTTAAAACTGAATCTTACCGAAATGCAACTAACTTTACAGAGCACGGGTGCTGGCTATCTATGACAGCTCTTGGGTGGCAGACCTCAACTCGAAACGCCCGCCTGTCTACCGGAAGTCTGGCTTCGAAGAGTTCAAAACCTTCTTGCCCTTTAGTGCTTTATCTTATATTTGTTCATTATCGTTTTGACGTTTTTTTTGAATAAATAAAGGCAATCTTTCCATTATTTGGATTTATATGTATCACTTTCCTTTACTAAATGTACTTTTTTCTATATAAGGTAAGGCAATGAGAGAAAAATATTCTTCAAGTCAAATTGATCACTATGCTGAATACAAGTTTGCTGGATGAGAAATTTATCTGCATGCAAATGCAAATGCACTTGAAAATATTGAAAAATTATTTGTCACTAAATATCACAGGAATGCATTACTAAATTTAAACAAATGTAGTTGTGAGCTTCACAACAAAGTACATGGTGGGCACCTCATTTCAGACTAATGTTAATAAATGGCAACATATTACTGCCTGAAAATATATTGATACTGATCACTTTAGTGTATAAAATGAGAAATAATACCTATATTTCATGGGTAACTAATGATGAATATCCCTTAACGTGTAACTAATATATTTTTTCATAAGCTCCACATCAATCTAATAGAATGATAACATCTAAGCATGATACTCTATAACATAAAGACAGAAAAGCATCAGTAGGTGTTTATATTGGAACTAGTATTCTATCTTCATTTGAAACTCTAACAAAAGATCTGTAGAGAGTTATATCAAAGAAAATATCAAATTTCAGAAAATTTATCAAAACATGAAACTTAGCTGTACCTGAAATAAAAACCATGGCTACATGTGTAATGTATTTATAGGTATATATATATATATATATATGTATATCTTGATAATTGCAACAAACTCATCTGTTCATGGTCTTTATTTCAGATACAGTTGAGTTTCCTTTTAACATTTCATTTTCTGAAATTTTATGTTCTTTCCTTTGATATAACTCTCAACTGACTTTTTATTCAAGTTTCAAGGAATGATAGAATACTAGTTCAAATAAAAAATCCTGTGAATTAAGGGTAGACAATAAAACTTACAATTATCCTACAACCAGGCATAAAATAAGACTCAACCTAATTCACATTTGCGATCAAAGTTTACTGGGTGGGATAACTTTTAAGTGAAGTTACACTCAAGATACACAGAGACTTGTGAGTTGCAGTGGCAACCTACACGATGTGATGAACTATTTCATTGTTCTTGGCCACATTTTATGTCTAACTTATGTGAAGAACCCTTCTCAGTTGTTTCACTACTCTATAAGACTTGAGTAAGAAGACAAGAAAAACTACTTGTGAGATCTAGTGCAAGAGATCAAAAATGTAGACATCCATATTACCCTGAATTTGAGTGAGACTAAATTAAATTCAAAAAATTAACATATTAAAAACCATGAGAAAAAGGACCCCAGATTTAGTTTGCCTTGTTTGCTTGAACTTGCAAGAAAGAGAGAATCTGCTCAAAAAAGAAAGGATCTGCACTCAAGAAAGATAGGATCTGCACTCAAAAAAGAAAGATAGGATCTGCACTCAAAAAAGAAAGATAGGATCTGCACTCAAAAAAGAAAGATAGGATCTGCACTCAAGAAAGAAAGATAGGATCTGCAATCAAGAAAGCTAGCATCTGCAATCAAGAAAGCTAGCATCTGCAATCAAGAAAGCTAGCATCTGCAATCAAGAAAGATAGCATCTGCAATCAAGAAAGATAGCATCTGCAATCAAGAAAGATAGCATCTGCAATCAAGAAAGATACAATTTGCAATATCCCAATCCCTGCATTTCCTAGCAGGTAGCTAATTTCTACAAACTGAACAACTAGCAAGTTAGAATGCATGGCATGAGCACAGTACAGGCTTGGCATGACAGCAGTGCCAGACTTAATCCTTATAGAATAAATACATTAACAAAGTAACCAAAACTGCAGTAAAATTTCATTTCATAAGAGTTTAGAAACTCTCACTTTGCAAGGGTTTGAACTTCAGAGAGACTGTTCATATCACCCTGAGAAAGACGAAATGCAGAAATGAAAATTAATTGCACTATATAACTCAAACTACTTTCATCCAGAAATAACATACCCCAAGTGATACAAGCAACAGGGTTCATGAATGAACCAAATATATTACAACTAAGAAAATTAGGTGTGAGCTAAAAGCCCTAAAGAAAATGAAATTGGGAATATTGTCAATTTGGCAATATCTCGAGATATGGCTTTGCGATAGGTCCTTTCCTCACATTGCTTTACATATTTATGATAATTAAAAAATAACTCCTCACAAAAACTTGAGGATTAGGTTCAGTGCAACCTGTGAGAATTAGTTGCCACCAAACAAATGAAATTTTGTTAAATGAATCCAGAAGACCCATTAATGAAGTGAAATTTGAAACAATGTAGAACTACACAAGGTAATGGTGTGGTGCAAAAGTCTCATAACCTATGTTTGGGAACGGGATGGTGCAATTTATCGGTTCCTCTAACACGTGTTTTACTTTCACTGCAGAGAAGAGTAAATGGTAAAAATAATGAATGTTGTACTGGCAAGAGATTTTACAGCAGCATCATCCAGCAAGGATAATAAAAGTGTGCATGTTAAGAAACCCAAATAAAAGATTGTACATGTTAATTGAAGTATTTATCATACTCTTTATTTGATTGAGATTTTTTCATTTGATTGAGATTGAGTATTCTTTACATTAATTTTGAAGTGATTGCAAAATTGCGTACAAGCACCATCATCGGTGGGTTGTTATTTATTATGCATGGCGGACTGGCTGGAAGACCTCCAACTAAAGAGCTGAGCAGAGAGAGACCCGACAATGAGACAGACACCAGAGCAATCACCCAAAGCTCTGCTGTGTCACCTTCCACAAACTTGGAGGCAGAAGGGCACAGCCCACATCTTGGGTCATGGAGTTCTCCCTTGGGTCTGGATTGCAGGCATCCATCCCATCTGGAGGAGCCGCTCATGTCCTCCTTCAGGTCAAGCCTAGGAATCAGCATTTGCAGATTGGCAAACTTCTTCTTGTCGAGGTTAGGGATGCTTCAATCCCTCGTACAGATTGACAAACAGCTGTTCTGTTGATGTTGCTGCCATAATGAGTTGCCCTTAGTTACAGATAACCAGTGTTGGGTAGTTGCGCCGCAACAAGTTGCGGCCGCAATTGTGATCGCAATTTTTTCTGTTGCGGTTGCGCCGCAACAATTTTTGGAGAGTTGCGAATCTGTTGCGATGGCAACAATTTTTTGACGTGTCAGGCCGCAACTCGCAACCGCAACATCACGATGGTAATTTAATTGTTAAAATAACTTCAATGAAGTTTATTACGCGCTTCATTCTCGTTTGAAACTAAACCGTACCGTTTAGTACGCTTTAGGCAACTGTTTATTATTAGCATTAGGCAATACAGTGATACACATACACTTTGCATACAATATATAAGTATGTTTAATGTAACTCATTATATAACATTTGTTACTAGGAATGATGTGAGTTGGAAGTGTAAAATTACGTGTTATACGGCAAATATACATAGCTAGATGTTGCGATTTGCCTATGTACTTCACAACGACGATTTTATCTAGGCGTCCTTTCTGCATCCACATTTTAAGCTAAAATGGCTAGACGAAGTACAAAGAGTGGAGGTAATAACAAAAAACTAATCGCCCATCTTAATAACAGATCGGAAAATGGTATTTCAACTGAGGAGAGCAGTGCCAAGGACGTTGTTGTGGGACAGGATTACGAAGATGACTTCTTCAACGTTGTAATGATATCGGATGATAAGAAAAAATGAAGAAAAGTTTGTTGAAACAAGTCAAACAAGTGAAACAAGGCTGAAATAGGCAGTTATCAACAAAACTAGCCACCCTGATGTTCACTGAGCGATGTTTCCTTCAAGTGAATTTGTCGCTTTGTTCATCCAATTTAACAAGCCAATACCATCGAGCGCTGCGGTCGAACAACTGTTCTCCTTAGGCAAAGAAATTTTGAGACCACGACATGCTCGGCTTTCAGACAAACATTTTGAAATGTTAACATTTTTGAAATGCAACATTGATCGTCATTACAGTGCATTGACATTGTCACATTGAGATCATTAACCAGTATTAAATCGTAACAGAGGAACAACAAAAAGCAAAGGAATATCATACATTACAGAAGCATATGCATGGTTTTTTTTTGTGCGTCATATAGGCTGTACAAATGTTCTACACTTTTCTGTTTTCTAATTTTTTGCTAAATATACTGAAATCCTATGAAAATATAGCTACTAGCTAGGAAACTGTTCAATATTGTTATTAGAAAATGGAATTCATTTTACTGTTCATGCTGTATTCACAAATGAAACGTTTCTTTCTTTCTCATTTTTTTGCAATATCTATACGGAACTCCTATGAAAATATAGCTACCAGCTAGGTACCTTTTCAACCTTATTATTATTAAAAAATAGAATTCATTTAATTTTTCATGCTATATTTACAAATGAAACGTTTCTTTCAGTACCTTGATATTTCATTAAATTCTAGTCCACACATTTACCCGATCTATTAATTTTTTTAGTAAAACAATGCGCTATTTTGAATATCTTAACATTTTTATCCATAGCAATTTATAGGTAAAATAAATTGAAAAATATTGAATTAAAATTATATTTAATACTTAAAAAGTTGCACTTGCGATCGCAACTTTGATTTTTCCAAAGTTGCTGTTGCGGTTGCGTCGCAACTTTTTTTGCGGTGTTGCGGTTGAGCCGCAACATTTTAAAAGTTGCGGGCCCAACACTGCAGATAACAGATGTCCTGTATTTCAGTAGTGTCCATCACTGTTAGGTTTGTTATTTGTAGGATATTACTGTATACTCCTGGTTATCTTCAGTATGCATTGTAATTGTCTGAGTATAAAAATAAACAAAAAACAAACTCGTAAATCCATGAACTGGGCTGGAAGTGTCTGCCCATTCATTCTCATTGAAACCAGGACAAGAACATAGATAGGCCAGTCACAAACAAAGCATGTGAGTGCTAGCAATCGTGGTAACACGTGTTGATGTTAGAACCAACTGTAGTTTGTCAGAAAGGCTTGAGACCATTATCTGTCCCCCAACAATAATTTAAGTCTAAGGCTAAAGTTAAGATCAATGACTCTGAATTTAATTAAGATCAGTGATCACTGAAATGAGTTCACATTACAACCAATAGAGAAATGCTAAATTAACAAAGAATTTTAATGATATGAAATACATGCTTCAAGTTTTCTTAATGGTTTTTTTTTTCTTTGAAATTATACAAGTTTGATACGGTAGTGTGATGATGTACATTAAAAATTACCCAAGATGGAGTAAATGAATTCAAAAATAAACTTGCATTTGTTTATAGTTTATAGTGCAGACTTTGTTTTCATCCAGTTCACATATTTGCATGCATTATTTACAGTTACAGCAGTAGTTTGAAATATGAGCTGCCTGACACAGAAGTTAGAGATAAAAAAGATTTAACTTAGCTCATTTTTGTGATCTGAGCAAAATATTCAATTACAAGTTGTGTTGGGGATGCTGCTGCTAAACAGCACTTTGGCCAAGCATCGGCTGAGCCAGTCTGTGTTTCCCAAGCAGCAAGTCTGATCTTATGCGCTGGACCCATTCTTTCCTTTTCAACCATTTACTTACATTTTTATGATTGATATTGAGAGGAAAAAGAAAAATTAGTTCAAAGGATAGAGGTGGGAAGAAGAAAATAATGATGTTAATCAAAGCAAAGTAAGAAATTACAGAATCTTATATATTTAATTTAAAACTTTACAGCCACAATGAAAGTAATCTCAAGAGATTGAAGAAAAAGAGCTATTCAGTATGAACTGTACAAAACGGGGAATCTATGGACAAAGTGCATTTCCCCAAACGATAGCCTGCATTTAAAAACAACTCAAGAAGAAAATGTACAAAAAAACAATTAGAAGTCATAGAAGACATAAAACTGAACTAGAAAGTTAACTTAAGTCTCTCAAACTACTACAACTAAAATGTTCCTAAGAGAAGAAGGATGATAGCACCATCTAGTATGGAGTTATAAGAAAACAGAACCTATGCACAAAGTGTTCCCACAAAGTGTTCCCTATCCATAGAAACAGTTAGGAAGGAAATTCATGGAACAAAATAGAAGTTGGAAAAAAAAGTTATTGGTACTAAAACACTTAACAGTGAACCAAAAATAGATGGTCCCTAAAACAAAAACCTATTGTGTTTCAACAAACAGAAAGCAACTTAATTCTCAGCTCAGGACTCACATTAACCCCTGAGAGCAGTAATTTCAATAGAAACAATAGCTGTTTCCCAGAAAGAGGTGCCAAGGATTAGATTAAATTAGATGTCAGATAAGACCTCCATAACTGCAACAAAGGCATTCTAAAGAGAAGAAGATGGATGGCCCTATTTAGTATGGAGTTGAGGAAACATAGAATTTATGCACAAAGTGCATAGAAACAGTAAGTTGAGAAGGAAATTCATGAAAAAAAGTTGAAAAAGAAAGTAGTAAATGCTGAAAAACAGAACAGCATTGAGTTGAAGAAAGATGGTTTGTTCCAAGACCAAAAACCTTTTCTATTTAAACAAAAGGAAGACCTATCTAACCATTAGCTTGAGACCTCACAAATTTCCCCTGGGTGTACTAATTCCCATAGGTACAATAGTTGTATCCTCCTGAGGGGAAAAAGGAGCCAAGGAGGAAAGAATTTTGACAAATATCACATAGCTCCAACACTATGAGTGCACATGAATGAAATGAAAATACTGGTACAAAAGGAAGCCTGTTTGCCCTACTACCTGCAGACTATATGTCTGCAACGAGCAGCAAACCTCACCTGAGCTCGCACCCAATGGGCTCATAAAAAAACACTGCACTACCTTCCAAGTGAATAATACAAGAACCAATAATATACCATTGTGTGGATAAAATATTTTTTTTTAAATATGACATGAAACAGTGATATTTTTTCAAAAATATATATATATATATATCTATTTGATATAAATGATGATGTAGACAGTAGATCACTCAGAATTACAGCAAGAATAAGGTTCTTTGGTTTTGCATCATTGCTTTTTCTTTCAAGTTTCAATCACCTGGGATATTTCTCTGCCAATGCTCTGCATAAAATTTTAGTACAGGTAGGGGATAAGCATATTAAGACAAAATTTTGTCTACACAGCGCATCTGCTTCATTTCTGAGATGTCAACATTTGTCTTCAGAGCATTTATGGACTTGATCTGCATCCTGAGCTTATAGTTCCCTTGCTAGATAAATCATTTCTGTATTTGTGAAAAGTACATTTACTATCAAATTATAAGCTAAACAAAAAATGGGCCTTCTGCAGTATATTATATCATTGCTGTACTTTATCTAGAAAAAGAGTTTATTTTCCCTTTTCCATCACATCATTGCACAACTTTATTAATTTAATTTTATCCAAGTGGTTGTTTTTTATCAATACTGATAAACTGTCAGCTAGCCTTCTGCGGTATTCACTCCCTTACACTTACTTGAGAAATATTGACATGTTACTGACTTAACATACCAGTCATTCTGGAATACCATCTGAACTATGTAGACTAGAAATGGTGATAATTTTACTCAAACAAAATTTTTTCTATCAATGACTTAATTTAATTTTACTCATCAAATTGCAGACAGAGCAAAACAACTGAAGAAAAAATTTCTAAAAATAGAATAAATCAATATTTTTCATCTCAAGCAATACTGATATACAGTTCCTGATACTCTTTATTGCCACTAATAGATGCAATTTATCTGCATGCAATTGAAAACAGTTTCAGCATTAGCTTTGTGACTCGATAAAAAATATTACAAGTTGATAATGAACCAGGAAAAATAAGTCCAACAGAGAATTTAAATTCAAGAAAAATTTAACATCACATGCCATTATTTGCATTCAAAATAAAAACATCAACAGTGTTGGCATATCATGATAATAGAAACTCAAAACAACAAGAGAAAATTTTTTCAATGCAATACAATAAACGAAAATTCATGCAAAAAGAGACAAATTGAAATGAACTCACCCCCGAGAGCACTAAGGCTGCAGCCCCTGGAATTGGTGAGGTGAGGGCAGGATAGCTTCATGAGAGTATAAGTGGTGTGCAAGCAAGTACAAGGCCAAGGCTGTTGGAGTTACAGAAGGTACAACCACCAGTTAGGGTACAAATATTGCTCTCAGCTATCCAAATCCAAGAGAAAGTAATAGCAGTGCAAATAACAAGGGATATAGATGCGTAAAACCTTGCAAGAGTCATTCCTTTAAACCTTGCAAATTGCATGACAATCACCAATTTTTTAATATATTATAAGTTCTTTAATGAAGTTTTTCAAGCAATGCAAACAATTGATCATAAAACATGGCAAAACTGAATGTAAAAATTACTTTACAATCAAACCAGACTCCAAAGCTTCAAAAAAAATATATGAAAAGGTAGGTGTCAGAAAATTGCTCCAAAATCTCAATCAAAATCAACAGCATTTATGAATAGAAGCAAATTACCTACTACTAATTTTATTACAATAGTAGATTCAAGACTCCCTAGAGACAACAATAGCATTTTGAAGAGAATACAAAGAATGAACATTTAAAATGGTCTGTATAAAATTATGTATTTATGCACAAGGTGTGCTTCCACACATGTTATCCTATGTATAGAAAAAAGATAAGAACAAACAGAAAGAACACACAGAGAAGAAATTGCAAAGGAGACCTGAAAACTGAAAGAAGCAAAGTGAGTACAATAGATGAAGCTAAAAAGGCCTACCTAGAGATGTGACTCAAAAAAACCATGCTGTTTTTTTTTTAACATATTTTTTTATAAAAAAAACCATGGCCAAAAAAAACATGGATATTTTGTTTTTTTTTAAATATTTTGTTTGAAAATAACTCAGCAAGAAGAAGATCCACATTACATTATTTGTTTTCATGTCAGATTTAAAAATGAAATAGCATACTTAATTCATGGCTTTCTATGGTTGTGTGAAATTTTTCATTTTCTGTGGTTCCACGTTTTGATATTTCATTTATTTTACAATGCAAGTGAATCACTTTCAACTCCCCAAATAGTGTGTTGTAATAATACATTTTTACTTATGGTCATTGATAGAGATGTGACCAAAAAAACCATGCTGTTTTTTTTAAATGTTATTTTTACAAAAAATCATGACCAAAAAACACGGATATTGATATATTTCATTTGACCAATACAACTATGCTGTTTTTTTAAACATCTTTTTTTACAGAAAAATCTTGAGTAAGAAAATGTGGATTTTAACATATTTTATGAGACCAAAATCCTTGCTTTTTTAGGAAAAGGTTTTTTATATGAAATGGATATTAATGACTTTTCGTAAAAAAAAACAGGATTTTTTTAAAAATAGCGTGATTTTTTGGTCAGATAAAGTATCTTAATACCCATGTTTTTTAGTCATGATTTTTTGTAAAAAAAATTATAAAAATGCATGGTTTTTTGATCACACAAAATGTATTAATATCCTTGTTTTTTTACAAGAAGTTGTGATCAAAAAATGGATATCAATGACTTTTTTGTAAAAAATACATGTTAAAAAAACATTGATTTTGTGGTCACATTAAATATATTAATATGTATGTTTTTTAAATATGATTTCTTGTAAAAAAATTGTCAATATGCAGTTTAATGCATTCACGGAAATTAAAAATTTTATTCCAAAAAATCACTAGGTACACATTTGAAAAAGTTTTAGAAGAATGTCATTCTGCTTGCTGATGCGTTATTTTTGAGTCATTCAAGTTTTGAATTTTAGTCTTCCATAGTAGTTGCGTTGCGCGCTCGAGCTGTTAGAGTACGCTTGGGTACTTTGTAATTTATTATTAGCCAACCCCGCGAAGCCTGAACCCACTTCTAGGATGATTTAGTTAATAACACAATAATAGTTATCACTCAAAAATATCAGCAGGACTGGGGTAGTGAATACTGAAATCAATATGCAGTTGACATCAGTTTCAATATGGTAGAACATTAGCAAAAGCGTAGGAGTGAATACCTTAGATTGAAGTATTCACTTCCCCAGCCCCGCTAAAATTTTTGGGTGATAACGTTTATTGTGTTATTAACTAAAACATCCTAGAAGTGGGTTCAGGATCCGCGGGGTCGGCTAATAATAAATTACAAGTACCTAAACGTATTCTAACAGCTCAAGATCAAGCGCGCAACTGACTGGAACTGCTATGGGACACAAAAACTTCAAAGTTAAATAACTCAAAAAAAAACGCATCAGCGAGCAGAATGTCATTTGTGTAAAACATTTTTAAATGTGTTCCTTTAGTGATTTTTTGGAATGGAATTTTAATTTCTGTGGGTGCATTAAACTGCATATTGGCCAAACAATGTGAAAAAAGCAGCATGGTTTTGTGGTTACATAAAACATATTACTTTCCAGGTTTTTCTAGTCATCATTCTCTGTAAAAAAAAACATTTTTTAAAAAAACCTGTAATGAAAAAAAACTGCATGTGTTT
>JACJUY010000444.1:24304-49269 GCA_014220935.1 Platorchestia sp. MABIK | reverse complement strand
AGCTAAACTCTTTCTAAGCATTTACACTACTTCATTGTATTAGATCTTCAATTTAAAGTCTTTAAGATGAATATGTCAATAGTCAGGTGACCTACACAATACCTTCACTAGTTTTCACTATTTTGTAATTTTATAGCAATACCCAAGGATTGAGGGCTTTAAAAAATAACTTACCATTTTAATGTATGATTTGTGGTCTTTTACAATGAAGTAACTATAAAAAAGTATAGCATTCCAAAACATTTTAATTTCTCTGACTGATTGTTATGAAAAACTGATTTACATAATTAGCTCATGGCTCAATAAGGTTGTGATTGTGAATGATCAGATCATCATCAGATTGTGAAAATAACCTCAGCTATATCTGCCAATGAGGTATAACTCAAGGAATAATTTTCAACTAAATAACACATGCCAAGTGCAAAAATCCACAGTTGCAAATCCCATCAATTAACATGCACTTTGAATAGATAATTCCACTGAAGTCAAGAGTGAACTGGCGTAACATGCAGAACAAGATGCTATCTATGTGCTTGGGTTTTTGGCCAGGGGCACGTATACAACAGTTCAACATTTCAAGATGCTACAGATGATACTTCCAACTTATTTCAATCCTACTCATGACAAACATTTACCATTCACACAAAATGTTAATTTATGCAAACAATTTATCACAAAGAAATATGTGGAGCAGTGAAGCCTGCATCACATTTACAGTAGCGGCCATAATGATTCAGACAACTAACAACACGACAAACTATCATCAATAACTTCAAAACTAGAAGCTGCAATGAGCTCAACTTATTCACATATGTGAAGCCACATGTCTTACCTAACAGGTGTTAAAATCCTAAATCATTTGGGTGAACAAAGCATGAGTTGTTAACAAACAAATACATTAGAATAGTAAAAATTTCATGCGGTAAAAAAAGTTTGGACATCTATTCTTTTCCACATTTATGTTTGAATAAAATGTTACTGGAGAGAAAGTTATGTAAATTGATCCAGACAAGACTAGTGTCATTATCTGTGCAGCAGCCGACGCATCAAAATGCCTAGGGAAATGGCTACACCTGCTTCTGTTCATGAGTTGTGAAATTGCGCCTTACAGAGAAGCTGTCTATGAGGGCAAGAGCCAACACAGTCAAGCAGTGTAAAAGGGTTGTTGGTGATATTTTGTCTAAATATGAGAAGGATGGCTCAAGCACCGCTGGTGTTTCAAGAGGCAGACCTTGCAAAACCTCAGCAAAAAACGATACTGCACTGATTAGACTAGCTAAGAAGGACCGTTTCAAAACTGTAGCAGGAATTTCTCGTAACGCTTGCGAGTCCCTTGATATCCGAGTCCCCCGGAAGACTGTTTCATGCTGCCTTGAAGAAGCAAACCTGCATGCTAGGACTCCAGCTGTCAAACCCTTGGTCAGCAAGAAGAACAGAAATGCTTGGTTGGCCTTTGCTACACAGTACGTTCACTGGGCTGATGATGACTGGACACAAGTATATTTCAATGATGAATTGAAGTTCAATTTGTTTAAATCAAATGGAAAAGATCCGTTTGTCAATCAAATGGCAAGAGATTGTCCTAACAGTGCGTCAAATTCAGTGTCAAGTTTGGTGGAGGTAGCATTACGGTCTTCGGCATTTCAGCAAACGGTACTGGTCTCCTAGTTTGACTAGAAGAAAGAGTAAACGTGCAACTATACAAGGAACTTCTGCAGAGACATGTGGTACCAGTTATCAAGGTTTCTCCATCTGAAGACCCTATTTTTATGCAAGACAATGCTCTGTGTCACACTACAAAATTGGTGAAGTCATTCCTGAATCAAGAAGATGTCCCTGTTATGGACTGGTCAGCGCAAAGCCCAGATTTGAATCCCATCGAGAATGTTTGGAAACTTTTAGGAGAAAGGACAAAGGCGAGGAATCTTGGAAATTTGCAAGATGAATGGGCAAAAATAACACAAGAAGCATGCAGCCACTCTGTGAAGTCTTGTAGCAGAAGATGTCAAGCCATTATTGACAATAAAGGGTACCATACCAAATATTAAATTGTTAATTACATTGTTACAAGGTTTATTTCATTTTGTTAGCACATTTCAAATTTTAATTCAGTTTCTATAATGTTTGTCTGAACTTTTTTGACCACATAAAATTTTTGCAATTCTGATGTATTTGTTTACAACTTGTGTTTTATTCACCCAAATGATTTAAGATTTAAACACCTGTTAGGTAAGACATGTAGCTTCACATGTGTGTATAAATTGAGCTCATTGCAGCTTCTAGTATTGAAGGTATTGATGATAGTTTGAGTTGTTAGTTGTCCCAACCATTATGGCCGCTACTGAACACTTGACATGTACACTGTTCAAGTGCAGTCTTTTTCTACTCTTAATTTTAAATTTGTTATCTGAAAAAACACAGAAAAAATCAAAACATAGTGAAGTCAGTACAATAAATGCATACCCTTTGAGAAGTTACACTAGATGAATGCTATCATTACTTATGACACAAATACACTACATTGTATGCTATAATAATATAAGTTGTCTATTTTAATAAGTATATATATGGTGTCCCTAAAAATATATTCCCAAAATACATAATAAATTTAAACATTATTGGTATCATTAATCTATGATGCAGTAAAATGATTCGGTTCTGTTTCTTCAACTTTTGTCTCTTCAAAATGCAGTTAAATATGCTAGCTGAAATGGGTTAAACTGAAGTTCAATGTCCAATTCAATTTTGAAAATAGAAAAAATTAACTGGATTATGCCTTCATTTAGCTTTCATAAAGTATTTATAAAAATTAAGTTAGTGACTGCAGGTCACTCAGCAACATTATGAAAATCCCCTGAGGGACCACCGGTAAGTCCCTTCACATGAAATATGTCAATGAACATCTACAAAACATGATTACAAATTTAAACAGCAATAATTGATGCATGCAGTGCATAACATATTGGACTTAAGACTGTTCTACAGTATCATAGACACACTAGGTATGTTATTAATATTTTAAATGAGTGGATTCTATTAGTGTGGACACCCTGACTGCCTGTGTAAGCAAGATGTGTGAGATTAGAGTACCTGTGGCACCAGCTTTGCTACCTCACAGGTATTAGTATTACAAGGATAAAAGGGTTTGTTAGGCAAAATAAAAATGGTGAGATCCACTTCATTCACATATCACGTAGTTGAATAATTTTTTTAAATTTCACAAACAATATCAAATCCTGTCATTTTTTTACAGATAAGTAAGCTTGTTTTATAATAGAATAAAATTTTCAATCAGCATAAATCAAACATCCCAAATCATTGTTAGAAACCAAATCTATAAATCAAAATGTTTCTCCCATCACTGATGTTAAAAAAGAACAGCAGAGCAATTTAAAACAGAAAAAGTGCAGCTCACTGAAAATACCCAACTCTATTCATGTAACTATCATGTAACAATCAGACTTTACAGCAAGGAAATAGCCTCTGTTACAAAAATCATCCCAATGGAGAAGGTTATTCTAAAATTGGACACATATGTACTGTTGGATGATACTTCTTGTTTACAGAGTCATTCATTATTGTTGAATAGAAAAAATTATATTAATAGGAAATGTTCCTTCATTGGCAGGATGAAAATGTCAATAAATGTGTGGAGAATTGAAAGGCCAAAACAATTTTAGGGTCATTTGATGCAAAACTATTGAGCCTAAAGTTTCTACTCAATTGTTTTGTTTTTGAAAATTTCAATTTTTCCTCTATAAAATCATGAAAAAATTTTCAAAAGTATAGATTATCTTTTTCAGTCATAACCAAAACATAAAGAAGAAAATAGATAAAAAATTTGTTATCACTAGCAAACATAGCTTCCTGTCCAATAAGCCCACAACTTCTAGAAGCTGGGACTTGGACTTAGAAAAAACAAACATTACTGTAGCAGAGCAGATACAATGGCATCAATGAGTCAAATGACCAGCAACTTCTTGCATTGCCTTAATAAGGCTAGCTCAAACTACTCATTGGATCTTACGCTTGCAATTACAACCAATCAAGACAATGTAATGACTCATAACCAATTAGGATGCACAAATGAGGCAAAATTTGATCCCAAACAACAGATGTACCACTCCTTCCATATGCCATTTCAGGTCCCATTCCCTCATAGGATCTCCAAATGATTGCATCCCAAGCCTTAATATTTTACAATGTTACAATGCAAATTTTAGGATACATTTTGAGACAATAAAGAAAAATATCAAAGGATCTGAATTTCAAGGAAATAATTCTCTAAATGAAATTTCTCTAACCTAAGGCTTTTCTTCAACCATTATACGTAGAAAATGGAAGCTTCTCAAGGTTCATAAAAGGGAAACTATACTTCACTAATAAAGACAACTATACAACCTTACAGCTGAACTGTGCAAAAGCAAGTAACTTCATTGCAGCTACAACTCTGAATAATTAAGCAATCACACTGTCACTCAACACTCACCGCTCTGAGGAAGCTGTACGTAAAGCACCATCTTTGTTCACTTCTTCATTGAGGATTTGCTTAAACAATAGCTTCTCATTGTCTCTGAGATTAGATGAGCTGATCACAGCTTCAAATGGTGTCAGTAATCCTTCATCTAGCTGAAGCATCATTTTGAATTCAAGTTGATTCAATAATTTGAAACTGAAAGAATGCTGGAAATGAGTACAAATAATGTAGTTCAATTAAACATGTTTTATTGATAAGAAAAATGACAGACATTACATTCAACATTGCATACAAAAATCAATGAAATGAAAGTGCCTGTCTTCCAACATTCCCATGGACTATAAAACCTATATTTAATAAAAAATTAAAAGCTATAATTTCAAAAATGCAATTCTTTCAGTATGAATAACATGTGCAAACCATGAGTGCATCAGTAAGAATTTCATTCTGCATTATTGCCACATGTTTGTAGCATCTTTTTCTTTTTTTAAACACTAAAAAAGTGTCATAACTCACCTTACAAAAGACCAAACTAACGAATAATCTAAGCAACGAAACGCCTATACATGAAATTTTTGTCCATAAACACGAAAGAAAATTCAAGTTACAATACTTGAAATCACAAAAATTCAAACAACGCACGCTCGGCTTTGCAGCTGTTCAAATCCCTCAAAATATAAATACACTTGTAGCAATCTGTATTTAGTTTTCAAATTGTTGCAATGGAGTTACTCACCCATTGGATTTTTCAGGATTTATTTTCTTGAGCCACCGGTATGTAATTTGTAACTTTTATGTTTCTTGTGTATTGCTTTGTAGGAAACTTCCATATTTTGATTTTGTAAAAGTGTTTAAACTGTTCATTGTGTGGGAAATTGCCTTCTTTTTTCTGGCTTAACGCTGTCAGAGTTCGTAACTGCACTTCGATGATGTGAAAGTTAAGGTGAGTAATTATTACTGAACTGTAAGACTAAGTAGCTCTTCTCGTAATTTTGTTTAGTGCTTCGCACCGCCATAGCATTGGGGCCAGTGGCTGTAGCACTAGACTCGTGCCCAGGCTGAAAGGATAACCCTCTCTTGTAGGTACGCTGATGAGCCCGCTTGGGTACCCTCACCCCGTGCTCTTTGGAGCCGAGCTGTACTGCGTGGGCCACGCATTAACCTGAGCTGTGCCATAGCAATACTTCTTGGACCGTTTCTCCAGGGATCTTCACTCACTCCACTCCAGAAGTTGAGTCGCTTGTTGCGTGACTCTGCGTGTGGTCAAATCCAAGCCTGGCAGCCAGCCTTCTTTTTTTTTGTGATTTTTCACTTGTAAATTCAAGGCATTATTAGAAATCATTAGTCATTATTAAAATTTGTAAACTACGTACAATAAATTACACTATTTAACAAGTCTTCATTTCCTTCTTGTGGTTGCATCTTGAGTGTTCCCTTGACAGAGAGACTGTTAGTCCTTTAGATAAAGAAGAAAGAAATTGCAGGAGATACATTTAACACATATTTCATACAAAATTGGTATAGTTTTATAAGTTTTAAATGGTTAAGGGGGTAGTATTAGAGCCAAGGAATGAATCAGGTCCATTACATGTAAAATGTTACTTTAATTACAAAAAATCCCATAACAAAACCACTTCTGGAATGTTTTAATTTTGTAAGGTGAGGTATTATTGTATAATAGAATGGTGTAGTAGAAAGTTTAAACCTTAAGGTTGTGTTTCCATGGCAACACTGTTTTGCCAAAGGATGGACAATAGACTATTTAACACATTGACCACCTATTGGGGCATAAAAGTTCAACTAGGTTAATTGCTCATTACGTTTTGATGTGAATGAATAGTATTTCAATTACTTCCACATCTTTTTTAGGAAGAGATTTAAGCATGGAAAGTAAAATATTATGCTATTTTATTTCATACTTCTAATAAAGAGAAAAATTTTTTTTTAGCAGTAAGTTGTTTTTTAAACTCTGCTACTTACAACCTTACTCAACATAAGAACGCTGTCCAGCGCAAGTAAATGTGTTAACTATGAAACATTTCTGCACAAAATATGTTACCACACAGGAGACCCCTGGGCATAGAAACAAGTTAGTAAGCAAGAGAAAAAAAACACAGAAAAGACAGCCAAAAAAAAGCATGAAAACTGAAAGACAAAATGATTAATCAGGATAGAAATCTTGAAAGCCAATCCATAGCTGAGGCAATCTTCCAGTGTTGCCTCTGGTGTGCCACTACTCATAGCATGGAATAAACAGACCTAACTAACCAATACCTATTTCATACCCCATACCCTCCAACTCTGAAAGAGTAGAAAATACAGAATCAGATGAAAATGATGACCAAATGTGTAATATTAGTAAAAAAAAGTTCAATTTGTAGTTCATTTGATTCTATAACTAACCTCATACTAGGTACAAATACTCTTAATGGAAAAGTACCTACATGAGCTTTACTTGCAAAAATTGCTCACATTCAAAAAATTTTTTCAAGGTAACGTTCCTACCTCAGCTAGACTACACTTTCAGTGCACAATTACTACTACTTGGACCCTGAAAGTAATGACAACTTGCAAGCACAAATTAGAATTCCAATCTAAACACTTTTTATTTTAACTTGGCCTTCTAATTTAGTACTTGACCTTCTAGCATTTAAAAAGTTTTTCAAATAAATATTGCATAAACATAAAATATTATAAAATAAAATGATTGTTTTCCAAGAATTATACCTCCTGAGTTAGAAAATATTACACACTTGAATAGAACCCTCTCACATCAATTAAAAGCCTGTACTGTAGCAGTAATAATTTAATTTGCACAATGCAGAGTTCAGTACCACCAAGCAACAGCCTTCAAAATATGACTTGCCATAGATAGTCTTAAACTATACAACCCAACAGTAGTTTTCAGACTATTAAAGAATTTAAACATGTAAAAAAATGCAAATTTTTTTGTTGATATACAGTAAATATTTATTTTGGTTAGAACAATGTTGAATAAAACTTAAACTTATTGTTGAGTCATTGAAAATATATTTACAAGAAAAAATTTTAATTTGTCTATAACATAAATGCTACAACATAGTTGATTTCAATTATTTATGCTAAGAGTTCTTTTTCAATGGCATATTGGCTTGCAGAGTGCGTAAGTTTATGCCATTATTGTTTTTTGCTTACCACACTGAATGTTTACAATGAAGCATTAAGGAATAATAGGATTTATGAATGGTTTTAATGATCAATATTTACTTGGAAAATGCTAGAAACAAACCAGCCATCAAATGTAGAATGTACAGCAAACACCAATATAATGCGTTTCAGTCTGCTTGGACTTTCTATTTGTTGAGAAAACAGCAATTTCTACCAAGTTGACCAATAAAGTATGTGACATTGACTTTATTTTCAAATTGTCTCGACATAAAGATAAAAAAATGGCAACCATACAGAGGTGCTATAACAGTAATAGCAGTGGTTGAATGAAAGATTGAGATGTGAGAGCACAACATGAAAATAAGTTCCCTGTATTGTGTTACTCCAAGTTGTTTTAAGGAAACGTATAAATTTTGAAAATAATGTTGACAATTACCTTAAAGAAGTTGTCACTTACAATCACATTTGTACATAAGAATTAGGTGCAGTTTTTTGACCACACATGTAACCACGCACTGATCACCCCCTTTTCACAGGCAATTTATGGACTACAGCTTACAGTAACTTCATATCTGAAAATGAAGATCATTAAAATTCTATGTTGACTCATACATTACAGAAATATTTTACTCATGCAGGGAGGGGAGAGGGATGCTTCCTTTATTCCCGTTTGGATCATTTTTTTTTTGAAAGAAAGGATATTTTGACTGTAGTGAAATAATTCACTAATTTCAATTTCAAGGTGAGGTATTTATTTGGAGCGCCATACTATGATCGCCTGGCTGAATTCGCTTGTGAGGCATAGTTGGGGGCTGTGCCATGGCGATTGCTCAGTTGAGTCAGGACCTTCATACAGTATACTTGGATACAAGCAGGCCAATAAAGCTGTCCTCTTGCTTGATGCTTGTAAGTGTCTATACCATGTTTTAGGAAATCCTGCATCCTCTTTTCAAGTTGTGTTGAAGTGTATGGTGCTTCTGTGATGAGAGGGTTGTTTTAGTCAACAAAAGGCTGGCAATCTCATATAGAGAGACGGTTCCAGCAAGACACGCCTTGAGCTTATACTTGAAATGTCTGTTCAAGTAAACTTAGTCTACCTTAACATGCCATTACTGATCAAAAACTACAATGGCAGGAAGTAACCTACCGCTATAGGTTACTTACCGCAATTGTAGTCTTTGAAGCGGAAAGAAATAGTTCAGAGGGGGAGACTACAATGGACTTTCCCTTCTGACGCACTCAAATGATCATTAGGTTGCGTTAGTAACGTTAATTCACATTACCTGAACAATTTAATTTTTATCAATTGAACTAAACTACGCCTAAAATTTGTGAATCAATTACTGTCCTGTCTCCAACGTTCAATTGAGCGCATTTTAGCCATTAAAGACAAAAATTAACATACCACTATAACTCGTTAAATACTCATTTGCCCCAAAAAGTGTCTAGAACAAAAACTGTTTATTTCAATGTAATTACTATGATTCAACCAACAAAATTTTGAAAATCATTCAGTAGCTTTTTCTTAACATTTACCTTATTTTGTCCTATCTCATGTTGTAAGCACTGTGGATGCTGAGAATGCGGACGCCGTTCAGCTTAGATGTGCGACTTGCCTGTCCATCCACAGTCAATGTGGTAACATTTTATACTCAAAAGTCAGCTAAATATATGCTTTAGTCGTTATTAAAATTCGTTCAACAATATTGTTGACATGATTATTGGTTATTATAATACATTTAACATAATCTGTGCTTGATTGGAGGAAATGTTTCAGAGAAAATCATTTTGTTATGATATTGCCGATTGGTAACTATAGTTACCAGACTATATTTTTTTCTCCCAAATAATGTTTTATTTGAGCTATTTCCTGTGTTGAAACTACCTTAGAGAACTGTTTATAAGGTATAAAATTCATAAAAATTGAGCTTTGCACATGATAATTAGCAGCATTAATGGCTTAAACACAATTGTACACCTTGAAATAAGGTTGATATGAAGCCCTACAAATCTCTGAACTTATTCAGGCTAATAAGTAGCTATACTCATTGTAATAGACTTAAAAACAATCTACTGTTGTATAGCTTGTGGTAAGTAAATTGTTTCTATATTTCACTGAAATTTTGTTGTTATTCTCTCAAGGTTTATCAAGGCTTTGAGTACAAGCTCATGCAACCTCAAGTCTTGGCTACTCTGAGTGCAGGCAATATTGATTGGGTAAGAAGTTCCTGAAGCATGCTAACCAGAGTCACATTAATGCATCACTTATTTTAGGTATCTTAGTTTAAAGTAATATTATTTAATCTGGAATAAAAAAATCTTAAACAAAAGAAACACAACCTACCCCCCACACACTCGCACACACATTTACTCATCCTCGTCCACACATCCTTGGAAGAACATAAGATGCCTTCACACAGTACTAGGAATATATACTACATGTTCTCACAAAATGGGAAGTAGTTTTGCAGTTAGTTACTATTTTCTCCTCGGTGTCCATCTTCCTTACTGTGACCCAATCTTAATTGTTCGGATGTTTCCCCGAGGAAAATTTCTTTAACAACAATTCTTTCTCCAGTATGTGTTCATTTTCACAAACTATAAGTAGTAGATGTGTTTATAGTGGGAGAATGGCCGTTTCATTATACTGCGTTTGAGTGAGAATTTATTTGAAGAAGTGATTACAAGGATGGGAGGGGTGTAAATGGAAGTTATACCTTACAGAAAGAGGAGGGAGAGAAATTCATAGTGATGAAGTTGTTTAATTTCAATAAACACATGCATCCAAAAGTTACAAGACTGAAGAAAGCTCCAGCCTGGGTGGTGCAGCCTGGAGCTTCCCAAGAGACAGGCACATTATTGGATCGCAAAAGTTATCAAGGATGCCTGTGTGCATGTGGGTCTCTGAGGGAGTAACAAACATGATTTGAGGCACCATCCCAATCTCAGGTTAGTGCTAACTACTGATACTAGATACCAAGGAAGCCAGAATTATGCCTCAAGTCACTGCAGTTCTGAATAGTTATTACCATCATTGCTGAGAAGTATTGAATAGTTTTAGAGGAGGAGAAGGAAAGAGGAGGGGGCTTAGCAACTCAATTGTAACCAGCTAATTTTTGAGAAAGTGAGGGAGGGATGTCACCTTTGAAACTTGGTACTTCTGCCTAGCATCTGATTCACATTCACAGACACAGACACAAAACCCCCCTGCATACCTAAAGATATATAGTTTTACTTGTTTAGAGTTATGATACCTTGTTTGTATCTTTCAGGAAATTGGCAAGGGCTTGCATTATTGGAAACTGCACAGAGTCAGGAAAGGGACCTCTACCTAGTACATTTTTTAGTGTTAGGGGTACATGTACAGAGTTTAGGAAAGAGGTCAGATGGTGGTGGGCATTATTATGATTTGGGCAATGCAGAAGAAAGTGCTGAACTGTTTCAGCATTACCACATTCACAGTCGGGGCACAGAAATTTTCTTTTGTTGTTATTGTTGTTCACTCGGGACTTATCGAGGAATTGAGATCGAGCTCACACAGCCTCAAGTCTTTACCACTGTGAGTAAGAGGATTTTTGAGATACTAATTATCACTGTTTTCTGAGTCTCTTTGATGCAGCACATTTATCACTATACTGTTCTCTATTTTGGCTAGGCTGTTGAACCTGTGGGAAACCTGGAACAAAAGAAACACACACACACATCCATCCTCACATTTTACTAGAAAGTTGTAAAAAGTTCACAATTTAATTGCTCATCTTACAACTGTGAATATTTAGCCTATCTATGAAGTTTTTAATGTATAGGTATGTATGTGCAGCAATACAGAATATGTAGTTCAGGATTGTTTAGTTGTCCCAGTGTAGTCAATGTAGGTCAGGAAGTGATGGGGGCATTTGAGAGAAAGAAAACATGAGAAAGAGAGGGAGGGTATGAGAAACATGAGAATAATCTAGTGCAGAGCAGGAAGATTTTTTGACTTCTATGGTAAAGGATAAGCATTTGTAAAAGGAGGAAGTAAATTTGTTTTTAGAAAAAATAGAGAGTCACCTGTTTTGCTGTTTCCATCTTTTTCTGAAAAAAGGTTATTGAATACTTAATTGAGCACCACATGTATCCCAACAGTTGATCAAATGAGGCTCCAGCCTGGAGGCTCTAGGATTGCGTTACTATTCAGAGCCTGTGTGCAAGGTCTCTGAAGGAGTAATACAAGGAGGAATTTGAGACATCACCCAGCGCATGTGTTAGTAACAACTACTAAATTTTGACTACTGAGCTACACAGGGTGATGTCCCAAACTGTGTCAGAGTTATATCAGTTATTACTGCAGGAATCCAGAAAGAATGGTCTCACATACAGGTTCAAGAGATATGCAAATATTTACATGGAGTGTGGGTTAAGCCAGAGTGATGGTAAAATACTGGTTATTATTATTAAGGAAAAGTTGATATTTTAACTAATTTGATAAGTTAGATTCTTTAACTTTATCCCAGCTGGGTAAATTATCTTACAATGTGGCTAATTTTCTTGTGTCTCTTAAAAATTGAGCAAGGGCATTCAGGATTGAGAATTGCACAGACTCTTCCAAGTGGCCTCCTCCTCCTAGTATATTTTTTAAAGTTAGAGGCACTCGTATAGCGTTGAGGAAGATATTAAGGATGCGGCGAGCACAGTTATGGTTTGGGCAGTTTAGAAGAAAGTGTTCAATTGTATCTGCGCCTCCACACTTACAGCTTGGGTGGTCAGATATTCCAAAGCGGTACAGGTGCAGCAAGTCTCACGTGTCCAAGTCTAAGCCTGGTTGTTGAGGTCTCAACCATTCGATTGGGATGAGAAGCCCACGGCCACTCACCTATTGAGTTTTTGATTGCAGCTAAGAATCTGCCCTTCCCCTGTTGGACCGCTGTGTACCAGGTTTCCCTCCACTCTTCAGTTACAAGTTTTTGTAGGTGAGTCTGGATGTCTTCAGTGAGGAGAGGAGATAATGTGCGGTACTGCAGATTGTGCGCCACTTTTGCAAGATTGTCAGCTGCTTCATTCCCAGCAATTCCTTTGTGTGCTGGAATATACTGGAGCTTTACTTCATTTTTTTTATTCCAAGATGGTAAGGTTTGCTAGATATTATACACCATTGTGATATATTTCCTTGGTTTAGTTGATTGGATGAGATATTTGGAGGAAAAGGAGTCAGAGAAGATGACATACCCTTCCCCATCTTGTAGATAAAAATGTGCCCATCTCAAAGCCTCAAGAATTGCAAAGAGCTCTGCTCCAAATGAGGAGACAAACAAAGAGAGTTTCCAATTTAGTGATACGTTTTTAGATGGGATTACCAGTGCGGCTGTTGTGGAGGATGTAGGGTTTCTAAAATGAGAGCCATCTGTGTACGCATGCAAATGTGAGGTATATCAAGTCTGGACAAGATCATAAAAGAGTTGGATTGATTCTGAAGAAAGTTTTGATGAATCTTTGGAGAAGTTTGAAAACAACATAGTATTTGTTTTTATAAGGGGGGAGAAGAAATTTTCTTTCGCCCACAAAGCAGGACAGCGGAGACTCCCTTTACGCACAGTGAACGGTCGTTGTTGTTACTTACTTTGGTTACTTTGGTCCAATTAGGCACATCACGTCACAGGTAAGAATGCCAGATGTTACAGCAACTAGAACGTGGGGCATTTAGATTTGATTCATCATCCCAGTATTGGCAATGAATTCAAGGACCAGCTCAGCACTGAATTCCCCATCAAGCACACCACTTGCATCAAAATTTGCTTTTTGGACTCTGGCAAGATTTCTCATTGCCTTCCGCTGAGGTTCAAATGCAGGACAATCAATATATGACAAATGTTCAAGTCACACCTACAGTGGGTGGATTGGGGTTTTATTTTTTTTGTAAATAAGTGTTTATGCATTATTTGAGCAGTTCTTAACCTTAGCCTGGTTAGAGCCACCTGATCCCTCCTTGAGACCTCAGTGTTCACGGCAAGTTTCAATATTGGTTTTATTTTGTGATACAGGGATTGTCCCCTATCCCATTCTTTTTGCAATTGTCCTCTACAGTGCAATTTTATGTATACTTCCAGATCTGTGTATTGAATTAGATTAGAAATGTTAGTATTTAGGAGACAAGCAGTTCTTGCCAACTGATCTGCCTTGTCATTTCCCACAATTCCTACATGGCTTGGGATCCATTCAATGATTAATTTTCTAGGAGGAAAGCTTTGAAGCAAGTGTTTAATTTTGGCAACTAGATGGTGCTTAGATGGGAGCACTTGATTTATAGCCTGAATAGCGCTGAGTGAGTCTGTGAACAGATTAAAGTCTTCTATTTGGGTTGCTGCAAACTTCAATGCGTAGTAAATGGCGGTAAGCTCCGCTGTGAGAATTGTAGACCTATCAGGGATTCTGGCCAGCATACCAACTTGTTGGGACCAAATTCCTGCTCCAGCTTTAGGACCCTGAACTGATCCATCCGTGTACAATGCTTTTCTATCTTTATATCCTTCCTGTAGCTGGTTGTATAGTTGTTTCCAATGACTTTCCGATAAGCAATTTTTTTGATAGCATCCCAGATTGAATTGACAATTTCCACTGATAGTTTGATATTTATATTTGTTTGGTACGAGTCCCATGTCTCTCATTTTAACCTGTATCTCCTGGAAAAGATTATATATACGACCCATAACTGGGAGAGGCTTTTTACTGTTTAGGAATAACTGGTATGGGTAATATTCTAAGCATAATGATCGAGCTGGATGGTTTAGAACACTAAGTATCCTCAATGCATATTTACATATTTGTATTTTCCTTGCGTATTTAAGTGGCAGCAAATTCGCTTCTGCTTCCATGTTATTTACCTTTGTACATCTCAATGCACCCAGCATCAAGCAAGCAGCAGCATACTGGACTCTGTTCAAGGACAGCAGGTGAGTTGCACAGGCAGTATCAAACAGAAAACTTCCATATTCTAGTTTTGGCAAAATAATGGTATGGTAAACAATTTTCAGTATGTTGAATTCTGCTCACCATTTTAGGTTAGATAAAATGCGCAGAAGCCTCAGATCTTTTTGGCACTCTTGTGTGACTTCTTTGATGTGCAAACCCCCATCTCAGTTGTGAGTCTAGGGTAAGTCCCAAGAACTTGAACTTCTTTACAAATTCTATGCTTGTACTGTCATACTTTGATTGGAAGGAAGGTTTTGTATGTTTATGTGTAAACACCATGCACTTGGTTTTTTCAGCCAATATTTGAAAGCCCCAGCATTGTGACCAGCTTAAAAGAATGTCCAATGCATCCTGCAAGAAATTGAGAGCCTGAGACAAGTTTGGATGGGTAATCCAGAAGGCTCCATCATCTGCATAAAGAAATGTTTCGAGTATTGGGGGAGTCATGATATATATCATTAATCATAACATTGAATGGTGTAGGGCTGATGACTGATCCTTGAGGAACACCAGTATTTTATGTGCATACCTCAGAGAAGACATTATTTATCCGCACCTTGATGCTGCAATTTTTTACAAAGGATGCAATCATTTTTGGTAGATTACCCTGAAGACCCATTATTTCTAATTTTTTTAGAAGTCCATGATGCCACACAGTATCAAACGCACGCTTTATATCAATAAATACCTGAAGCATGAGGGCTTTACGAATTGAGTTTTCCAGGCGAGACATTCCGTCTAGAGTGGAGTGACTGGCTCTGAAACCGCTTTGGGTTTTATCAATCAAATTGTTTTCCTCCAAATAAAAGAGGAGTCTCCAATTCATGATTTTTTCAAATAATTTGCATATAGTATTGGTAAAAGCAACTGGCCTATAGGACTTTGGGTCTGTAGGATCTTTGCCAGGTTTCAAAATGGGGCAAATTACTGCTTCTTTCCAAGGCATGGGAATTTCTGAGTTCCACACTAAACTGAATAGCTCTAAAACTGTATTTTTTTGGCTTTCATCCATATGTTTTATAAAATCTATTGGGATTGTATAAGGGCCTGGTGTTTTGGCCTTGGAGCTTTTCAGTGCTCTTTCAAGTTCAACATAGGTAATTGGGCGGTTATACTGATGATGAGGAGCAGGAGTGAAATGTACAGGTGAATGTTCACTAGTAACCTTATGTTCAAGAAATATAGGATCCTGACTCTCACCTGTGCCATAGGATTTATATTGTTCTACTAAAATGTCGGCCACATCTTTAGGACACGTGATCACGTCATTATTGAGTTTCAATATTATTTGACTTCCGTTTTGTTTTTTATTTATCGCTCTGATTTTTCTCCAAACCTCTGCTGATGAGCTTTTATCATTTAGACTGGCTACATAACTTCTCCAACTTTCCATTTTTGCTTCGAGCACTGTCTTTCTGAAAATAGCTCGAGCCCTTTTAAACGCAATCCATTTTTGCATGTTTCCACGGTGATTTATACATTGATTATATGCTTTATGATATTCCCTGTGACTTTCCTGACATTTTTCATTCCACCAACAATTCACCTTCTGTCTAGCTGGCCCCATGCTTCTCTTTTTTACACTGCCCTCAGTTGCACTAATAATTGTCTGTGTTGCTGCTCTGTAAGCCTCATCACATGTTACATTACTAAGAATGGGAAAGATCATGGTTTTTCTAAACTTGGGCCAGTTGGCTGATTTAAGGAGCCACCTATCCAGAAAATTAACCTGCACTATTTCTATGTTTGAGTCCATGTATACTGGGAAGTGGTCTGACATCATGGTGTCTGGGTGGGTTTTCAATGTTAGGAGAGTTCAAATCTTCTGACACTAGTGCCAAGTCAATATGAGTATGGTTTCTATTTGATGATAAAAAAGTAGGGGCTGTGTTGTTTAATAAGATAAGATTGTTGTCTGTAATCCAGTTCTCTATAATTCTGCCTCTTCTATCTATAAAATCTGAGCCCCATGAATAGCTGTGGGCATTTGAATCCATCACAATGATGCTGGATCCCCTATTAAAATTGGTAATCTCTAGTAGGTTGTGACCTACTAAATCATTATCAAGTGTTGGTGGCAGATACATATTGATTGGTTTCTTGTTTATGAATACTCTACAAGCTACAACTTCAATAGGAGTATTGATTTGAATAGGTATACAAGGTATAGTATTATGGACATAAGTGAATACCCCACCTCCTCTATTATCTATCTTTTCTGTAGGGTGAGACATAGTTATTTAGTTTAGTTTGATTATGATTTTGCAAGTGGGTTTCTTGTAGACAAATAATTTTAGGTTCATATTGATTAATGAGCAGCTGCAGGAAAGGAAGTTTGGAGAAATATCCTCTCATATTCCATTGCAATATTGATAGGCTCATTATGGGCTTATTAAAGAGGTGGCATTTAGTTTAGTTGGCACTTCTGTTATAAGATCTTCTGCATTTAGGATGTTGCCAAGTTCTGTTAGTAGTTCAATACACTCAGTGATTGAATTAGAGATTAACATTTTGACAATTGTAGGGAGAAGTTTGAATATTATGATCTTGAGTGAAATTTCAATTTCCTTTTCTGAGATCCTTTTATTGCTTTGCTGGTTTTTATTGGCAGGAGGGTTCCTTTCTTTCAACTGAGTATTTGCTGTGTTACAATTAGTAGCCATTAAGTTGTACTTTACTTCTGTGTAGTAAGGTTGGTGTATTATGGTTAAGTTGACTGTGTTCTATGGCTTTATTTTCTGTTGCTTTGTTTTGAGTAGGCTGCTTCTGCAGATCTAGCCTTTTCTGAGCATGCATAGGGTTGCCAAGATTTTGTGTTGGTATGCCATGGCTATGATGTGACCTCTCTGAATTGATTGCATAAGCGTATGTTTTTCATTTCAAATTTTGCAATTCTGTTTGGGTTCTTGGTACTACAAGTGGAGGGAAGGAGTATCTTGATTCTAACTCTGGAAGGGTATCTTGCTGCTGGTGGACTTGGGTTTGGTTTTGAATAATTTTCCTTGCATCTACAAATGAGATGTTTTGTCTTGCTTGGAGTTTACTGGCATTATGTTCTTGAATATATATGGAACACTCTTTTGAGGCAGCTGTATGGTTTCCCTTGCAGTTTGCACATACTAGATTTTCAGCGGTGCAACTGTTTTCATCGTGTTCTCGAGATGAGCAATTTTTACAGATTTTCCGGTTTTGGCAGACTGAGGTAGTGTGTTCCCATTGCCTGCATTTGATACATCGAATGGGATTGTTGTAGAAAGGGTCCATTTTATAATTTGAGTAGCCTGCTTTCAGCTCTGTAGGGCAAGTCCCAAGTAATGTAAGTACAAACAAGGGTGAATTGGCACGCTTTGGGTCCATGTACATTTTAGGTATGCCTACAACACCAGAGGAGGCAAGTTGTTGTACTAAATCTTCTAATGAATCCGACAAAAATTCTGGAGCATTAATCTTTCCATAGGAGGTATAAGCTCCCCATACAATTTGAGTTTTAACTGGAATTTCACCAAAAACTTTCAAGTTCATCAAGGTTTTCACTTGCCTTTCCGTTTTAGCTTTAATAACAAGATTGCCCAATATTTTCTACTCTACTTTCTCAACTTCCCCACAAATTTGATTTATCATAGTTTGTACTTTGAAAGGATTCAGTTTTATCAATTTTTGGTTATCATTTTGTGCATTTATTAGTACATGCCTAACTGTATTTGGGATTTTATCTGCATTTTCTGACAAGTTGAGGTTTATTTTTGCAGATTTTATTCCTACAGGGTATTGAAGGTTTGTTTTAGCTCTTCATGATTGTTTGGTATTACCATAGTTGATCCAGATAGAGAATCATTGCTGGAGAGAACTCCTGAGGGATCTGACTCACTGAGCAATGATACATTGTGCTGAGACATTTCTGAATCAGAGACATTATGTGTTTCCCTCTTATTTTTGCTCTGCAAGTCCAAAAACTGTTGACTACTTTCGAATGTTATCTTAAAAGTATTGTTACAAGGTCCTTTGCTTTTATGCTTTGGGCTCCCATTGTTAGGATTTGCCCTTGAGGCTTCTCGTCTTGAAGCTGGCTGCGATTCACTCTTAGGAGTAGAGGTTGTCACAGGGCAATTTTTGCTAGATTTCCTAGCATTATTGAATTCAGATTTCTCTGACTCTGAGATTGGTTGACTGTATGTGCGGGTACCTTTTCCCTTGACATTGCTTTAACCTCCTCCGGGGTCATCAGGAAGTTTGCTTTTGAGAGGCATTGTATTATCTAATCTGTTAATAACTTTGAAGAGTTTATTCTTGATAGTATCTCTTGCTTGACAATGTTTTATTCCTAAGTACTACCTTTAACAAAAGAAATAATCAGATTTTTGTTGTTTTATCTTTGTAGTACAATATCCTTTTATACATCAGTGTTTTCCAAGATCCGGCAAAACAAGAATAATAATTTAGGGTTACTGGGGGCCCAAAGCCCTAGTAGCAGTTTACAAAGAAATAAGTCAAAGTAATTTGAATCGATTTTCGACTAATGAACAGGTTGTTGACTGAAATACTTGCCAATAGTAGGTAAATTTTTCAGTAAGTTTTGTCTGATAAGCCACCACGTCCTAGCGCCACAACATCCGCACTCTAATGTCGTCGTTGTTGTTGTTCTCTCAAGATTTTCGAGGCTTTGAGAACAAGCTCTTGCAGCCTCAAGTCTTGACCACTCTGAGTGTAGGCAAACAGTGAACGGTCCGTTTTTCTGAAAACAGCCATTTTGAATTCATTTCAGTGTTTCTTAAATTTAAATTTTGAGAAATATATCACGAGCTAAATATTTTTTTACCAGATATATGCATACATATTTTTTAGATGTATTTACCTTTCAAACAACCCCAAAAAATCGCAACGCCTTCAATCTGTTGGAATACACTTTGAATTAGTGCGTGGACGTGGGGCACCGAAACCTTAGCAGTCACTGCAATGACTGCCGAGTTATGAGTAAGAAGAATGCAGCTTGACAGAAAATACTTTTATTTTGTCTTTACTTTGAATTGGAGGGCTACGCAGTCTCTGGCTGCGTTTGAGGCACGCTATTGGCTGGCTCGGAATGCCAGTTTGGTGTACGGTATTCGTACGATCAGCTCGCAACCAAGTCGTGATGTGGGCTATGCAAAAAGTCACGGGACAGGGTTGCCAAATGAATCAGTCTGCTTATGGCCACATTTTACCAGAAACGATGGCTAAAATGGCCACTACAAAATGAATAGACATTTTTCCATTTAAAAATCCCAAAACTAATATACTTTTTACTCGCTTTGACAATATTATGACGAGAGGACCTCTTCAAGATGTTATAGGTCGTCTGTTTCTTGAATCGTACGATATTTTTCAAAATGGCCAAGTGAATTTCTCATGGCAACGGCTTTCAAAAAATGGCTAATAATATGTACATTGGCCATGAAATAACCAATCTGGCCACCCTGGGCTGGAGTATTGGTTCGCACACCAGAACAAGAGTGGTAGAGGCCATGTGCGTGCACTTGTTCGTAAATGTGTCAGTGCAACGCCCTCGATGCGGGGTGTCTGCAATGCGCTTGCTGAATCAGCAAGATGCCGCATTTAAATTAAGGTGAGGGGCCTTTAGCGTCGCATTTGTCTATACTCCCGTGCTCCAAGTAAACACCACAGCTTTCCGGAAGTTTCTCTATCCTCGGGTCCTGATATTGGTGGCCAGTATAAAGTTATTGTCGTTTGTGTTGCAAATCCACGGAATTAAGAAGATTGTCAAAACAGTCGACAGTCTACAAGAGCAAACGTGAAATAATATTCAACGAGTCTGCAGTGAATAAGTTTCTGACGAAGATCTGATTAAGCTGAATTTTACCTCAATGTTTGAATCTGCAGAGCGGTGAGAACTTCAAAGCAACGCAAAGTCGAGGTGATAATTAAGATCGCGTTCAACTATCAAGAACCAGTGTGAACATCTGTCCCGCCACCCGACCGTGCAGCGTAACTTTCCGAATTAACGGACACTGAAGACATAGACTTACCTAACACCCATAGTGGGGTCAACGAACGCTGTAATTTTAAGGCAATTTGAATGACAAGCGTAACAAAGGAAAGGAGGCTCACCTGAAGATCTTCGAAGATAATGTTCAGGCGAATACGTCTCCAATTAAGCCGGCTATCAAGGACACTAAGTCCCGGATGCAGGGGTCGGTTGAGGCCAGAACCCGCATAGCCCCAGTTAGATGCACTCGCGGAGACGACCAGGTTGATACTGAGGTGGCAACAGGCTGCGGCCACCTCCATAGTTTGCTCGAAACCGTTGCTGTGGCTTCGGACTCGAGCAAGAAGATGAAACGAACGATTTAGTTAAGTTCGCTGATATTAGTCGCCAAGAAAGTGAAGCAGCATCTTGCAGCATCTTGCTGATTCAGCAAGCGCATTGCGGACACCCCGCATCGAGGGCGTTGCACTGACACATTTACGAACAAGTGCACGCACACACCTCCCCCTACCGTAGGATTTAACGCAACCCACAAAAACACTCGAATTAAAAATTAAAAATCAAATTCAATTATTAAAACAGCAGCTGTGTGAGTTTAACTCACACAGCTCATTACTGCCAAAAACAATAATAATATTGGCCTAGCAAAAACAGCAAATATTAATACTGGAAAACTAAACCAACGCGTCAAGCTAAAATAGATAAAAGGGATACGCAAACAAAAATATAAATTCCCCTTTTTATCAAAACAAACATCAAACGAGCTACTTCTCAAAACAAGTACAGAATCAAAAAGAAAAAGACACATTACCGAAAAACACATAAAAATATAATCCAAAATTTTACGGATCGCAAAACGAAAACGAACATCAATACAACGTAATACGAAAAATACGCTTTTAGTACCAACTTACGTCAAATGTGACACTCGCACCGGATCACGTAACCGAAGAACCAAATACTAACGCAAGTAAATGAGATAAACACTCGCAAATAAACATCAGTTAAAATTGAATAACACTAAAAAAACATAGAAGTAAACACGTTGTGCACGAATTTTGTACATCAAAACGAACTTGCACATAAACAGAAAATAAAATTCGCTTATAAAATCATCAGAAATCAAAATGAATAAATGCACAATGCATAACCAAACGATTTAACCAAACGCATTTTAACACGGCTACATGGTAAAACACTAACACAAAAGATTATAGATCGGTTATAGTGATTATATTGCTTGATTATATGGATGAACGAAACTAAACCTCACTCAAACCTCGGTCACCAAACTTTCCAATGTTTGCTTTGACCGCCGAGGTCTCCTTGCCCCCTTCACCACCAGTCCACCCATTACTATGACTGGAGGGGCATAACGCTGGGTACTCCAACCGCAATTGGGACACCTGCGTCCCACCCTTCTTCATTGGTCAGTATGCATTTGCATGGGTCACAATTGCTGTCGACGAAGTACAAAGTCTTCCGACCGCACCCGCTCCGTCATCAAGTTTATCTCACGACGAAAATAGTACACTGACACCCCCAGTGCCAAAGAAAACAGGGTCAGAAAAATAAGGGCAAGGTCCGATACCCTATCCGGAAGAAGATCAGTGTGGGCGTTCGCCCGTATCCAGTCTTCCGACACCTTCCCCTGGTGCTGTTCTAACGCGTTAGCTAGTGCGTCCACGCTCACTGTCGTGACGCGATTACCCATCGTGGATGTTAGTGACGTTTCGTCCTCTTACTTCGTCCTGAAATTGCAACGGAAACAGTCTGATTAGCATGGCCTCAAATGAACTAAAACGAAAACAGCAATAACAACCATACAATTTTTAAAATGGTAACAATGATTGAAACAACAATAGTACCAACGTGAACGCTACCCAGGTCCGAGCAGATACGCTCGCTGCTGAGCTACTGCATTAGGAATCCCGGTGTCAGCATTCTGCTTGCATGGCTTGCAAATTCCCTTGCCACGTAAGCAAAACGTGGGATTGTAGCTTGTTTAACAGTTCGGTAATGCAAGTCTTGAAGAGCTAGTCTTGAATAGGTCATACTTAAACCATAAGCCATTGACAAGTAAAAATATAAATGAGATTATAATAAATATGCAAGCAACATAGCTAAAACAAATATGTACACAATAAAACATTAATCTTGAAACTAACTAGTAAACACAATGCAGTAAGTTGTAGGTCGTAACCTCGTTCAAGTCGTCTTACGTAAAGGTAGTACGTGATTTTTGTTACTCTTATGAACTTTATTTCCAATTTTCAATTATACATAGTTTCTGTTAATTTTTGTGATGATTCCTGGCCCCGACCATGATAATTCAAATTTTTTTTTCCAATGGTTCCTTAAAAGGACTCGATCTCACAGGGCAAAAGTCTTTTCTTTACGTCTCAAATTATGGTATATTGATCTTTCAACCGAGTTGTTGATAATCACTGTCCTAACATTTTCAACGATACGAGCCGCTTCTTTAGCTCTAAATTTCACTAAATCAACATCGGTATCATAACTGTAAATTGTTTCAAAGGTTTCCGCCTGAAAATTTGGACACGTTTCTCTACCAAAAATAATATAACTGGGTGTATCACCCAACGTAGAATTTACGAATTATTAATCGTGTTTTCCGCCATATCGAGGCACTGATCCCATTCTGTGTGAACCAGGGAGTTTACGTATAATTTTAGTAAATTTGTGTTTTTGTGGGTTGCGTTAAATCCTACGGTAGGGGGAGGTGTGTGCGTGCACTTGTTCGTAAATGTGTCAGTGCAACGCCCTCGATGCGGGGTGTCCGCAATGCGCTTGCTGAATCAGCAAGATGCCGCATATAAATTAAGGTGTGGGGCCTTTAGCGTCGCATTTGTCTATACTCCCGTGCTCCAAGTAAACACCACAGCTCTCCGGAAGTTTCTCTTTCCTCGGGTCCTGATAGCCAGTGAATGTGTCACTACACTGTTCTCCTATATGTTTCTTCAGTGAAAAGGTAAAAAGATATTTTTCCTCGAAATTTCATTATTTATACTATCGTAAAAAGTGTGATCGACCCCAGATTTCAAGATAAAACCAGAAAAAACTTTCGCAAGTTTCACTAGTTGACAAAATTTTTAACAACGCCACGCAAGAAGAAGGTCGAGGTCGAGTGATACTTTCTCCAAAAAACTGTGATTGTTTGATAATAAATGAGGTACCAAATTTGTTGCCATCAGATGAGAGGACGTACTACAGCACTGACAGGGTGCTAACCACGGTATACCGAGTTGATAACAGACCAACCAACTGGGACAGAGCGTTACTTACCAGAGTTCTTAGGGTGCGTTCACACTACGAGCGGAGCGGCAATAATGCTTGTACACGTTCGAATGCAAAAACGCTCGGCTTTTCACACCACGAGCGGAGCGGAGCAGCGTGTGGTGTTCTCCCTCAGGCTTCTTCACGCTTCGGGCAGACTTTAGAATACCTTAGAAACTTAGACCATGAATACCTTAGCCCGAAGCGAGTGCCTGAGGTACAAACGAACCCGGCAGGATAAGGAAAACACAACTGGAATAAAAGCCGTAGTATTGTGAGTATCGCCGACAGTGATGGCACACAAAGGAATATTTACAGTGAGGTAGTACAGCACTCGGGGACGCCTTAGAGGACCGACGGTTGTCGGCGAGTCGCAGCGTGAGTGGCGGTCTAGGGTAGACCGATGGAGCTGTTATTGGCTGAGGGTCTGACTTGGTAGTACACGAGACGCTAGGTGGTAGCTGACTTCGGCCGAAGACGTAGTGTGGCGGCACGGTTGACAGTCGAGGCGGTGCGGCTGTCGGAGCGATGAGACTAGTTTTGAATACCAAGACGGCTGTAAGTCAACTGAATTACTGAACTGAGCTCGGCCGCGCAGCTGTTTAGATAGGCCTTGGTGCGGTGTGCTGCCTTCGCAGCAATTTAGGAAATTTATATTTTCAAACAGCGATAGAAAATTTATTCCTCCGAACATCGAAAGAACCATTCCGCAAGTCCTCTCGTTTCCGGAAATGTCCACTTCCGGACGTTGGGTATATAAACCTCTGCGAGCTCAGTAGAGACCGCCAGTTTTATTAAGTGAATCGTGTAGAGACTAGAGAAAGAAATGTAAGTGTTAATATAAAGTGATATAGGCAAAGATGTACTATTTTGGAGTTATTCGTTATTACCTCCAGCTAGTGAATAGACCGAGGAAAGCTGGAAGACTTCAAATGATGTTGTGCTGGAATTTATGCAACCACAGCTTCTCTGTGATGCACATGCAAGTTATACATACTTGTTGATTCTTCATTCCTTGTGTCGAGATCACAAAGCTCTCCGGCTGATAGTTTTGTCCACATTGTTTTAATTGTCAAGTCTGTTTGATCTGTGTTGTTCAAGGTTAGGTTTGAGGAT
>JACJUY010000444.1:9265-20276 GCA_014220935.1 Platorchestia sp. MABIK | reverse complement strand
GTTCTTAGCGTTGTTTCCTTTTTTTCTTTGGTCGGAGACCATAGACAGTTATACGGAAGAGTATAACAAGTTTTCCTACTAATATCTATCCCGTAAATTTTAAAAAGAGTCGAGCAAGAATATTTCTGCAGATTCAGCATTTCTAAACAACAGCTGGTCGTGTTCTCTGCTCTCTGTAAAACAAATAAGCCATTTCGGGACGCTTAAAATAATGTTTTTGAAAGCTCAAAAGAAACATGCGCCAATCGCGTCGATGTGGGGAACACTTCGACTTTACTTCTTTAAAGATTCGGGAAACAGCCAGCAATGATCTCTTTGTTAACTTAACGGAAAGAATAAATGATGGTTAAATCAGAGGCTATAAGAGCATTAGCGAGAATTTAACATTCTATTATTTCTTTCAATACAACTTAAAAGCGAGTTAGCAATTTTACAAAACCACTGAAAAATAGCATGAACCAGAGTTGGATGCTCTGAACCTAAAGAAAAAACAAAGTTTCGGAAGTTTACGGGCAGAGTAGCAAAAAATGTTTCTGAGAACAATAAAAATTGTTATCTCTTCAAAGCTGAATCTAGAAAATTGATCTCAAATATACCAAAGAATCACAAATAACATAGGCTGACATATCATCAGTGATGTCTATGAAGCTCTGCGATTAAGGATATCAACATTGATCGCTAGTTGCGAAAAGCTTGATTGTACCACCGTACGCAGGTGGAAGTTTACGAATGGAAACCAAATTGGTCAAGTGTGCACTTTGAAAGTTGCGTGACCTAGCATGCAAGTTGTGCACTCACGATCAAGGTTTACAAATGGGGAAGAAGCAAATAGTTTTGTATTCTCTTTCACCATGAAACTCTAATCTAAGGAATTTATACTATGATTACATGAACATTCAACTCAACTGAACATTCAACTTTGTTAGCGCCTCAAAAGAAGATAGCAATTCCGTCTATTTACCAACCTTCGTTGCTTCAATCATCAAAGCTATCGACAGTAGCACACGTTTCGTCGGTGAACAAAACTTACGAAGTCGACCCTAATAATATAGTGCTCCATCATATTCAGTCGATTTCATGCGTGACTTTTTGTCAATGGAGTTTTTGACACCAGTTTTAACGACTTAGGAATTTCATTCGGATGACAACATTGAGCACTTTTCGACCCATTAATAGAACCAGAGTCGTTGAGCGGTTAGATATTTCTTCTGTTGTCAATCCAGAGCTCCTCATATCACGTTTGATTCGAAGCATAAACGGCGTGAAACAACGCTCTATTGTCGTTCATCACTCCTCTGACCGGTAAATTTCTTCACAGTATGGAGATGTCTACCAGTCATTTAAATTATTTTCTGCGTAGTTTTAGCTTTTTTTAATTTAAATATTATAACACTCGTTCCAAAATCGGTCAAGCCTAATTTACGATCCATACCAAACATAAATTAGAGCAGCTCGTTATTAATTCGTGTCACGAGGAACACAGGAATTGAAGCAAATGTGACGTTAGTTTGTTTACATTCCGCATTTCTTTAGGGTTTTTCCCAGTGAGCTTCCGGAGTATCGACATTCCTTGAAAATTTAATGCAAATTCATGTCTTAGTTTTTGACATTAGGGAAAGATGTTTTCGCGTTAATTTGACAAGCAGTGTACTTGTGGATTCAAATAAGTTCGGTGACTTCTAGAGTATCCTTTAAAAACCTTACTCTACGTTTACGATTTAATTTAATCTTGATCCCTGAACTAAATAGTATAATCATTTGATCGGACAGATGAATACAGATACGGGCTGCAATGATACGGGTTAAAAACATTAACTCTCTTACTGTTGCACTTCTCCAAAGCGTTCGACAGTGTTGGGAATAAAAAAAGACTCCTACAAAAAATTTCGAACCTAAAAAATAGACACTCAGTGGTTTGAACGCTACCTACTAAACCGTTGTCATGCAGTTACTTAAAAAATAAAAGTTTATCATTCGGACCAAATAACTTTGGCGTCCCCAAGGTTCAATTCTTGGCCAGCTTCTATTTTCTATTTTCATCAATGACTTCCCCACCATGCTAGCAAACACAAAAATCTCAATGTATGCTGATAATGTGCAAATTTTTACAAGTTCGATAATAGATTTGAAAGAAACACAAGTCAACGCTGAAAACCTTTTAAGGAACCTGACAGTGTGGTATGACCAAAACGGCCTCAAACTTAACGCAGGTAAAACGCAATGCATGATTTTTGGGACAAAGAATGCGATCAGCAAAATTTACGCTAACATTTGGAGACGAAAAAATCGAGCCAGTAGATTAGGTAAAAAATCTTGGTGTTCGGTTTGACAAAAATAGGATTTTCAAAGCACTCGTCGAAACAGAATTAAAAGAACCCGTCGAACCAAAATTAAAAGATAAAACAAAATTAAAAGAACCTTAACGTTCTTTTATCGCATTGAGAACATACCTGACGAAAAAGCTAGGTTATTGGTGATTCAGTCTCTAGTATTATCGCGTTTAGACTGTTGCAGTTTAGTCTGGGGAGATATACCTCAATATCTTTAAAAAGAATTGCAAAAATATTAGAACTTCGCAGCCAAAGGGGGATGCAAAGGTAATTTTAAGAAACGCAATCATGCAACTCTTCTGTTAAGAAAACTTGGTTGACCCCAATACCAGACAGATTCATGATCCAAAAAGCTTGACAAGTGTTCTCATCTCTGTACCTCCCTCAGAGTGATGCAGATGTTGTAAAATTTTTGCTATCCAACATCCCCAACAAAAAAATTGGAGGAATGATTCTTTTTGCCATCTTTAAGTATTTTATTCAACATTATAGTAGCTAACATTTTACTTGTGCAACAAAGGTCATGTGTTCAAAGAGCTCACGACGGCAAGCTGGAAGAAGGCCAACTTTGATACGAAAAAAATCACACATTACAACCATTGGATGGTGTATGATACAGCGATTTGACGATCATTTGTGTGATGTCATTATTTTCACAGCTGCTTATTTTTCTCCTAGAGGGGAGGACATGAATATTATGCTAATAATATCGCAGTGTAATTCGAAACTCACATGCTCAAATGAATTCATGATGGAAAACACTATAGTACAAGTATAGAGTAAACCACTCCCTATAATCAAAAATTTGACTAAGTACAACATTAGGTGTACTTCTTCATTGACGCATATTACGAACCAAAAAAGGAACAGTAGCCCCAGTTCAGCCGTTTGTGTACGAAATGCACAGACCCTTGATTCGCATCAGTATCTGACGAGGTTATCTTTCAAGTGTGGGTCAATTGCTATAAATTTGGCGAAGGCAGGGCTGGGCGGCCTTGAGTGTGTGTCGGTTTATTCTGTACCGTCGGTCGAGGCGTCCCTGGTGCGACAAAGTCAATTATCTCCACTTTTGTCGCAATTTGGTTTACATATATTTAGTGTGTATAAAGCACACTGATATAATTAGTGAGGAAATATTGTACGTGCCTCGGTTATATCGGAAAATAGTAAGTTTGTGGACGAACGTCAACATTCTCAAGAAATGCGAAGTTGATTTGTGATTACCTAATTTTATGGCTCACCACAATGTAAGAACAAACGGTTCCTACACGGAAAATGAGCACATTTAAGCGTACAAGCAATACTATAAACTACAGTTGAAGAAAATAGGAAAATAAGATGAAATATTTTAAAACTTCTTTAAAAGTATTTGTTATTTTTGAGCCTCAAAATGACGTATAAAAAAGGTCAACTTTAAAAGGTCGAAAACATCCATGGATGTTTTTAACCCATGCCTAATGGCTCATGACATACCGGAGTGTTTAGGCAATCCGAAAATCTTATCGCCACCCAACTACGAGCTCACTGGAACAAAGAAAATTTTTCCGGCAAGATAAAAATGTGAATCGAAACACGCGCAAAATGACTTTACTGTTCGAAGGCTCTGAAGAATCGTGCTTAATTTATTCCTGCAGTTTTAATGTGATTAATGGTCAATTCGCAAGCATGAATTTTCAGATTTCCATTTGAATTTTGAATAATGTTGAACATTTAGCGCTCTAAAAGAGAAATTAGGTCAGTTCTGAGCATCTGCTGTCGAAGTGGTTTTCTATCATTTCATTGTGTAGATGTGCAAATTCAGAAACAAGAAACATAAAATTTTAATGCTTAGGTACAATAAAAAACAATAAGACTTGAAAGCAGTGTACATACGCGTTACTGCCGCCCAAAATGTAGAATTGCTCCTCGTCTATTAGCTCATGCAGTTGCTGAGGTTGCGCCAGAAAAAAAACTTTCAAAATTGAAAACTTTCCTTGAACCGTTGAGGTGAAATGTTTTATTGTCACATTGATTCGAACTGAACTTCTCCACTAATATTTGGATAAGATGTTCTTATATTTGCAACAAATTATTTGTGATCTTATCGTTTTAAATTGAATGTATTCCAAAGGCTAATTCAGTAAAAACTTACGTTGTAAAACGTAAGAAATTGTACTAGAATGTTTGTTAACGAGATATTCCTCCGTTCCCTCATTTACATTTACATGGATGTCTTATTACACTTTGATCGTTGATGCAGAGCTTTTTTCTAACTGTGTATTAATTTCAGAGAAATCTTGGATTCTAAGCTTTACTTCTACACAATTCCAGGGAGAAGATGTAGTGGTCTTGTACATCGAGCTTTGCAGTAGCATCATTGGAGAAAGTACTGGGTCTACGTCACACATCAAAATTATGTCATCGAGCAGCTGAAGAACAGTTGTACTGTTGAAACAAAGCTTTGAGTAGCATTTAGTTACAGGTTTTCTAACTCCTAATCTTTCTAGTCCAGGCTGGTTCGCCCTGGCTTGCTCGTTGCAATAGATGCTCCGTACCGCTTAATGCTGCGGAATATATGCTGCGAGAAAATTTCGCATGGAGTATGAATTTAACGAAAATTTGATAAGTTGCTTCATTCGAAAAGTTTGACATTCATATCAAGTTATGCTATGAAACTTGTTTTTTCTTTTTTCAATAAACAAATTATAAAGAAAATCATCAAGTTTTCTTTCACTATTTATCAGGATCCAATTTATTTTTGATTTTCATCTGCTAAAACAAATCCTCCACGTGAAGCTAATTTCCATGTACATTTTTTTCCAAACATTGTTTTAGGCTTCACAGTTTACTCTGTCAACTGATAGCGTGTCAAAAGGAAAATAAATTGGGAATACTATCATATTTACTTTTGTGAATTTCTAACTCACATTTTTTTCATAAAATTAATTTGACCTGGAAAATTTTTCAAAGCAAATTTTTGGAAACATATTACTCCTTTTTCTGAAGCATCTCACTTCTATTTTTTTCATTAGTTTCTGTAATTTTTCAAATATTTTCTCTCTCTTCCTCGACATAAACCCTCCAGAAAGAGCTTCTTAGTTTTTTATGAAGGTTTGAAAATTATTTGGTTAATATTTTGCAATTCATGGGTTTGAAAGTGCCAAGGGAGACGCTAATGCTTCTTGTAACATTTCGATCGACATTTTCTGATCCAAAATAGGATTGTTCTTCATTCAATAAATGTTTCAGAGCCATGTTAGAAAAGGTTTGTAAACATGAGATGCTATTGCAAGATGAACTTTTTTGTGATTATGTTCTTTCCGAAGCTCTCCACTTGGTACAGTAGATGATGCGTCCATATGAAAAACTGTCTCAAATCCCGATTACCTACCTCATAGTTCTAGACGCAAAATAAATCTAATTTGCTCATTTTGCTTCTAACATTAATCCCTCACACTCGTGTCACTAGTTCCTACGTTCCAATTGCTCATAATTCAATACGAGTACGCACTAACGAGAGGGTTTTCAGCAATGCGTCACATGGATTATGCTTTCCTTAGTCACCTGAATTTTAAATGCATTCCCAGAATCCGTCTACCGCGACGAAGATTAACTCATTTTTTCGTGCTTTTCTCCGAATCATGTTATCGACAATTTTCATGTGTATTACGATAACCATGTATGAATAGCAATTAAGGATCTAATTTATTATTTGTCTCAACACTTAATTAACATGGGTGTTACGATAACCATGTATGAATTAAGGGTCTCTGTGTTTAAGGTATTTAAACGCGACTTTTGCTCTTATTTCAATTTAAATGCGCACAAACGAAAACATTTTTCAACTAAGCGTTACGAGTATTGTGTTCTCTTAGTAACTTATATTCAAATGCACTGTCAAAATCAGATTAGGCAGAGCTAAGGAACTCATTTTTGATGTGCTTTTCTGTCAATCATTTTTTGATTCAACATTTTACACGGGTATCCCAATACCAATGTGTCATTCTCAATTAAGGATGCCTTTAGGTTAAGGTGTTTTAAAATCCAATGTATCGACGTTTCATGTTTGTACTTTATTGGAAATAAATGTTTTTTCTTTCTTTCTTTCTTTCTTTCCTAAGGTTCTTACCTACTGTACGTGTTATGGAGAATAAATTTAAACGAGATGATTAATTGTACGACTAAAACTTGGAACTATTTCATGAGCAAGAAGCTGTGGGTGGCTGTTCCTCTATTTTTCAGGCGAATTTCAATTCTGAGTTAAAATTTCAGTGCTATTAAAATAGATGTCACATGCAGCGGTTTGTCTATAGAATAAGCACTCTCTGAGAATTCAAATCATGCTTTGCGGCCAATGTTGCATTTTTATTTCAGCTTTGATATAAAAAGACACCGGAGTCAATTTGTTTTCTTTGTTCGAGAATTGTATTGAATATAAAAAAATATTTTGGGAGCTACCCCGTAGGAGCAAACATTCGAAAAATGTTGCAAACATTACGCAATTAATGCCAAAAAAACAATGTTTTCAACTTTGTTAAATTTCAGCGTAGTTTTGTGTTGAACCACGGATTTGGAAAGAGACGTTGCATCAATTTGAAAATATTCTATCCCTTTTCAGTGCATAATTATGTTCGAATTTGGACAGAAAGTCCTTCATAATTTATTGACGACCTATTGAGAGGAAGCATTAGGATGACACTCCTCCATAATACTGCAAACTTTAGTCCTGATAATGGCAAATTTGAGAAGTTGTCCCCAATAATTGATGACATATTAAAACTGAAAAGTAAGATAGTACGGAACTTTTTCTGTGAATAAATACTTATTTAAAAACACAAAATTGGAAGATGAAGTGAGAAGTTATGCGCTGCTTTTATAAAGTGGAATATTTTACAAATGATAGTATTTTTAGAAAGCCCTCAAATGTTTGAAGTTCTGCAGCTTGTCTGTGAGAATTCAAGTTAAAAAAAACTCAATTTCTTTGTCTGTAGTGCAAACGTTATAGTGAATTACGTGCAGTCGTTTTAGAGCCAATGTTGTTTTAAAATAGTAGGATGTTTACGTACTTCGAACGAACAAACATGAACTGTTTGTCGTTTGTAAGAAATCCTACTCCTCGTAAACTCTGCTCTGATGAACAAAAAATTACCTAAAACCAATACGGAATTTTAAACCCATGTTCTACTCTGTTTGAGAAATTCAATGTTTGGATCAACTACAGTAATTAAAAAATTAATCTTTCACTGAGTTTTAATATTGATTTTGAAATTTCAATCTCAATTTTTGGTAGACAAGAGGTCACGAACTAAGACAGCGCTTCTGAAAGTTGGTTAAAGGCATGCTGCCTTGTTTTCCCTTCCTATATTCCATTATAGTTTTTGCGTCGCTACATGACGTCAGCTGTGTAACTGATAGGTGGATAAAAATCTTCTGAATTTTCTATTCAAACTTATCTTCGAATAAAATAAATGTAGGTTGGCATGTTTTTCTCTCTTCCTCATAATAACGTGCGCAGATGTTTGATATCTATCCAAGTGATAACGTTGTGTGAAAGAAAAAATATTCACTCAGTTGTATCCGAGCTTCCATGCGAGTAACTACCAAACTAAGGTTGACTACCTGGTTGAGCGAGTGCTTCGGCGTATCGGTACATCTTCAAGTTTTTAATTATAATTTTTGCCTAGAAAAAGTCTCCTTTTTAAGGGCATTTGAAACTGTAAGTTAGCGCAGCAAATCAATGCATTTTATCTTTTTAAGAATCTTTATATATTTACAGTTTGTAAAAGAGTATCAATTGACATCTCAGTCGAACACATGACATCGTAAAGACCTGTGACTGACGAGTAGAATATCTTAAAACATCCCTGCCCTGCAGTTTTCGTTGATACTCTGACATGCATCAGGTTCTAGATCGGCTACGCGTGAGCGATGATAAATACAACGATATATTTCTTACCAGTGAAACCAATTCTACTTTGTACTAGAATACGACTGTATGTTTCAGCGTTCAATTAGTTTTGTTACTCATACAATCTGAGATCCAGTACGGTTTCGTAGAGGTCTCATGTGTAGTACATACATCGAGCTTCAAACTTCACAAATTCGCCAATATCGCTATCGCACCACGCTACAAAACTCGTGGACTGGTGCTCCACGTTTGAAAATTAGAAGTTCGTGCATTTGAAGCTACTTTTGTTGCAAGTGTGTTAGAATTCCAAACTGAGGAGAAATTTTCACTGGCAAAACGTTGCGAAAAAAGAGTATTTTATAATTACCCTGCACGCAATAGAACGTTAACCGAAAATTGTGATTGGAATTTGACACCGTTTTAATGTGGGTATTAATTTCCCCTTCACTGCTTCTAGTTCTATGCAAATGTAGAATCATTTATTTCCCATTCACTATACTTTCAACAATATCAACGAATACCAAGGAAGTCTTAAGCCAATGTGCCATGCTATGTAAGAAGAAATTAAGGTATTCTTCAATGTGTCAAAGTCTTCTATTTCACTTACCAGTATTTATCAGCCTTCTCAAATTTAGAAAAGCTGAACCAAGAGAATCCAAATTTGTGTTTTCCTCACAACATTTGTTCAATCATTGACATAGCCATAATGTTACCTGTTATTTGGCATGTGTACCAACGAAGGATATTCATGTTACGACATTTTTAAACCCCAATTATGTTCATTCTACGTATCTACTTTATCGAAAATAAACTGATTTTACTGTTTTGTTTTTATGGATAAAATGACATTGCTATTAGATCAATACCTCACGTAATACTCACTTGCTCTGAGATCAAGAAATTAAGCAATCAAAGATATTTGAATTAATTATTTTTTCTAAATAATGAGAATCGCGCATAGTATAGAATCCCAATTTTAAAATAAGCATACGAGATGTCATAAGCTTTGTGTGAAGTAGCGGATATAACGAGTATAGCATTCCGAGTCCCTTCACAGATGGACAACAATTTCTTCAGAACTTGATCTTTTCTTAACACATCATTCTTAAATCGGTGAAAATTAATGAGTGATGTTCAAAGCTTGAAAATAATTCAGACATTTACGAGAAAGAACTGCTTTGAATGTTATTCGAGAAAACACACTGGTAAGTTTTTATTTCGTGGGCACCTCTACGGGGAAAATCAGCAATTGAAAGACAGAAAAACTAGAAAGAACATAAATGAAAAACACAGGCTCAACAGTCGTGAGACTACAATCTTTTACCTCTCGTTTAATTCGTATGCTCTGGCGATGTTTGACGCGAAATTCAAAGGGAATCCCATTTATGTAGGTGTGAGGCGATGCCATGCTATGTGGGTTTTTAGCTTTTCATAAGAGCTTATACGTGTGAAAGAAACGTATCAATCAATCATTAATCGAAAGGGATTTCTCAGAACACTATTTCGTCTCTGCTAACATTTTAGCGATTTCCTCGAAAATTTGAAGAGTTATAGCAAATAATGAGCCAGCAAGCTAATAAAATGACATTTCCCTGTCATGTGAATTTGTGTTTACAATTTAAAGATTTAATCCCGTTTTCTTACAGTGACAATGTGTACAATGCGGCCTGTGAAAAATTATCATACTTCTTAAACATTTCCCTTACTTTCGAAGCAGGTTTTCTGATTTCAAGTCACAAACAAGATTGCTGAAAATACTTCTACAGGATAAATTAGTAAAATTCACAATTTGCAGTATAATGGATTTAGTAGAATTAAATGTTCATGAGCCTCCATGCATCATAAACACAGTAAAGTTCCATCAATGTATTGTAGAAATTTCTCTAAAAGTTCAGCGTTTATGGCAGTTCAAAATATGCTCACCTCGAGAATATTGCACTTTCCGTTAAACGAATATTAAAAGACACGGCTCTCACATAATATACATACTTCAAATACTGCTAGAGAAAGCCTCGGAGGTTCTTCGCGGTAAGTTGAAACGAAAGATAAAAAGACATGAAATGCTCTACTGAAACAGGCTAAAATACAGTCCTAAATTATTTTCACGTAGTGAGGGAAGACTGGGCAAGAGTAATTTATGAAAAAAAGCAATTCGAAGTCATTTTTATTAAAAATGAACAAATGAAACTGAACGTTTCGAATTTACATCCTCGCTAAGTCATCCTCGCTAAGTTTCAATGACTGCATGATTGCCAAAATACGGCAACTTCACAAAAAAGCTTGTTGAGCAGAAGACTGAACAGATTGAGAGTTATCATAAATTTTTGGCAAAAATTCATTAATATGCTTGCCAGCAACAGAAGACGGAAATCCGTTTTTGTCAAAATATCGTCGTAAAAAATTGAAGTCTTTGTGTAAGTATTGGAAGTTAGAACACACATTAACCGCTCTATGGACGAGAGTATGAATGTCGCAACCTTAAAATCCATTTGATAATTTAAAATAAAAATGACCTTACGTGTAGCAATTTTCGCATTACTTTTTATCCTCAAGCTTAGAAGCATCAATGCTGTACTCATTTTGAGTAATTTACGGTATAAAAACATAGCACAACACGTTTAAGTCTCCTAATCTATTAAAAATTAATTCATGGTGTCTGCTAAAAAAGAAGCCGATTCAAAAATACCGTAGTTTGTAAAATATTAGTGGTAGAAGGCTGAAATAGATTTATAGTAGTGTGCTACTATTTTGGAATTTTTATTATTGTTGGTAATTGCGTTTGGTATGCTCTGGA
>JACJUY010000443.1:212261-229012 GCA_014220935.1 Platorchestia sp. MABIK | reverse complement strand
GAGCTTTTTTCTGTGTGCCGAAGAATCTACATATTGAATGGAACTTTGCTAAAGTGTTGCATAGACTGATTTTAAAGCCAACTTATACAGGGTGTCTCAAAAAACTGTGCTCACACTTTGAGTGACGAGAAAAACTTTAATTTTCAGACATAGAGTAAAATGGAATGACTTCGAATACAGAAGATGAAAGTAATTGAAGAATCATGTTTGCAAATGTTCAAATTGAGGATCACATTTGTTCAGACAATGCTGAAAACGTACATCAAGGGATTTGCAACCATCACGAAACATCATTAGGAATATCGTGACATTGTCTTCCAATATCTAATTGCAATGCATCAATTGTACTTGGTGTTGTGCGAGAAAATTAGTCTTTGAGATATTCCCACAAAAAGTAGTCCATGTGCGTGAGGTTCGATCTGCTTCAAATTTGTCTCTGATGCGAGCAATCGTCCAGCGCATTGGTGCGGTTTTGCGAATTCAGTTCTGAATCGTCTTTGCACTTCAATTGCGTTTTCGGTCTTCCAATAACATTTCATGACAAACTTCCTCTCTTCCAAGCTAAGTTGATTTTCTGCCAAGCTGTGTTGAATTAAAACGTCTGGGATTCGAAAAGGCAGCATGTCAGCAACAGTTGTAGTGTGAGTACATTTCTTTGAGACACCCTGTATTTTAGGTGGGATCTGGGTCCTGTTTTTTTGCTTAGTATATAATGTTAGAATAAATAGAGTAAACACGGTGCCAAAGATGTGGGTGGGGTGAACTGAATGACCTGCAGAAAATTAGTAAACTATTATCTATCAATCTAATGTAACTGTCATACAAAATTGGTATTTGTGGAAAAGCTTTTTACTTGTATTTCTTGTTACAGTGTATCTTGAAAAGAGCAGCTAATTCATTTTTTTTAGTGTGTTAGTCTATGAGAACCTCTAATATTGAAGACTCCTCCTAGAGACTCGTAGCATGTTCAATTTTGATTCAATTTACAGTTTTTTCTTCAGTGTTGAAATTTTATATACTAACCAACTTCTAACTTGTTCTTGATATTTTGTCAATGGTAATATATGCATTGAAGACCAACTTTTATAATTTTACTGTTTGATTTTTAAGTGAAAAATATATTCAATGTACTGTTTATCTGTCACATGAGGAAAATTTGTTTCTCTTTCTTTTTTCCTTGCTTAAAGTCAAATGCAGAACAATTGCTACTTTTTCTTGGCACTTGTGTTGCAATCTTAGTGATTCCTTGCTCGAAGGCCTTTTAATTTATTCATATCATAAAGCAGTCTGGAATGCTGGAGTCGTGCTCAACTCTGACACGATGAATGAATTTCTTGATTGTACCATGTTGATACCTACTGATTTTTCAGCGCTATGCAGAGGTCATATTGATATTCAGTCATCTCTGTTTATTTGCAAACAACTGCATGCGTCAAAGAAAGCAACCAAATTTTTGATGACTGATTTTTCGTGCAAGTATTGAAGTCCAGACCTTATTCATGCTAGAGTGAAAGAGCTATGGTGCAAAATTATTTTAGAATAACAGAAGTTTGCTTTGTTAATTTCCGCAAGGGGCAGGACTCAGAGGTAGCCTGCTGGGGCCTGGCATCCCCCCGGATCCTGAGCTCTCATTCCTACATCTTCACGATCAAATGGAAATGAATGCTTGTTTCCCTGAGTAATGTTTGAAGACTAAGAGTACTCGAAAGTGGTTTCAAGGTTTTGTTCACTTACTTGCTGCGGTTTGAAATTTTTGTCAAAATTGTGTGGTGTAGTCACGAATTTGAGGAGAATAGTTCCTCTGGAGCGAAATTTTCTCTTGCTTGCCAAGAATTTGTGATAGTGAATATTTTTTTCTTCCTTCAGTACCCATCTCACTCCATTTCTTATTTCCCTCAGTGGGATACAACTATTGTATTTATGGGAATTAGCACTCCCAGGAGTATATGAGCACCTGAGCTAAAAGTTAGGTTAATCTTCCTTTTGTTGAAATAAAATAGTTTTTTGTTTCAGATCATCCTTTTTTGATTCACTGCAGATCATAGCGCCTAATACTTTCTTCTTCAACTTTTGTCTTGTTTCGTCAGCCTTTTCCTCAATTTACTATTTCTATGCACCTTTTGCATTGATTCATCATTCCCTTAAGTCCATCACCTCAGGAGGATACAACCATTTTATCTATGGGAATTATCACTTCTAGGGGGAAAATGTGTGAGGACCCAAGCTCAGAGTGAAGGACCTTTTACATTGATAGTTTCTTTGCGCTCCATCCCGCCAGTCAAATAAGCTCCACCTACAGCAATACAAAATGGCTCTTATTGCCACGCTCACGGTAAGAAGCGGCAACATTCCGCATGCTAAATATTGGTGGTGAGCACTGCCAGTCAACAGCGATCACTTGCATTTGAGACTGTAGAGAGCACATGTAGTTATGGCTTACACATTTTGAAGCAAGGGAGAAATTTTAATTAATATAACTAATATCAAAAAATATAGAGAATTTTCATGTTTATGGAACGTTAAGCTGGCATAGTATAAAAACAGGGTCCAGAGAAGGGGCTTATAAAAGTATGGCATCTCGGTTTGATGGAAAACATTCGGCAAGTTTCATTAAAAGGTTATTCACCTTTATCGGGTATGCGCATGCGGGTTATCACCCGCATGCGCCAGTTTTTTATAACTTAAGACTCGTTTCTCATGTGTGTGGTCCCTTGATTTCGCAATCTTTTTGCATCATCAAAAATTTGAGAACCGTGATGTGTTCTTTTCTTCCGTACTTTGTTGCTGCAACGTAACGTTTGGGTGAATCATCATCAAGGGTATAATAAATATGTTAACAAAGGCTCGTTAAAATTTTCCCTAGAAAATTATGTGCAAGTGCTTCCTTTTTTTCTATAATCTGTGAAGGTCCTTTTAGCCTTCGATTTACACTTACAAGTGAAATTACTACCCAGCCAGAATAGTTTACTCAAGACTTTTTTTAATGCATCCGTCGTGTCAAGAACGGAGCACTTCTAAGTAAACATATGATGTATCGATGAAGCGATTCTCGGGCAAAAAAATTTAAGGTTCGACTGGAAAATTAATTTTTTGGTGTTCCATGCTTTAGTCTATGTGAAGGATTTGATTTGATTCATCATGGAATAATTTTTTACTCTCATGCAAGTATTTTTAATTTTGGTGTCTAAACTATCAGCTAAGTCTACTCAAGATGCATGAAATTTTGTGCGTAACAAGAACATTCATCTGTTCATGAAAAGTTTCGAAGTTTCATTCGTCTTTGAATAATTGTGCTGAGCAACAGACAAGGTTAGCTGCGTAGAAATTGATGAAAATTTGCCAAGTCACAAGCTACTTTTAGACTTGAAAGAAAAGCAGTAATGTCTTGATGAAGGAAGTGTAGTGCGCAAGATGAGCAGCCCAGCAGTGATGAGCGGCAGGTTGCTGGTTCGCAAGTTGGTGTCTGTGCTGTGGACTGTGGTGAACCTTGTGAAGAGGTGCTTCTGCTGCGTCAGGAGGCGGAGGGACTCCTCAGATCACGGACTGCCGGTCATGGTCAGCTCTACTGGCAACTATGCCCCCAGTGCTGTGAGTGCTGCCTGTATTTGCTTGGCTGCTGTTTCTTCTCTTCATAGGATTTCTTGCATTGTTCTAGGGGGACAAGTTCATTAGGTTTGATTGAATTCTACCGTTATTGTATCTATGGGAATTAGCGCACCCAGGGGGGAATGTGTGAGGGCCCGAGCTGAGAGTTAGGTACGCCTTTTTGTTGGAATAAAATGTTTTTTTTTTTTGTTATGTTAAGGACCACCTTTTTTTGGTTCACTGTTGTCCTGTTTTTCAGCACCTACTACTTTCTTCTTCAACTTTTATCTTGTTTCATGAACTTCTTTCTCAACTTACTGTTTCTATGCCTCTTCTGCATAGATTTTGCATTCCTTTATCTCCTTTATCTGCCTTCCTCTGCCTTCCTCTTCTTGATACGTTCTCTTTTGTAGCGGTTAGGGAGGCTGAAACTAACATTATATAATCCAGATTCCTCGTTTCCTTAACTCTGTACTAAATGGAGCTTTCATCATTCCTCTCTTAGAACACCTGTGTTGTCAGAGAAATTTGAACTAACTTAAAATAATCTAAGCCAATTTCTGAATATTCAGGCTCTAATAAAATTTCATCAACTTTCCTAGTGTTAAATTTAATTGTCATCCTCATCGTTATGGGTATTGTCTTCTTCGTCAATGAAGAACAATTTTACAATACCTTCACTTGACAAACCTTTCCTAGCCATGTTCTCGGCACAACGACCTCTCTTTAATGCTCAATGCAAAATGGGGCAACTGTTTTTGCATTCATTTATATTAAAGACTTGTGTATAAATTACAGCTTGTTTCCACAGTCGGTAAATAATGCTTTTTCATTTTCTGTCCTGCGTTTTTCATCATCCAAGAGTTGAGTGGGAAATATCCACTTGGATATATCTGTTTCGTCATCCACTTGGCAAGATGGGAAGGTTAGCTCATGCCTGCTGTCCGTTATTTATTTGAAAAGATTTCTTCAACAAGTTGGATGGCTACTGTCAAAAAATGCCTGAACTACTTTAAAAAACCTAAATTGTTTTACACTGCTAGTACAGTGAAAATTCATCTCTTCCAGAACACGCCTGCGTCGACTGGCAAGTCTTAACATAAGAGGTGTGTCGTGATCTCATATTGTAGAATTGTGCATCATCAGTGAAAAGCGAACCCCTCTTGGCCTTGTCGTCAGATGTAACCACTCCACCCTAGTGTGTCGTGCGGGGGGTTTCGCTTTGAGTGAACGATAAGATTGCGTCAGCCTCAGTGCAAAAAACGGCGACGTTGTATGTTGTGCATGCAAAGTAGACTATTAATGGCACATGACATGATACCTTAATTGCAGCGTGCAGTGAACGCGTGCAATTGCGTTGACTCGAGAACAGTTCGGTCAGCGTGAGTGTAAAGCACATTGTGTGCAGATTCAGTGTATGAAAAGTGAGGCGTTTTTCAGCCCCAGGACAGCAGCTGGGACAACTGGGAGGGGGGCCCCTCGTCAGTGGTGTGTGACGGAGGGCGCGGCGCCCGCCCCCTGTCCGCAGTGGAGCAGCACATCCAGCAGTACCGGCAGCAGAAGCAGCAGCAACTCACCCACACTCCAGAGGTCACTCCCGAGCAGCCCAACTTGCTTGAGGTGAGAAGAACACGTGCCTTCTTTGTAGTCGTTATTTTTTATTTATACCTTTTCAATTATTTATAACTGTCTTTTCATTTATTTATTGCTTTGATTAAAAAACGCGAATTGGTAGTATTTTTTTTGAAGCATGTAGAAAATGAGAATTAAATTCGTTGAATGAATAATGGTGTAAATAGAATTTTGAAAGATCATTTTCCATTCATTTTCATCGGGTATTTATTGAGCGTCTGATTAGCTCAGTTGAAACAAAAAATTTTTTTTTTACTGCTGAATTCATTCTTTGGCTTATTTTTATTTCAAGTCTGTCCAGTGATGACAGAAACATAGTCAGAGTCGCAGTGCTTTCTTTCTCTGACTTGCCAAAATTTTGTAGCATGGGGATAATCAAACGCCATATTTAATTGAGTCCTTGTTCATTATATTTACGTGTTATTTCGTCATGTGATTTTTTTTAAAATTGTTAAATTGTTATTTTGGCAGTACAGTAATGAGTTATTAAATTTTTTTTTTATATATCATGCCATTCTACTTTTGGACATGAAAATGTACTCTTATTTTAAAACTTTAATTTTAATTGCAACACCCCTCAGGGGGATACTGTACAACTATTGCATCTATGGGAATTAGCAATCCCAGGGGGAAAACGTACGAGGGCTTGAGCTGAGAGTTAGGTAAACCTTTTTTTTGTTGAAATAAAATATTTTTTTTGCTATGTCAAGGACCAGCTTTTTCGGTTCACTGCTGTCCTGTTTTTCAGCACATACTACTTTCTTCTTCAACTTTTTTCTTGTTTCATGAACTTCTTTCTTTGCTTACCGTTTCTATGCATCTCGTGCAAAGATTCCACGTTCCCTTAACTCCATACTAAATGGGGCCGTCGTCCTTCCTCTCTTTGAACATCTTTGTTGAGGTAAAACTTTCTTATAATGAATCAATCTCACTTTCTTAAGGGAAGAATGCTGTTATTCTCTGAATGAGTAGCAATGTGGGAAAACAAGCAAAAGAAGATAGAAACAAGGCAGTATGAGCTGGATCAACAAGGTAGGCTAAAGAGGCGATGTTTTGCAGTCGCTGGCCCCCAAAATTGCGCGCAAGCCTCAGGTGGTGATCTACACTCGGCCTGACGATGAGGAGCAGCGCTCTGCCGCGCGCCTCAGTCTCTCCTGCTCGGATGCCCTCATGCAGGTCTGTGTGTGTCTCATGTTTTCTGTTCTGTGTATGTGTACTGTGTATGTGCTCACTCTCCCTCTCCGTCACTCTTGGATTGATTTGTGCCTCCATATTGTTGCACCTTGTGGCTGATGCTCTGTGGAGAATAGCTTGTAAGTCGTGTTTAAGATTGTCCGCCAGAATCTTTTCCCCTCAAGTATGTGTGCGTTGTTCTTACTAGCTGTTTGAAGGTGACATTTGTGTTCACTTGCATCAGCTCCCCGCTTCATTATTGCACCTATGCGCTGCGCGACGTGATGTTTCAGTGAAGACGCGCTTGCAGATTGCGGACTTGGGTGTCTGCGTGCATGAGAGATTATTGTACGCATGTTTGGTGTTCAAGTTATGTAGATTATTGAGTTGTGCTCTTCGTTTGTGTCGCTCCTAAGACGTTCTCAGAAAATTTTTCCCATTAGTAAAACTATCGTAACTTTTATGATTCACTGAATAGTTTGGATTTAACGTACAGTGGTAGGAAACAAATATCCGTGCTCCTAAAAATTGTTTATCAAAAAAACATCTGACAAACTGAAACGAAAAATTCTCTAAGTTTGTGCATTAAAATGCTTATAAGTAGAAATGCGAAAGAAGTCGAGACAAGTTAACTATTTAAGAAAGTGCTTAGTATATTCAAGGACGGGAAAAGTAATACAAAATAGGTTTCTGCTTTTAAGAAGCTTGAATTACCTCCTACCAAGAGCATTTAGTGCAGAGCTTTCTAGATTGTTCCTGTAATGCGCTCAGTAGCAGATATGTGCAGTACTTAATTTCATGATCAGTCTATACTGCAGCATCACGCAGTACGGCACCATCATCGTTGAAAGCAACTTACTTTCAAATTCACGGAAAGAAATGAAAGCAGAGGAAACAGGAATATATTTGAAAAGCCTAAAATGCTGTTCGCCACTATTGCTTCAATTTTTAATTTTAAGTTTAAAAAGCTAGGAACTGAAGAAAACCGTATATGATCTGGTGTAGCACACTAGACATTTTTAAGATCTTTGAGGAAAATTTTCCGAATAGCCCAAAACAATCCAATGATCATGCGCAGAGAGTTGCAAGAAGATTAGTCACCATCAGCACAAGCGTTTCACTCAGTTTTATAAGCAGTGAGCTTCACAAAGATCAAGTGAAATTGGACTCTCCAAAGAAAACTCCGTTGTAGTTGAAACGATGTTGGGTTGCCCGGTTTAAATTTGTTTCTAGATCTGAAAGATCCGTGGAAACTGTTCAATGGACAGATGAAACTGAAATTGAATTATTTGGTTGAAATTCACGAAAATATATTAGGAGTGAAAACGGTAGTGCTTTTGCGCCGAACACCATTCTAACTAAAGTTTGGGGGTCATGATCTGATGTTTTTCTGCAAACGGAGCAGGCAATATACAGATATTAGATGGTAAAATGATTCCAAAACTATTTCAAAACATTTTGAATACTAACTTGAATGCTTCAGTAGCAAACCTGGAGCTCCCAGGAGATTGGATCTGGCAGGAAGATAACGATACTTGGCATACAGCAAAATCACAGGAAATGGTTAGAACTTTACATGGTGCTAAACGACTGGAATGGCAACACCGGTTCCCTGACGTGAACCCTATTGAAAATTGCTGCCGTTATTTGAAAGATGAAATTTTTATCAAAATTTCCAAAGTGTATCCAGGGTCAGAGGAAGAAGACGAAACGTTCAAATCATCAATTACAATTTACAGACGTCGATAAATTGCTGTCGAAGTGAATGTAAGAAAAACATGCTATGAAGAGTGAAAAATGATTCTGCATTAGTTTTGAAAAATATGAATACATTTTTCACCCCTTGATGTACAAAACGTGTATGCTTCCTTTAACTGTCAATTTTATTGATTTTTTGCATATTCTGAAATGCATTTTAAAACAAATTGTTTTGTCAATTAGTTTCGTTTCGATATGTCAGAATACTTATTCTATAACTAATTTCTCCGTACGAGTATGTTTCCTCCTTTTGTAAGTATACTCTATGATATATGTTTTAACGTAATACTTCAGTCATAAACTGCAGTGTATTGCTCTCGCTCACAGTAAAATGTGCAAGGGTTTAAATCAAAGTTTGGGACTTAGGAGTATCAGTAGGGCAGCATTTAATTGGTCACAAACTCTTCGAGCGAGTTAGGAGTGTGAAACATTTACCAGCCTTTTGACTGGAATTGTCTCACGGTGTTTGACAGTTAGTGTTTCGTATGAGTTATGTTATGAGAGGAAAGTGAAGCTAACAACTTAGCTAGTATGTTCAAGATTGTTTTTTTTACTATGAGGGTTTCATACTGATAAAACGACTGTGTACTGATGATCATTTCTGTTTCAGAACTTTAATTGTATGAAAATTTGTGAGACCATAACCCCTCAGGGGGAGACAATTATTGTATATATATATATATATATATATATATATGAGGATCAGCACTCTCAGGGGGAAAATGTGAGGTCTTTGAGAGTTAGGTAGGCCTTCTTTTTGTTGTTATAAAATAGGCTTATGTGTTGTTGAGGCCCATCTTATTTTTTTTTCACTACTGTCCTATTTTTCAGCACCTTCAACTTTCTTCTCCAACTTTTATCTTGTTTCATAACCTTCTTCTTGAACTTACTATTTTAGGTGCAAGGGGTGTAGTGCGGGAGCATACCTTGTGCATAAATTCTGCGTTCCTTTAATGCCATCATAAATGGTGCCTTCATCCTTCCTCTCTTTGGAGTGCCTTTGTTGCAGTTAGGGAAGCTTAAATTAACGTCCGATCTATGTAGTTTTCGAAGACCACAATACTTCAGCTGCCGTCACACGGAGACCGAGTGATACCGCCGACTGTGGGCGATCATGACGAAACGTTACCATTTGGTCTCCGTGTGACGGCGGCCTTACGAATATCGAACAGAAAAATGTTCATTATGTTTGTCATGTTCAATGTAATACGTAAAGGAACACAGGTTTCCGTATTTCACTAATTAAATGTGTTCAAGTTGTTGAAATTCTAAGAAGATCGTGAATTTTTGTTCAGAAACATCACTGAATTTACTCATCAATGGTTTGAATTTATTTATGCCCTAAAGATGAGAGCCTTTTTTTCAGCGTTGCTAGATTGGCCTTTACAGATGACATTGGGCTAAATATTAAAATATCGAAAATGCCACTCTGGCAATCCTGTATTGGACCATGTGCCCCCAAACACAAATTCATTTCTTTTGTATTCACAAAAGGCACTTTACTTTGGTGTCAGGCGGGCGGTGCGCTGGGTGACTGGGACGAGGAGGGCGGCGAGGGGCGGTGGGGAGCGGAGGACGAGGCCGTCGCTCCGGAGGAGGTGGAGTTGGTGCTGCAGCAGCAGCGGCAGCAGCAGCGGCAACTCAGGGAGGCCCGCAAGCAGCACAAGCTCCAACATTACAGAGAAAACAAGGCAAAAATGGCCACCAAAATATCCTAGTACACAGAACCAGGTCTCCTCGTACTCGGACAACAAATTACTATCAGAGTATCCGTTTTTACAGGTAACACAACTATGTCTCCTAGTACCCAGGTAACTAATTGCCATACAAATATTTCAGTTCACAGATGACACAAACCGACGTCTCTTAATGCTTAGATGACAAACTGCGACCAATGTATTCTAGTACAGAGGTCATTTCGATACTTCCAGAATTGCTGTCGTTACATACTAATGTTAACAAATAATTATTCACGGATATATGCGAGTAAATAGAGTAGAAGTTACAGTATATACTCTAGCTTACACACAAAATGAAAATATACTTTCACGGAGGATGTGAGTAGTGATATATGTGAACATATTTACATATTCGATGCAGAAATGCAAATCATGTAAGTAAATGAGAGACAGACAGGATGAGTTTTACTAAATCGTTGTGAAAGAAGTCATTCCGTTCATCAGTGTCAACGACAGTCCTTGGGAGGGATCGTGCAGTGTAAATAAGTAACTTCGGGAAGGCGAAAGACCATAATCACGAAAGAAATGATCGTGTCTATTTTAGGTACTACAATCCTAAGTTAGTAGCTTTTCGCTTGTCGGACTTTGCGAGTGAGCTTTGCTGGGCTGCGCTGTGGAGTGCTGAAAGTCTTATAGCTGCATCTGGCTTGACTATGTTGTGTGGCTATGTTGGCCAATAGATTGTTGATAGCTGCTCTCACGATCGTGCGTCGGCGTTGAGAGCAGGCGTCTCATCGATACCTAAGCGAGGCTGGAGACGTCTTTCTTCTCTTGAGTGCTTCCTGCCCCAATGGGAGGCATCGCCTAGTTAGTCTCCGATTGCCTCCTAAATGCTGTGGGGTGCACCGATGGCGATACGTACTTTTAGTAAATATATCTGATCTCACTTGCTGTGGGGAGAGTTAAAATTCAATAGTTCACAGAAATCCGTGCATGAGCACGTGAGCGCGAGCAGGGTGCGCATGACCTTTGGTCATTGCGCGCCGTTCAACTCTAAGCATTAGAGCGTCAACTGACGAGAAGATAAGGCTGCTCTTTTTTAATGAGCGAAACACTAGATTGGGCTCATGTGAAGTGAAATCGATCCTGTTAAAAAAAATTTCTGTTACTTTCATGAAAATTTTTTCTCGTATACCTTATATTGTTCTCGCCTCGTAAGTCTTCATGAGAAGATGCAATTGCCTGAAATATTACGGCCTTCATAGAGCTTTTACAACAACAAATTCATAGAGTTTGTGAGGCTGAGATATGAAAGGACTTAATTTATGTACTGGAGTAAGTGAAGTGGCGATGCTTTCTTGGGAGTGGTGGGCTGTGTAATGGTTTTTCTATAAGTTATATCATTAGGTATTTCTGAACGATTTTGTGTAACTTGTCGCCCATCGCTTTGGCTGATTTCTGGAAGGTGACTGTGAATTTATAGTTATTTCTAAAGGTCTAACAAAGCAGAGTTTATATTTATTTAGTGGCGCCTTATAATTCCGTTCATTCATTTCAATTTATTTTGAAATTTCGATCCATTTTTAAATTTTCATCTATTTGAAGTATTTCAACCCTGTATAAATAATTAAGTGGAAAATTCGATTGTTGGTAATCGTCGAATTCGTGTGCAACGATGAATCAATTTCATGCCCAAAACTGTTGGAGCGTCTCTTCTGCTAGAGCTGGTGTGTTGGGTGTGGCTTCTGGCTGTAGTGTGGCCGCTAGTTGCGCCTGCCATTTCATTTTTATTTATGAAGTTATTTGGGATCTAGCATCAATCTGCTGGTATAAGGCTCCCTCAGAGTTGTCTTCTTGTTTGTTCAGTTTCTGACGAAACGATTCTTTTTGATCGTATTTTCTTTTGTATTCGACATAGTCGGAAAAAGTTTTTAAGTTTGTGTTTTCAAGTGAACTCGATGCTTGGCGCTACAGCTAACAATGCTTATCTTTCACTATCAACATTGAATTTTGATCATTTAATAATCTCTGGTGTTGTAGTATTTCAACATAATTGCACACTGTAATTCATCTGAGTAGCCGTGAAAGTCAGCGCCTAAGCTGTGTTGCTGATCATTGGTGATACCGAGCACCTTGCACGATGCTCCTCTGTAGCACTTTTTCAGTTAAAATTCGTCTTCACTTTTGTTGTTTGTCTGCTCAGCTAAATTATGGGACTACCCCGCGAAACATCCAAGTGTACGAACCTGAACATTTTGACCGTAATTGGGTAAACTGAAGTTCAATATTCAACTCAGATTTAAGGTCAATTGTACTAAGCAATTCTTAAAGTAACAAACATTAACTGGATCGTGCCTTCATTTATCTTTAGTTAAGTATTTATGAAAATTGAGTTTGTCACTACTGGTATGTCGGCGGCATTATGAAAATCCCCTCCATGGCTATGGTGGCGCTAGTTGCGATCAAAGTGTTTAATTTTAATTCCAATTATCAGTTGATCTAATTCCAATTATCAGTTGTCACGCTAGATCGTACTTTCAGTATTTAATGTGCGATTCTATAATTTTAAACTCAGAATGTACATCTTTAAAATTTAGAATGTAATCGTTCTCTCTATTGGACAATCTCAATGAAGTTTTCCCGTAGGAAATTTTTTTCCGCGCTTGTTTTGAATTTTTTAAAAATTTCCTAGCAATGAATTTTCGTTAAATATTCATTCTACTGCTGCTCTGAGACCTTGTCGTAGGGAAATTTATCTGCATGAGTTGCAGACGAGTTCTTCTGTTCAGTCGTATTTTGTCTCTGTGAAGACGCTCACGCTGCGCGTAGGTTTGTATGCGCGCAGTCGATTCCTTTACAGGTTACTCATTGTTGATGAATGTTACACTTGCCATTTCTTACTTTAGAAAATATTTAGTGTGAGTTATGAAGGAAATTAGTAAAAAAAACCTTCTGTCAAATTACTACGGAAAAACAGCTTGTCTGGTAAACATGCGCGTTTCTTCTTTGGAGTCATTTTGAACTGCACTTCTCTCCGTTGTAGGGAGCAGTTCTCAGATTAAAATTCTTAAGGTTTAGCTGATGCCAAACTCATCAAATTATTTGCTGCTTGAGTTTTGGTGAGGCTGTGTATAAAGCACTCATTCAATGTTGAAGACGTGAAACATCAAGTATTGACGGTTCTACGATCTTATTCTCTACTTAATTTTGTGACAACGCAAAAAGTTGTGCCCGAACGTGAGTTACTTGAATTATTTTTAGTTAAGTCTGTGTGATGTAATACTTACTTGCTCAGAATGCAGTTTTCAAAACCGATTTTCGAGAAGTTGCGCAGTAAGTATTGGCTTTTCCTTTGAGAGTGTCCTGAAGAGTCTTGCTCTGGCTCATGGAGCTGGTGGAGTTCGAGCGCCGGTCCGGTGTGGGCAGGGCGGACGTCCCCTGCCAACAGCGGTGCGCTGATCCAGTTTGTTCTCCTATCTCTCCAGTTCATTCTCTAAAGAGCTGTCCCGAGCTATTCCCTGATTAAGGTGTATTTGTTGCTTGAGTCTGTTGTCGGTTTGCTGTTCGGCATATCTTACCTCCATCCTTCCTTCATGTTTTTTGTTGTTTTGAATGGAATATCTCGTGACTGACCTTTCTTTAAAGTGTCGTTCATGGCATGTGTTGAGTGTATCACTGTATACCAATCTGAGCTGCAGCTTAGGCAGGTCTTCTCTTTGTTGAAGTAGAATAGGATTTGGTTTTGATACGAACATTTTTTTGGAGACGCAGCCGTCCTTTTTCAGCACTGAATACTGTCTTCTTCAAATTTTATTTATTGTTTCATATACCTTATTCAATCATGCTGTTTCTATGCGCTGAATGGGAGATGCACCTTAATGCGCAGATGTCCTGTTCATTCAATTCTATGCTAAATGAGGCCCTCCTCTTCTCTCTCTTGGGAACACCTTTGTTGTGGTTAGGGTAATCATATCTGTTATCGTGTGTTGAGAGTGATGCTCGTGTAAGCCTGCGCAAGGATGGACGGTTGCCCATAAGAACTTGTGTAGGAGATATGTCCATTTGCGTGTGTTAAGAGGTTGAATGTCGGCCTCCGTACACGTTTCAAGGACTTCGAAGCCCTCGTGTTTGCTGCTAAAACTATCGAGGATGTCTTTGAATATGGTTGTGAAATTTTGGTAATTTAAATTTTATTCGTTTTTCATCATTCTGCGTGTAGTCAGTGACTTGTAGGACGAGATTTCCAGGACTGAAGATAGTGTCCCGTTCCCCGTTGTTTTTTTTTTTTTGGTTTGAAGGCTTTGGCGAGCTAACTCCGTTGACAGATGCATAGATTTTAGAGAGGCTTGAGTTTGCGAAGTAGGTTAGGTTAAACTTTGCTGAAGAATTTGATTTATAAGATTACGATGGAAATTTTGTCTAGTGTACTTCATATTGGTGCGAAATGTTCGCCTGAGAATATTTCACTTGACTAGTATATGTCTTCTATAGTATTCTTCGTTCTTACCTGGCGCTTCGCCCAAAATATTGAATGAATTATACTGAGCAATATTTTTGTACTAAGATTTATGAAGTCGATAGTTGATTATAAAATGCGTTCTCTCAGAGGGATACAACTTTTGTATCCAAGGGAATAAACACTCACAGGGGGAATATATGAGGCCCCGAACTAAAGCTTAGGTAGGGTTGTCTTTTGTTGAAATAGAAAAGCTTGTTTTTTGTTTTGTTACGGACCATTTTTTTTCAGTTCACTGCTGTCCTGCTTTTCAACACCTACCATTTTCTTCTTCAAACTTTTATTGTGTTTCATAAACATCTTTCTCAACTTACTGTTTGGAAAGTTACTGTTTCTATGCAACTTGTGCGTAGATTTCGCGTTCCCTCAAGTCCATAGTGAATGGTGCCTTCCCTCTTCCTCTCTTTGGAACGCCTGTGTTGCGGTTACAGAAACTTAAACTAACATCGACTTTAATCTAAGGAAGTTCGTTCCGTCTTCAACTTTTTTGTATCAAGAAAAAACTAGAAGCGCAATGAAAACAAGAATTGTGACGTCATTTTGACTTGTGCACAACTTCCTGAAATATATACTGTAGATGATCGTAGCTTGTGTTGTAAATAGTTGTAATAATTACAGCGTGTTTGTTTCATCATCAATTTTTTCAATCACATTATCTTTAGATAACCGTGTCATTTTACTGAAGTAGAAGTGCGTACCCAGGACACAACTCCTGCTAACACATGTGGTAATTAACGAGTGTGATCATCTGAAGGTGCTGCTGGCTGTAGCTGCGGTCGCTGTCGTGAGTTGCTACGTTCAGTTCGGTATTTGGGTTGCTGTTGCTATGCAGCAGCTTTAGTACTCGACCATTAGTTCAATCTTCATTTGGTAGTATGGAAGCATTTTTAGTAATGTATGTCTCTCAAGAGAATTTCAGAAATTTTGTGACATTTTTGAAAAAAATGTATGGTTGAAAGTGAGAGATAATTCATGCGTAAAAATACTTGTTTTTAGTGAATTATGCTATGCGAGAGCGATGTTGAGGTTTCAAGGTTTTTATTAGCTTTCCTTGTTGAACACATTTAGGTTGCTTTTAGCGGTCATCATATTGGTGCGTGATGTTGACTTTATAAAACCTATTTTAGTATTTGTTGAAATGTTTGTACNACTAGATTTAAGAAACATTCTACCTCTGTATCACCTGTGGTAAATAAATTGTTTAAATTGTTTAAAAAAATTGTATCGCAAGGCGATAAATTTAAACTTTTTCCTATGAAAAATTTCGCGTTTCTTTCATGGTTTCGTTCCTAGAACTCTGACCATCCATGAACTTGTGTGTGATGCAGAATCTACCAGCATGGAGAAGAACTGTTGTGCACCTCAAAGTTGATTTATGTAATATCTACCACTGAATTTTAAATATGGACTCTGGCTCGAGTATACGGAGATGCAGTCATTGCGGCTCAGAAGTACTCGCATCCATTTCTCTGTCAGCTCCCCTCAGGGGGATGCAACTATTGGATCTATGAGAATTAGCGCTCCCAAGGAGAAAATGTGTGAGGGCCCGAGCTGAGAGTTAGGTAGGCCTACTTTTTGTTGAAATAAGTATTTTTTGTTATGTTAAGGACAACCTTTTTTCGGGTCACTGCTGTCCTGTTTTTCAGCACCTACTACGTTCTTCTTCATCTTTTTTCTTGTTTCATGAACTTCTTTCTCAACTTACTGTTTCTATGCCCCTTTTGCATAGATTCCGCATTCCCTTATCTCCAAATTAAATGGTGCCTTTTTCATTCCTCTCTTCGATACGCTCTTTTTTTTAACGGTTAGGGAGGCTTAAACTAACAAATAATCTAATCTCTGTCTGCTATCTACGCAGTGCAGTGAATTACACTTCAGTAAATAGGTAGTTTTAAACTTTTTTTCTGATGAAAGTTTCGATTTTCAGTTTCTGCTCCTCTATGCTTGTTTTAATTGATGACTTGATTAATTTTTTCTAAATAGCCGAAGCTTTTTAATTTTTTGAATCGGATGGTACCTAAAGATGTCGCTGAAACAACTCAGGCTGCTTGTAAGTCTTCAAGCCGTTTTGACAAAGCTCTAGCCGTGCCCTAGCAGAGGTGGCAAGACACGGATACGAGGTGACATGCACTGTTGATTGCAGCGCGCACTATACCGTGCCATGAGTAGTAGTAGTAACATGGGTTTACCGTGCCAGCCATGAGCCTGCACGACACCAAAGAGGACTGCTCTGACCGTATCTTAAGCTGCGTTTACATTGACACTCACATCCTTGGGTGGCGGGCAAATGCACGTTGCGAAAGAGTGGCGAGTGTTTACACTAGAAGAACGCAGTGCAGGGCAGAGGGCACTACAGGCGCGCCACAGTAGAGGAAACAAGGTAGGTTCAAACCAGTTTTTTTTCAATG
>JACJUY010000443.1:200866-211995 GCA_014220935.1 Platorchestia sp. MABIK | reverse complement strand
CATGACGCTTTCCCCCGGTCGAAGACCGGTACCCATTTCAGACACCTGGGTAGAGTGGGGTATTGCGCTTAGAATTTTTCTCCTATACCCAACAGAGAAAATCGCCAACAGCGCCGAGACTCGAACCCGGGTCTCCCCGTACGGAGTCAGGTCCGCTTCACACACGGCTATGACGAGCAACAAACCAATTGCAGCGCTCGTATTGCACCTGGTAGCACTGCTACCCCCAAATCTGGCTCCACTATTGGCCTAACGACATGGCGTTTTCGTAACGTCATAAAGTTTGTTTTAAATAAAGCCTATCAGTCTCCCTACACCTGGGCGTTTCCAAACGTATTCTGGTGACATGCTGCTGCAAAGAATGGCAAGGGAGAATGTCCAAGTGAACCTCACGGTGTCCGCCTGGTAGCCCGGCAACAGTGTATGTGCCCGTCGAAGTGACACTCAGAGTGTTGAAAAGAGTGTCAATGTAAACGCAGATTATGTAAAGCTGGCGTGTTTTCATGCCTGTTTGCACCCGGTGAGACCCCCTTGAACGCAGTACCTGAAGGGACAACTCGACGCCTTGTTTAAGAACCAGAAGTTTCTTTAATAAGAAAGAGTTAGAGGTATGTGGCTTGCTCCCACGGACTAGGCCTAGCACAGAAGCGCATGCGGTGGCTGGTAAATGGTCAAGCAACCGTCTCGCTCATCAGCTTAGGAGGGTTCGTTTGTGGAGTGTGCAATTGATCAGCCCATAATATGACTCATTTCATGAGAATTTCTTCCCTTACAAATAAGATCTAAATAATTTATTGACAGCGTAAATATTCTCAAATGTTACCAGACGTGGTTGAGTTCGTTTCAAGCACGTTTCATCAGTCAAACCTTTAGTTAGAGAGGGAAGTTTTCAGATCTTAGTAATTCTGCCATAGCACGAACACTTTGCCATTCAGAAGGGGGAATTACAGAGATGCTACCACATTGTACTGTGCTCGCAAAGTTGCGTGATGCATGTGTGCAATTATCATCATTACGAGTGCACGCGACCCGTCAAAAGTCTACTACTAAGAATGACCGTCGTGTGTTTATATATTTATTTATATGTTTCGTGTCACGCTCTTAAGATTGGATAGGAAGAAATTAGCACTGGCGGTCGTACGCTCATCACACACTTTCGGCTGGTGGGTGTGACACACGGGCAGACAGACGGACGCGGCTCTTATTATAGTACTATCACGATCTGTGGTACTAGTGTACACGGCCCGTCAAAAATGACGGGATTCCATATTTTTCCTGAATAAATTTCCCAGATGTGTATGACTAACAAAACATCCATCCTAATAGTTCCTGCGATCAAAATATTCTTGCGTTGGTGCGCTGGTGGAATTCCTATCACATACGGTCATTACGCATCCTTAATCCGTATGTGCGTGAAAGGAAGACGGAAGAAGCGGGAACCAAACAAATATACAGGGTGTCCCAAAAAAAACGGACCGAACTTTAAATTGTTTTAGCTATTAGGTTATTGTTGATAATTGAGTTCTGTAAAGACCACAGTGTCCGCTAAATATTTCTCTCTTCACACAAAAATTGTATTTGGTTAGCTTGCACAGAATTGTTACAGTACCATTTTTAAGAAAGTAACTAGAGTACATTTGCTCCGGTAGCGAACGTTCTGCACCAAATCGTGAGGCAAAAAAAGATACACTGGAATTAAAATGAAATAATTCATTTTATTTCCAATGTATCTTTGACACGACTTCCACTTTTGTTCATTTCCATGTGATTTTCCATGTTTTGAAAAACTATTTCTCTCCACAAAACCTTAAGATGGGAGGGTTTTTGCTATGCTATTGATATGTACTATTGAGAAATTGATATGCACTTATTGATAAATAAATTGTACTTTTGGTGGTAAATATTTCAGTTTGGTATAATTTTTTTTTTCGTATCCCGGAGCAAATGTACTTTCAGTTACTTTCTTAAAAATAGTACTGTAACAATTCTGTTTACGCTAACCAAATACATTTTTTTGCGTGAAGAGAGAAATGTTTTGTAAACATTGTGGTCTGTACAGAACTCAATTATCAACAATAACCTAAGAGCCATAATAATTTGAAGTTCAGTCCGTTTTTTGGGACACCCAGCATAAATAAACACACGAAGGGTATTTTTAGGCAAGAAGATAGGTTACGGTAGATGCAATGGTCACTTAGTGTCGAAGATGTTGACGAAATCAACATTAAAGCACGGAGGCGAGTTCTATACTGCTTTCTTCTACGCAAAATATCAGTGATAGAAAAATAAATTATTTCTTACATGGTGTCATAAAGTCTCTTTTCACCATATAAAAAAATTATTACAAATGTAATTGATAAGATATTTAATTCAGATTTATTCTATTGCATTTCGCGTTCATAAAAGTTTTTTTTACCTCATTTAGTAGACTTCTATATGAGCTCTATTAATTACAAGAAGCAAATCAAGACTGTACTTGATTTCTTGCCATGTTCGCTTGGCATAGCCTCATCAATTGGTCCACTTTCATCAACGAGACATCAATTACTGCAAATGTTTACCTTGACTTTCTAACTGAATATATGGCACCACAACTGAATGACCTTCAACCAACCATCATTTTTCAGATGCTGCAGCTCCTCATTGCACACTGCATGTCCGTGGGTTCCTCGATCAAACATTTCCAGACTCATGGATTTTGAAGGGATGGCTAATTCGTTGGCCACCACGGTCACCACATATTACTTCCCTCAACTTCTTTCTATGATGCCATGTTACAGATATCGTATATCCAACAAAGATAAGGGACATTACCCACCTATAAAGCAAGGAATTACTGATGCCATTGCCACCATTGATGAGGAAATGCTACAGCGAACCTGGCAAGAAATCGAGTACCGTCTTGATGGGCTTCGTGTAACTACACAGTAATGCCCGTATGGGGGTCTATTAAATGAGGTAAAAAACTTTAATAAACGCTGAATACAATAGCACAAATGTGATTAGAGTATCTTATTAATTGCATTTACAATGAATTTTTGAAATGGTCAAGATTGAGTAACTAAAAACAAAATGCACTAAAAAATTAAAATTAGAAATTAGGAGCAATAGATGTAGATATAATAAACCCAAAATTAGAGCATTACTTTTTTTCGGCAATTTTACTTTCTTAGCGAATTCAGGAGGGCTCACAGACCGCTGACATTCGTTATTCAATGTTTCACTCTTACTTTCGTGCTAAATCTGAGAAAAAAAGGCTACATTGAAATATTTATTTTCAATGAAATTACCACTTGTGTTTTAATATCATCCAATTGTGCTTGGCGCGGAAATAATCCTCACTCAATTAGAAAGGTTGTGAATAAAGTCACTATGATGTGATTAGTTTACTTTCAGTAAGACAATAATCTAACATTCAAGACACAAATCAACAACCGTCGTCTATTTGCAATCTCTAGCCCGTGTGCGCGAAGAAGTGCACATTGGCTTCTCTCTCCCGCACCGCATTCTCTAACTGGGATTTCCAGTGGGCGAGCTTGTGGTGCAGCTGTTCCTTCTGCTTCAGGAGCTCGCACTGCAGCCTCTTCAGGTCAGCGAGGCGCTCCTCGCTCTCTCTCGCGAAGACAATGTCATGAAGCAGGGAGTCCACCTGCCTCTGGGCCTCCCGTACCTCCGAGTGCACGCGGTCTTTCTGTTGAGAAGTTTCTTGAATCCTCGCGTCCAGCTCGCAGCGCCTCGCGTCCAACGCTTCCTGCCTTGCTTTCAACTCAGCGATGGCAGTCGCTTTCTCCTATTGCATGCACAGAAGTTCATTTAGTCGTTGTTGTAGGCCTGAAACTCTCGCTTGTCTACGACCTAAGTCTTGGCCTACTGCTCTGTTTCTTTCACTCAACTGCGAGCAACGGTCTCTCTCTTTGTTGAGCTCCGTCCTCATCGCCTCGATGTTGCGAGCCAACGTCGCTCTTTCCAGTTCTCCGTGACATCTTCTGGGGTCATCCATGTTTGCTAAAAAAATGATACGTTCGTTGGAGTTTGCTAATCCCCTAACACGGTTGTCCGCCCTTGTACAACTCAAATCCAAATATCGAACTTGACTGCTAGGGAAAAGTTTCTTCACTAGCACAAGAAGTTGATTCTATTTCTTACTTTCAACGATATCAATTCAATACGTTCAAGTATTGAAGCTGCTAGCTTATTTCTGTAACAAATTTTTGTTTTTGAAGCAGTTTTCAGAGGCTTTTGCAGAACTCTTTTCTCCAATTTGTGCGGTCGCCAATGTTTTTTTCCGAGTCCTTTTCCTCGTTCGCAGCGAATAATTTTGTATTGAATTCTCAATAACTTGCTCTTGCGAATGCACAATTTGAGTGAGACATGTTCCGTCTGCTGGTATCCCAGATACGGTTCTCCATTTCTGCCGCATGAAAGTAACCCCAACATCTCTTTCCCTCTTCTTCAAGATCATCAAACTGCCGGAATTCCTAAATTGATCTGCGCATTCGTGTGAAATGATATTTTTTTCACCTTGTAAGACAAACTTACAATTTTTGGTTGGGCTTTCCAATTGCAATTATTTTGTTACTTTGCAGAGTTAGAAGTTCTGGACAATGTTGATAAATTTTTACTTTGACATAGAACATAAACATTCTAGTTTTTTTGTGCGGGTATAATCTTCACTGATACGAGATGCTAAATAAAATTAAAAAAATTGTTCGGTTATTTATTCGTGTAAGCAATGTAATTCATCTAGTGTATCATCTTCATTGGACGTTGACAGTTTGGTTTTGTTTCATGTCCTACAATGTTATTGTTTGCCTCGTGTGGCAGTATTTCGTTTCTGACGCTCGTGAAAATATTATGACAGCATTATTTATGTAGTACATTTTACGATTTGCTCCAATTGTGTTGTAAATTTTTTTATTTATTGTTGTGAAACAATCCTTCCCATGTTTCTGATCCAAGTGAAATCGTTGGTACCAGCATGATTTATTTAGTAAATATCATTAATTTATGTTGAGGTAAAACATTTTACCGAGCTAGTTATTTGCAAACTATTTGAGACGTATAAACGAAGCAATGTTTCTCAATGTCGACCGCTTAGTCTCAGGCACAGAGTTTTTAAATCCGCCCATTTTACTTCCGACATTTATCCCTGATACGAGTACATCAAGTTCTTTAGATCGTATTTTAATGAAAGTGCGCACTAAGAAGAACGTTTTTCGTTAGAGCGTCACAGGCATTGTTCTTTGTTTCTTTTATTATTGCCTTTAATATTATCATTATTACTTCTTCTGCTAACATGCATTATCAAACAGAATAACCTAACGTAGGGAATGTATTTTTCATGTTTTTTTCTGTATCATTTGTTCGACAATTGATATGGGTATTTCGATACCCATATGTGTTAATCAACCAAGGATCTTAATGGAACGACATTTCAAAAACAACGATGGTTTTTTCATCATCATTATTGGAAATAAGCTACTTTTTTCGTCTTATATGTCAGCCTCGCGTGGCATTTCCCATTTCTGACGCTCGGAAGGATACATCGTGACACCATTGTTTCGGGAGTCAGTCTCACGAATTGCTACATTCGTGTTTTGGTTAGCACTTTGCAGCGACCACTTTCTTGTTTTAGAATTTGGTTAATTCATTCGAGCCAGCGTTATTTATGCAGGAAATATCATAAATGTGTGGCGTGGTAAAATATTTTCTCTGAGTTAGTTACATGGTTTATTAGTTGTTGCATAAGCACGAAAATATTTTTCAGAATTTTTACCATGTCGACTTCTTAGTCTTAGATGTAGAATTATTTACATCCACCCATGAAATTATTTCCAGACAACACATAAGCCAAAGCTCATATGTCAGTGTAAGTGCATGGGCTTTAACAAACGCATTTCTTCTCTAAAATTTTTATTCAATTATTTCCATGGCTTTTATAATACTTATGCATGTTTACTAACAATGGATCTTTGTGTTAAGGCATTTTAAAAACCAAAATTATACATTTCAAGAACCAAGTGTATTGGAGATAAGTGTTTTTTGTTAATTTTTTTATTACATCGAAACTCACACGTTTTCGAAGTAGGGCTATACTGTCCTTTTTTATTTTAGCATGTAAAAACTTATTGCTGATTTGATGAAATGAAGTATATGATATCCATACAGCAGTTGTTCAACATGTCTCCTAAAGAGCCTAAGAAAAACGTGACTCTATAGCGTTTTCTAGCAAGATGTTGCGCGTAGATCACACAAGGCACAATTGGAATTTAGCATAGCCCTACTAAGTCATCGACCATGAGCATTAACTCACTCTTCCAATAGAAGTACCGTTTGCTATCTGCCTCAACCTCTATCTACATTTTTCGTATTTTGGGCAATGATTTCAAATTTTTTATCACAAAGAGTGTTTACCTAATTTCCATAACTGAATTCGGCTGTGCTGTTTCATTTGCCAAAGCTTCGAATTGCACCGAACGGTCGCCATTTCAACGCTTAATTTAACAGCAAATTTGCTCATACCTGATACGCTTCCATGCTCCTTTCCTTTACACGTGATATCACTTGGTTGCAGAATTACAGCTCGCAGTTGGTATGGCACTCTAACATAGCCATGATTCTTTGATAGGCTCAATTAAATTGGTCGTAGGATATCGTTTTGTCTCTGTTTTTTAAATTACAGACTTGGATCGCGTGCTTCAAACGTCTGCGTGGGACCAGTTCATGATCATGCTACAATTTGAGTGCGACGATGCCTCACGGTTAATGTGAAGCGAACGGTTATTTCGGCTGTCATCGTTACAAGCTGCTTGCTCGATGCGATGAAGCGGCCATGACATGAGATGCATAGGCTTATCATATCTTGACAGCGTCACATAGCAAAAAGGCTGCGAATAATTCCTCGGTGATAACAGTCGAAATAAAACAGTGCGTCGCTGGGAAAATACATAACCACTCAACGACGAATGACGACGGTCACTACATTTGACCGCCGTCAGAGTAATCACAAGTTCACTAGAGACCTCAGGGACATAACATTTCTCCCGGACGTCTCAAGAAGGTCGAAGCTACTTCTGCCATTTGTACTTAAATGCTCTCAGAATATTTTTATTCATATTTCAATGAGTTTGGTGGATTTGCAATTAGTTTGGTGGGTAATAGACTTAGGGAAGTTGACTTTGTCTATTCTATGATTTGGGGATTGGAGCACCCAAGGGACACTGCAAGTTACTTTAGCTGTAATTAGGCATTCGGGACTTATCTTTCGAGTCCCCTTTGCTTCTTTCAGTTTTCATACCTTCTGCATTGGCTCTTAGTCTTCTCCTCATCTTCCTTCCCGCTTCTGCGCGCAAGGCATTCTGTGTGGGAACACGCTTTGTGTGTAGATTCCTTGTTTTCTTAGGTCTATTCTAAACTAATATTGAATATTACATTAGTTACTTTTAGACTCCCTTGCTTCGATGAAGAGGATGCAAAGAGAGTGAAGAAAAGGGACTATATTTATCAAGTGCGTAGATCTGTTGTCTAGGTACAAGGTGTGTTCCTACACATGATACCTTAAGCTTAGAAACAACAATATAAAAAGCAAGGGAAAGAATAGAAAAAGAGAGTGGAAGAGGTATGAAAATGGAGAGAAGCAAAGTGGGCACAATAAAAGTCGCGAAGAGCCATCTAATGCTGAGGTAACCCTGTAGCATCTCTCCTCTATATGAGCCCATTTTAAATAGACTGTTCTCGTCTCTGTCTTGAGGTCACCTTTGTTGTGACTAGGGAATCGATAAGTATTTAACAATAATTTGTTGACTTACAAAGTCAGCGTCAGCTTTTCCAGAATCTAAATTTTCCAACATTTTCCAAGAGCCTCTGCTTTCAGCACGAAATAGTGAAAATATGATTCATGAACAAAATAAATGAATATTCTCATAGTAAATGTCTATTCCATTAATTTTTGCTGAACAAAAATGAGCATGACATGAAAATTTTCAGACGATATAGTTGTACAACTTTGTTACATATAGGGGTTCTACTGTTTATTTGTAATTACGATGTTGGTGCATGGGTAACTTTTTATCCTGTTGACCGCAATGGGTTGAACTGTTCATTGTCCAATTCAAATTTTAAGTCAACAGTGGTAAACAATTTTCAAAACAGTTAACATTAACTGGATCGTTCCTTCATTTTGCAATGATTATATATTTGTAAAAATTAAGTTCGTGGCTAGTGGTCGCTCAAAGTGCAGACTTTGACCACCGCGACGCCGTCAAAGATTATTTGATTAGATTATTAGTTAGTTTAAGCCTCCCTATCCTCAACAAATGAGATCCAAAGAGAGGAAGGAAGAAGGCACCATTTAATGTGGAGTTAAGGGAACGTGGAATCATTTTTACTGTTTCGATGCAGAAAGGGCATAGAAACAGTAAGATGAGAAAGAAGTTCATGAAACAAGATCAAAGTTGAAGAAGAAAGTAGTAGGTGTTGAAAAATCAGGACAGCAGTGAACCGAAAAAAAGTTGGTCCGCAACAAAACAAAAACCTGTTATTTTAACACAATGAAGGCCTACCTAACCTTAAGCTCGGGCCCTCACATAGTCCCCCTGGGAGCGCTAATTCCCATAGAAACAATAGTTGTATCCCTCCGAGGGGGACGCCGTGAAAGAGTTGATACACGCGACATAGGAAATTACGTCCCATACCAATTGATAAGAATGATTTTAGTGGAAGAATTAAACATGCATTTCTAAATCACGTGAATATTTATTGCATGATTTCACAATAAGTTTGAGTTCAAGAAACGAAATTCACTTTTAAATACAACAATGGTGCATACGCCACAAAAAAAATATTGATTTATTTCTAGCGCGTAGTGTTACATTTCTATCGCACTTGGTAAGCGGTTTCCGGTAGAACTGAATTGGAAAAACTTTTAGTGCTTGCCCAACTTCGCCATCAGTCGAGGATGACGCAGTTGTTCGTGCTCAAGCTTCGTTTTTTGAGGTGCCAGGTCGGCATGCGCGTTGGTCTCGACAACGCTTGCGTGTTCGATCATCTTGTCTTGCTCTGCAGGAGCCCCGCGTTGACCAACAATAATGTCACTTTGCTCTTGGTTAGTTTTCACTTCATTGTTACGGTCTTTGAAGAATTTGTTGACGGAGCTTAACAAAACTTCTGAATTCGTGAGAGCGACTCCCAGGGCGCGGAAAATTTCAGGCCCCACCATCGTGAAAACGCTGTCCACCATCTGGATCAGGTCAGACTCTGGGGTCAAGCCACGCATGTCCACCTGATGAAAATTGAGAAAATTGTCACAATCGCGCCAAAACTATGTGGGCGTGGAGACTATTTCCTTGATTGAAGTGATGGGCGAAAATGAAAATACAAATCTAAGACGATTAAGCTTACATGCAGTTTTCTAACTTCATAAATTAGTGCCTCCCATCCGCGTAAAATCGTGTAATCTTATACAATCTAATATCATAGCCAGACCTGTAACTTGGTGATACCAGAAGACTGCCTTCCGATTCATCTTTCATTCTCTCACACTTTTTCTCTTACTCGGAATTTCTAATTTCTCTTATTGCGCACTTTATTGACTAGCAAGCTAGTTTTATCCCTCCCACCTTGTCCTGCTGACATTGCAAAAAGTAGCATTCAGATTCACCCTGCAGTGTTGATTTTATGATTTTAGCCATGCGAGTATAGCGTCTGCATCTGGCTAAATTTATATATGCAACGGTGAAAAAGTTAGACTAGGTAGTGTCTCACTATTCTATTGTACTTCACTATATATCAATGACAAAAAACGTTAGAACCACTCTCACGTGTTGCGCACTCTCCGATAGATCACGAGAATTTCTGCATTAAAACAATGTATAATATTTGCGAGCAAAAGATATAGATCCGACAAATGACAAGATAAAGGACTTCGTATATATTTGTAAAAGTATTTAGTAATTTCATTCGTTAACTGTGCTGCAAAGCAGGTTACTAGCATTTCAAAGTGTTAGTAAAGTGCTAATGCTCATGAATATGTCATCACGTGTGGACTGCTCGTGTGATTAGTTATGCCCAGCCGAGAGAGAAAAACATAAGAGTATTAAAGCTGAGTTGAAAGATAGTTTTCTAATAGTGACGTCGACAGAATTATCCATCTCATAAACGAATACAGTAAATCCCATGATTTTCGACACATTTTGTGCACCATCACATAACATATTCACTACGTTTCTGCGGTTGGTAGGGCAGGTTTGGTTCCGTTGGAAGAAGCAGAATTGAAAAGCCATTTTTACTGCTTGATTACATTTTTATCCTTTCTAACAAACAGGAAAAATATAATAGCAAGACAACATTTTAATTTGTACGGCATAGTCTAATTTGAATAAAAGTAGTGAAATCAGTGACATGGTAGTCATTGTGACTGAACATGAATGAGAAATTTACGAAGTGGTGTGTATGTACCAATACGTAGTGAACGTGCTAAAATTATTAGTTCCGTTTTATTCATAACTTTAATTTTTTATCGTGTTATTGGGATACTAGGGACTCATTTTTAGCCTCACAAGTTATTGTTTGCGCATTGCGTAATACGTCATAAAACTCCAGGACTGACTGAATTGCTTCACTCCTTTCAATTGCTGCTTTGATAATTTTTATGTGAACTGTTTACAGCGACCCTTGAAGTAAATACTGCTCGCGGGTTGGCTGAAGATACAAATCACTAATTTTAATAAAAAAAATTGAGACTCGTGACTTAAATTCCGCGTGATCGTTCCCACAGAATCAAGACGTTTCACGACAGTATCTGAGGTGATGAGGCGAGAAATAACAAAGTTCAGGAGGTTATGTCATTGACATCAGTGGTGTAGGTACCACAGGAACGGAAAAAAATTCTAGCAGTTCACTAGCGCAATATAAAAGGGTCATTTAAATCCGGAGATAAATCAGATATTCTCCCATATGCAAAAATAAAATAAGCATGAGAATAAACAATTTACTGTATTGTGCGACCAGGAATTTGGTGCAATTATATCTTCTTATCGTGGAACTCGAAGTGTAGACTGCAGTGTAATCCCACAAATTATCTTTGCCAAATTTACAGTCTGGAGTTAGATGATTATCATCGAATACAGCTT
>JACJUY010000443.1:153183-191887 GCA_014220935.1 Platorchestia sp. MABIK | reverse complement strand
GCATCGTACCACGGCTGATGTATGTATTTTCCTGCATTTTTGCTAAAGTGACGCACAGATGATATGTACTCTATTATAACTAACGTCATGCGAGCAACGAGCTCACTACAAGCGGGGTTAAACATTGCATTCTACAGTTCTTAAATATATTTTTGGGAAAATAGAAAACGAATAGAAAATATGTATTAATGCTTTTCGGTGACTTAGCAGTATTCCGTTTAATCTTTTTTTCGTTATCAATTATGGTGAACTATTTACTCATCTTCGACTTGTACAGTGGGACCCTGGCGTGCAGGGTCAAATGAATTTCGATGGTGAGTTACAACAATCCAAATTCTAAAATAACCTCCTTTCGCCTTTATCATAAGATCCAGACGATGTGTACCGGAATGACATGAATTCCATACTACTTTTACCACATATAATGACTAACTCAAATGTTGAGGTCGGAGAGCAATGCAAAATCTGAGGCTATTTATGGTTTATCTTCCATATAGCCTCGGCTCAGATGCAAAACATCTTATGTTTCAAATTTCACTGCAATCTCCTGAAATGAATCCACGAGTAAGTCGATCACTAATTTAAGAGAGCATCACATCATCAGTTCTTATAAATTGTTTTCATACCCAAATCAGTTTTCAATCAAAAGTACAATTTAAATTTTTTAGGTGCTATAGTCGTATTCAGCAAAATACACTAGTTTATTTAGTAACTTCGGGTGCACTGTCATTTTAATTCAACGATTTGATTACGTAAGAGACGCTAGTAAATATTTACTGGTCCTTTTGGGTGCAGCATTCGTGCGCTATCTTTGAAGTACGGTGGTCAGTCAAAAAGCTTGGAAATCCAGAAACTTATTTTGGCGTTCCAGTAACATTTCAGAATTGCTGCGCTAATAAATATTTATTTGATGAAAAGGTCGTTAAAGTTATAGCGCCGGAGTGCATCGAGTGTTGGTCGATAAAGCGTAGATACCGCGGGAGCAGATACTAACACAGAAGGCACTTCACCGTAGCATGCACTAACTCTTTGCCAGTGCTCTATATTGGTTCAATCGAGAGACCCTTGTAGGACTCTCTTTATCTTTTGGTATCGCATCGCATCTGTTTCGGCCTCTGTCAGCCGAAACAGTCCTGTCGTTGTAGCTTCAACTTCCCTTTGCTTGTCCACTGGATGGTCTCATTAGAATTGAAACAAGAGCAATACTCCTTTCATGCTTGTGCGAAGAAAAATGAGAAAGATATACTCACAAAAAAGTGGGTGCTCATGAGCAAGGGGAATAGACAGTTCGACATCCAATTATATTTTTATACACACCCTTGTCTTTACTTTCGGGAAATGCGGGTGAGAAATATGAAGCAGGCGGTGAATGCAACGATGAACCAACGAAAGGTATCAGGCTATACAGAAAGAGATAAGTATTTCTTCTAATTGAAAAGAGGTCTGTTGTGGTGATTGAGTACTGATCGTCGATTTGGTGGTTTGAGCGAACACAATAACTCACTCCTAATTCCCAACATATGGCATGACAGGAATGAAATATGTAATCGTAGGATGATGAAACCGTTTTGAGCATTTTTATGCCAGACTAGATTATTCATGGAGTAAGTTCGTTCTTTCACAACCGTACTATCGAAGTATTTTATGAAGACTCTTATTTGACCCTTTGAAAGCATTTATAAATAATGAGAATCGAATAGCTTGGGGCTTAAAAGTCGATGGGCGTGTCTGAATCGACAGAGAACTGAAGCGATGAACAGTATAGCTTCAGTGCTGCAGGAGACTAGAAATTATTAATTATTAATGGATGAACAAATTTGACTGAAAACGCAAAATTGATGAGAAATGCTTATTCACACTATACACAGAGAACACACTGAACTAGTTGGAGTGTGTGGGGATCCTATGATCGGGTAGAGTAAATGAAAATTTCAATTAGGATGCACAGCTACCGCTATGATTGATAGCGTGAGAACATGAGTTCTGGTACATGAACGCTGGTGCGCAAGACTATTCCTTTAGACAGGGATATGTGCCTAAATCTATAAAGCTTCTTCATCAAAATGGATTACTCTCTAGAAAAACTTTTTACTTCAATCGGACTTTCCATTTCAATAATAATAGGAGAGCAAAAATCACTGATAAAAATTTCATTAAACTGAGAACGTTTCGGGCTAATACCCATCATCAGCTTATTAAAAGAATCTGACATATATCACTGAAATAGAAATGAACGTAGATGTACAAACGGACATAAACACGGAATCAAAAATTAACAAGTAAAAATGCTGTAAATAACACGAAATACAACCAAGAACCTATGATGCTAAGAGGGTAAGAACTCAACTGGTTGTTAAGTGAAGACTTGCTTTTAAAAAAGAAAAGCGATTCTAAAATTTTAAGATCTAAAACACTTAAAGCTACACGTGTATATCTGTGAAGAGAGAAAGGTTAATATCATTCTTGACGATAGCGTTTGGAGTCTGTCGCATTTAGAGAGGGGAGGGTGAAGAAGGAGGCAGTAGCCGCAGCGCAGGGAACCGAGATCGAACTGCTGATAAGGGTTTCTCAGATGATTCTCGAAGATTTGGCCAGCGATGCGGTGAGCTATGCGATGAGACTAATTTCTTCTTGTATGGATCGAGGTTGTTTTAAGAGAGATAATTCTTAACATATATTCAGCAAATGAAAAATCATCCGAAAAATTATGAAGGAAATTGTACAGATGCTCCGTTGTTTGACGAGAGCACATCTCTTACGAGTCAACATTTCGTGTGTTTTTTGAGGCATGATGAAGAGATACGAAGAGAGACGCATTTTTTCACGCAGCGTTTCTGTTGTCGCTAGATAACTACATATGTGGTTGTGTGAACCACAACAAATTCGGAGATGTTCAAAGTGACGGAATTTTTACCACTAGGCGAAATCTTGCTACTTGACTTCAAAAATATGTTAGTAATAATTCTCCTCTTCTATTTTTTCAAACCCCAGTTTTTTCAATTAAGGTATTTTTCACGAAAGAACCATAATGTTTACGAGAGTGTCTTTTGAAGCCCACGTTGGTTTCCCGCGAAATTTTCCTCCACTCTGTATTTCTGAAAACATTTGAAAAAATGAAAATTGCTCCCATATTTGGTTCGAGACTCTATTTAATTAAGTGCTGATGGTTTACTTGCCTGCACAGGGCTGCGATAGTAACGTCGATAAACATGACGCGTCTGAACTGCTCATTGATTGCATGTTCCTGCAGCCTCTTCACGGGACTCCGGGAACCATGTTTGAAGTGAAACTTGACGCCCTCCACTCCAGCTCAAGACTTGACTATGCTCACACTTGCAGCACTCATGGATGGTGTTCGAACTCCTTCATCTTAAGGTGCCTGCACGCCAAAAGACTGAAAGTGAGAAAGCAAGCGAGAGAAAAAGATGACAGGCGAGATCTATCACACACCAAAAGACAGCCAGTTAGCGCCTGAATGTCAAGGAGAGTGATCTGAAACAGAGACCAGCGGTACAAGCATGTGTTTGATACGTCGAGTTTCATTCCTACTTCATCCCATTGCTTTGAAACATGTAATCTGTCACTGTGCTTTGAATCTTTTGAGTTTTGGATCTCGCTGCAGCTCTCAAGCGTGAAACCATCTTTGAGTCGCTTTCTCGCTTCAGCCAATCTTCAGTCTTTTTCGCTCGCTTGCTTGCTCGCTTTCATTGTATGCACTCCCATAGGAATACGTGTTAATAGATTCAAGCTTGCTTGCTTTCTCGCCTCAAGTTTTTTGGTGTGCATGAAGGCGTCGTTTGCATGAAGCTCCTTATCGCTGGCATCGGGAAATGCTGAAGAGATGATTGATGACCCTCTGTTAGCACTAAAATATGCCGAATCCTTTGCTTTCTGCTAATAGAAAAGTGGCTCAAAAAATATGCTCAGTGGTTAATGGTATGGTGTTCGAAAAAAAGTTAAAGTAAAACAACCTGACAGTATAAGTCTATATTTGAAAATGAGAGATTTTACCGAGTCTTCTTTAGCATCAATAATAAACCCCGGCTAACACAACTACCTCGAGGCAATAAAGTTCTATTCTCTGAAAGATAGTGGGTCATAATCTACAACCAATAGCATCGTCAGGTCATTTAGCTGGCTCGAAAATTACCACTAATTGTTCGTCTACTTTAATAAAAGCCGAAATAGAAGGCTGAAGACGTTCAAATAGATACTGTTAAACAGACCCAAATGTTGCAGGTGCCGAATATCATTGGAATCTCCAACTTGCTGTGATGTCACAAAAGCCGTGCATGTTATCTACGTTTAGGGCAGTACAATCGAGAAAAAGTAAAGTCGTGAGATGTCTACCTTTCCATCAAGTCTTCAGTCTGTTTAGTAATAACAATACAGTCGTGCGCACATCTATGGCGTTTCTAAGTTTATTTTACCAAAGCAAAACTCAGTTTTGCTCAAATCAAATTCAACTTCCCACATGGAAAATTCAATTTCTCAAGTAGATGATTTTATTTTTAACTAGCTAAAATTCATCATTTAAGAAAAATGACTAAATTATGAAAACGTCAAAAACTAGACCGAATCACGAGTACTCGCAACAGGGTGACTGCATGTTGCGAATAAATGAATATCCGCAAATGCACAAAATTATAAGCATGCAGTGCCCAGCTTACCACATCAGTGGTTAATTGGTGCAAGGGGTATATAATGTAACTATGTATGTATATTGATTATATAGACGACTTTCATACACATTTTCGAAATCATGATAACGAATTCTAAAAAAATTATTAGGGAAAAATTTTAGCACATTTTAAACGTGAATGTATTCTTAGGATCTATGAAACATTCCTCAATAAAGTAAACGACCTTCATTTGGCTCTTGTTAGCAATGTGTAAGGACTTCATTTAGATACAACGATTTAACTACTATTTCATGTACAAAATGCAAAAAACATTTCATACCTTTCGAAAATGTATTCAAATTATTGGACGCAGGAAAATTTTCGTTTCTCTCTTTTTTGTTTCACTTTCAAATGTGGGTGTAACTACACCATACAAAATAGAGCGTTCATTTAGAGAATGATGGGCAAATTGTTGTTCGCAGGTCCAGATACATATAATGCATGAAACATTTATGACAAATTCAAAATGATGAATATGCTACACAAAAATATCCTTAAACGTAGAAACATGTAAAATACTCAGAATTTCCATTTTGTGAAATTGGATTTCATTTTGTGAAATTGAGTTCCATTCCCGCAAATTTTAACTTAATTTCTGCGTAGCTGAAGTTAGTTAACATCAAACTGAAGTTTGTTTGGATGAAATAGAATTTCTTTCGTGTGAAACCCACTTGTAAATGATATAGTAGTATCACCAACACTCGACAGTATTAAGGATTGTTGTTTTACAAGAGTGAGCAATCTTAATGCAGTAAAAAAGTTCAATTATTTTACAACACTCAAATTTTTATCCGTTGTTAGTGACACAGCAAAAATTCGTATATTTTCCGCACTGAAGAGCTTTGAAGCTACTTTTGAATATTAGATGCTGTATGAATTACATTTGTGGGTTTTCGTATGAACGAATCGGCGGAAGAATGGGATGCACAAGAATATTAGATGAGTGCGCCTATAAGCTAACATCTTGGACACACGTGCCGATGATTCGCTCCTGACTGATCATTTCAGCCATGACAACTAGTTGGCACTCAGCTGTGAGACAGGAAATGGCAAGATACAACGGTAAGAAAAAAGATGAAAAGAAAACAGTTCATTTCCAAAGAAATTGTACAAAAAATATGGTACATCATTGGTTTTTGAAATATCTAAAAGAAAATACACTTGCATGATACACACACATGAGTATTGTAATACCCATGTCACTAGTCGAAAGCAAATGATTGAGGGCAATGTGTTCCTAATGTTGCTTAATCTAGATTTGATGATATATGTAACACCAGTTATAGCAGACAACACAATTTCATTGACAATGCATTTTCTTTACCGAGTGAAAACACTTAAGACAGTTTAAATGTACATGACGTAGAGCTTTAAATTTCTTGACATCAGGAAATAATATTTGAATTACTTGCTTCGGCAGATATTCAAAAATATCATTTCGAGCAAGCATGAAAAATATGCAAGCATGAGAATTATGAAAATTACAAATTTTGTTTTCCTAATTAATAATTTTTAACACAACGGTCATTAGTTGATAAGCATATTTTTTCAGCATAAATGGGTGATTACAGAACAAATTTATTTTTTTACGTGAATGCTTTACAATAATAAAGAGATGACGAGTTAGGCAATGTCACAAGTTCAGAGTGAACAGAGAAAAAACCGGTATCTAGTCCAAATACTAATTGCTAATTTAGTACAAACATATGTGCATTTATGCAGGTACATATATACACATATACATACACATACATACCCACGTACATACATACACCTAACACGCACACATACACAAATACATAACAATGCATCGAGGAAATCATAATACATACGCTTTCTACAAAAATGCTGTGCGATGTACTGAAACATTGGATAATCAGCAAAGGAGGTTAATAAATACTTTTTCAGTATGTGTTGCAGCTTACAATTTCTAATTAAATATTGCAACGTAAAGATCATTGGTTGATAATCATCTTATTTTTCACACATGGGTGACCACACAACAAATATATATTTTTCTATTAATGCATTACAATAATAAAATGAAATGACGTGTTAGGTAGAGTTAGGATTTGAGAGTGAAAAAAAGGCGGTATTTATAGTTCAAATGCAAGTTGCCAGCCGAGTGCACACAGGCATATGTGCACATATGCACACCCATTTACACATATACACCCATACACGCACACACAACGCACACACAGACACACATATACAAGTGAACATGTTAGCAAATCCCAGCGTATAGGCGATCAAATCGTAATACATACGCATACTTCAAAACTGTTGTGTAATGTGTTGAATTATAGAACAATGATCATGGGAGATTATTGAGCAATGGAGAGACTGAGCAAATGAGATTTGTAAATACTTATTCAGTGTGTTCTGTAACTAAGAATTATTGTTGAGACTCAGGATGACGAGCTATTTTGGTTTTAAATTCTCTCAGTCTTTGAGGGATTTTGATACGCAGGGGAAGTTTGTTCCACAGTAAGGCGCCTGATATTGACAGAGTCTTCTGCCCTATGTGAGATGAACGATAGTCGACCAAGACATTATTGATCCTGTTGAGCTTTAGGTTGGTTACAGTGAAACTTCGAGATCCTGGTGAAGGAATACAACCATGGCAGGCCTTCTGATTATTCTGGCTCTCCGGAATTTGTTTGGCTAAAACATGAGGTATTGTTGCAGCGGAAGAAGGCTGTACTAGCTACAGCGGAGGAAGTAATGGGCTGAGTACAAAGTTGGCAGTGACCGTCATGTTTTCCACATGCGGCCCCCAGACCAGCGCATGGCGATTCAGAATGAAAACTATTTCGCAAAAACTACCTCGCAAAGCCATAAGCTGATGCTGAATACAATACTACAAAATAAGCTGAAGCATTTAGCCCATTTGATTTAGTTAATCTTGAATGTGGAAAAATTCTCCAACGCCACCTTCAAAACGTTCAGAACGACAGGTGGTGTGGTATTACGCGCTATTTTTCAAATTTCGTGCATCACGTAAATGTATAGGTATGCAGCTGACCGTAATGGAACTTCAGTGTTTTGCTAGATATGGTATAGTGTCGTGTCCATCGCTTCTCCAATTCAACCTGTTGTGGAGCTGAGGCGCAATGTGATGAAGCTCTGGTTAGAGACGCAGGCATCAAGAGAGCTATGCTTCTTTCGGAGAAATTCTACTCTCTGGACTTTACGGAAGAGCCAAAAGTGACTGTCGTGAAATGATCACGATTTTTCCAGTCTCAGTACCTCGCTTCGCAAGCCGAGAGATTGACCTCGTACTGGTGTATCATGCAAAGGAGTCGTCGGCAACCTCAACAACCGTTTCGTACAATTCTGAGGTCCAATGAAGATGTCACTTGGTAGCAATGCTGAAGGGTTTCTCAAAGGATCCTGTTAACAACAGGGCTGTCAATACCTTCAACAGCCCTGTGAGCAGCGGGTTCATGAGGCGGCTTGAGGCTGTGGTGAGCGCTGATGCTACGTCTAGTACACAATAATTGTGAATATGGTAAGTGAAGTCTAGCGTTCAATTGAAAAATTTAGCGTATTTCGCTGACTTGAAACATAACTATACTTGGCGCCGAGATATTTTAGGCTCTTAAGGAAGGGTTAAGTTCAGCTTGGATACATTGTGCAGTGCTTGTAGGATATAAAGCCCGTTGAAAGACTATACATTCATGATAATTTCTGATCTCATTATTCAACTTGGAATAGCTCCACATACATGCGCGGAAATTTGTATGCTTTCAATGTATAAAATTGATTTTGCTGTTTATGTTGCAATAGCTGTAAAAGTTTTTCACTAATGTCTCTTCCCCAAAAAGGTTTCCCATCTTAAACGTAATGTAATCTGTACAATTGAATCCATGGTGTTATATGAATACGAGCACCTACTTTGAGTTCGCTCTCAAATTTGCTGTAAGCATGAAACGTTAGGTCCTAAATTTCTCGAACAATTTCCATTGATTAATGTCTTGTGTCATAGGAAAGAATAATTTTCTTGCGTTCGATAAATTGAAAAAAACGCAGGTAATTATGAGCGCTTGACAGTGGATGAGTTGGTATTTTCAATTTTTATACCTACCAAAAATAAGTTATCACTCTGGGAGATCAACATCCGCACAATTCTTGGAGAGTTTTCCTTATTTACCGCGCCTTTATTTGAGTCTTCCAGGTCAAATATTTTCATAAATCTAAACATCGGAATTATAAGAAGCAGAAAACATTCACTATTTAGCACGTAGAAAATGTTCCCCAAATTCAGTTATTCTGTTAAGATTTACATAATAAGGGTCAATAAATAGCATAAATTAATAATTATTTCAATACATGAAAACATGTCAATGCATATTTGTATTCATAATTGCATTATCGTAACACGCGTTCTGTTGCACCTGATGGACATACGAGTATATATTTGAAACCTCGAAGTTCTTCACATGCTGTAATGATGGTACATAGCTGATAAGCGAGCCCTTATCAAGAGATCTATGCAGTCACTTAAGAAAACACGCGAGGTGAGGTGAGTGATGTGCCCGACTATTGTAACCTTGAATGAGATACGTACTGGGGGCAAGCGAAACAGAGGGAGAGAGTTGGCTGTGTAGATAATTTCTTGCCTTATAATTGCTCAACCATAAGTCCATGATCATGAGTTTTCTTGCAAGGTTACTCTTACTACTCCCTACTTCTCAAAACTAAGAACGTAGAAAAAATATTGGAATGCTCGTTTATAAGAAAGAGGTCCGCTTCCTCCTACCCGCGTTAGATCCCTGACTGCAGTTTGAACAAATGAATAACGGGCGTTAGATAAGTGATCTGTAAATATTGCCGCGAAGCAGTATCTGGAAAATTGTTCATAGATTACGTTAGAACCAATAGCTATAACGTTGAATCTTTGTTCGTCCTTCTATGGCTACATGGACGAATTATCTCTAGAGTTGAACAAATATTCAATATGAATCTTTAGCAGGCTCAGTGCCCTGCCACAGACTACCTTTTTACTTACAGGGGAAGATTCTATCATATTTACATTCACCGCCCAAGACAATAAATTTTAGTGTACCTGACTAATTTGTGGAGGTAAAAGCTGCTTTATGAGACTGTATGGCTGTGTGACACAACTTTTAGTCGCATCATGTGATAGATTAAATGCGCACTCGATCGTACAAATATGTATTACAAAGATCTCGTTTACAGACGGACCCAGAACAGCATCAACCAGGGAGACCCCAGTCTCGTTGGGTAGGCGATTCCTTCGCTTGGACGGTGATGGATGATCTGACTAGCTACGCCAGAGTGTCCTCCCGAGTGTGTGCATGTCAAGGCCTGGCGTCAAGAGCTACGACTTAAGTTAGTGGTTGTTTTCCTACCAAAATCTTGTGAGTCATACCTTTCAGATTTATCACAACAAAGTAACTAGGTCTTCTCAGATGCACAACATTCAGTCATTTACTACACTAACTCATGTAATAACATAGATTTCTTAGAAAACTAGTGTTAAAAACTTTGTCAATACATAGATTCGAAACACATAAGAAATACTCTTTCAAGAATGAGTAAAAATTTTAATGTACATCGTTTTCAAGACATCGAATCGTGAATGTCGTAAATCTCGAAAAAAAAATTTACGTCCTGCATTATCTTAGATCCGTAAGATTTGGCATTTGAAATCAAAATTTCAGGAAGACTGCAATGGATATTGTTGACGCTGCGGACTTGCTGCGAATGATCCACGAGTGTTTCATGTTCCAGAATCGCTTGTGTGGGGACCAGACATGCGTTGACGAATCGGTAAAAATTGTGGACAAATATTGAAATTCCAATTCAATACTAAAGATCATGTAATTAATGAGTTTCCATCGCTTTCGACTTTGGGAACTGCCCCCGCCATAGTTACTGAGACCCTACTCAACTTGGAGAGAGACTCGACGTCTCGAAAACAAAGATTTTCTATGATTTTTACGTGTTTCCCAAAAAAGTTATTTTATCAGATTTTACGTCCTGCATATTGTTATTGTTCCTGCATATTGTTACGTCCTGCATATTGTTACAGAAATGTCAGGGTAGTGAATATTTTTCCAAACTCAAGAAAGTTGTCAATAGAACGAGGGTAAACTGCATAAAATACTTCTTTTGTAAAGAAAGGAAGAAAAAGAAAGAAAAAGAAAAGAAAGAACAACAGTGTATTTCCAATAAAGTTGAAACATGAGATGTTCAACGCTCGTTTTTAAAAACATCTGAACATCAACATCCTCAGTTGATGCTCACACTTGGGTATCGTAATACCCATTTCACATATCGAAACAAAATGATTGAAAGAAAAGTATATATGGTTAACACATTAGAAAAATTTATATTATTTTTGAAATGTCATGATGCAAATGTTCTTAAATGATAAACATACGTATGTGCCATGGCGGCAGTTCAATGCTTTTCAAAGACTGAGAGAAAAAACATAAAAATGTGTCCTATAGCTCGTTAATTAATGGTGAGTAGTGTTTCTTAATTCCTGGAAGCAATAAAGATAATGAAATTTGTGGGGTGAAAACAGTTCTGACAGTTTACACGTACATTGATAAATAAGTTTTGGATTTTTTGACATCAGGAAATGACATTAAAATCATTTAGAATTGTTTGTTACTTGAGATATTCAAAAACATCATTTCGATCGAGTATGAAAAAATAAATAAGAGTGAGCGAAACTGAGTTGACTGCCTAAAAGAACATACTTTAACTCACGCAACAAATATATGAGATTTCTCATTTAAATTCTTGACAATAACATAGGGAGACAACTGAAAAAATTCGGTGTTTTTAGAAAAAGAAAGAAAGACAAGAAAGGAAAAACAGTGTATTCTAATAGATTCTAATAGTATAATAGCGATTCACATATTTCTAATATAAATGATACATAAAACTCATCATTGGTTTTTAAAATTTCGTGGCTGACGGTTTCGTGGCGTTGAACAGAGCGAGTGGTACCGCTGGCTGTAGACGATTATGACGAAAGCATTTAGTCTCCGTGTGACGGCGGCTTTATGAAGGAGCCGACGTATAACCTAAAATAACAATGAAATTTACATGAAAAATTCTGTTTTCTTTGTTTCCTGTTCTCTTTTAGGAGCAACTTTTAAATGAAATTTGCAAATTTTCATCATCTGACTGAAAATTTTATCCGCGGCTGAATTCAACATAAAATTTTGGCAGAAAATCTGTAGTAGTCGATCAGATAGTTCCCGGATTTTTATGTTTTTGAAGAAATCATATGTGTTATAACATAGAGTTAGTCTTGAAAGTTGTTTGTCATAACACTCTGTCTGCTTTAATATTGTCTTTACTGAAGCAGACTTCAATGACGCATACAACATACGGATTAATCTATGCACTTCTCAGTACTTTTTTCTGGTAGGGACATCAATTACAAATTAATTACTCGATCTAACAAATTGAGAGTACGCCATCCGAAATACTTTTTACAAATACATTAAATTTCATTTACGCATGAGATTTTTTTAAACCTGTCACCGCGCTAACAAATTATTAAGTGGTGCATTTGCCATGTACCGTTACTTATGCGTTAAATGATTAAACATATGAGTGTGTCAACGCAATTCTTATAAAAGGAGCGTATTTTAGAAGTCTACATACATACCTACAAAAGACATTTTACTACGTTTTGCATCGTTTCTCGAAACTTAGAAGTATGAAATCCGACCTGCGGAGATTATAGCGTCGAACGAAAAGGTAGATGAACGCAAGCAGCGCGTCAACTACCCAGTCTAACTTTTTCGCCGGAGCAGGCATGTTTTTCGCCGCCCAAGCGATTTACAGTCAGCGTCGAAATTATTCGTACACCCCTCGTCTTTAAAAACTTTCTAGAATTACTCAAAAACTATTGTTGCCACAGGCATAAGCTTTTCACAGGGTGTGAAGCACATATTAGTGACAATAATACGAAATTTCTAGAACAGGATATCATTTTTGAAAGATTTAACAAGCTGAACTTCAGAAACACGATAAGATAAAACTATTCAATCAGAGAGTGGTATTACACTTTGTTGAGGTGAATCTACCATTTGAGTATATTTTTAGTAATCAATTGCGTGGCCTTTCATCTTCATAACATTTAAAAGAGTTTTTGACAAGCTTTTCCGTAGTTTCAGATGAAATATTGTTCCATTCTTCAATGCGATGCGTTTCAATTCCCAAAGATTCTTTAGAGCTCTCTTGTTGATGTTGACTTTTAATTCTTGCCACAAGTTTTCAACGGGATTGATATCAGGACTCATCAAAGGCCATAGAGCATATTTATCTCATTTCTTTGGAGCCAGCTAGTTGCAGACTTGGCCAATGTGCTTTGGGTGATTGTCTTGTTGATTTGCCCACCGCCGTCCAAGTTCCAAACTATTAGCTGATACCTTCAGGTTGAGTCCATAATAGAAGGATAGTTATCAGAGTTTATCTTCTCTTCAATTTCAACCAATTAACACGGACGCCGACCTCGAAGGACTCCACTCCATGACCATGTCATGTTGTTGCTCGCTTGAACTTTGCAAAGTCACACTTGGATAAAGACAGAGGCTTTTGGGAGAGAGTATTATGGAGTGACGAAACCAAAATCGAGCTTTTTGGGTACAATGACGTGAAGGTTTGGCGTAAGAAGTGCGAAGCTTTCGTGCCGAAGAACAGTGTGCCAAAAGTTGAACATGGAGGTTGATCGCTGATGTTTTGGGGTTGTTTTGATGCATCGGGTACTGGAAAATTGATTGCAATTGAAGGGAAGATGAACGTTGATGACTATATTTCTATTTTGGACGAATACCTGGAAGTATCACACAATAGTTTGGGACTTGGAAGGCGGTGGGTGTTTCAACAAGACAATGGCCCAAAGCACATGACCAAGTCTACAACTAGCTGGCTCCAAAGAAGTAAGAAAAATGTGCTGCCATGGCTTTCAATGTGTCCTTATCTCAATCCCATTGAAAACTTGTGGCAGGAATTAAAAGTCAACATCAACAAGATACATCCACAAATCTTCAGGAATTGAAACGTATCGCCAATGAAGAATGGAAAATTATTTCGTCTGAAACTAAGGAAAAGCTTGTCAAGAACTGTAACAAAAGGTTTTTAAATATTATGAAGATGAAAGGTCACGCTATTGATAATTAAAAAGGCACTCAAATGGTAGATTCACTTCAATAAAGTGTGATACTACTCACTGTCTGAATAATTTTGTATTATCGTGTTTCTGAAGTTCAGCTTGTTAAATCTTTTCAAAATAATGTTTTGTTCTCGAAACTTCGTATTATTGTCACTAATATGTTCTTCACACCCTGTGAAAATCTTATGCCTGTGGCAATTATAGTTTTTGAGTAATTCTAGAAAGTTTTGAAAGACGAGGGATGTACGAATAATTTCGTCGCTAACTGTAATTACATGGACGGCGAAAAACATGCATGCAGGCGGCCAGAAAGTTAGACAGGGTCTGTGCAGTGAATGCAACCCAGTGCAACAACAGAGGTTAGTTTTTATCCTGATACTGACCTACATTGACAAGCTTATAGAGCTTATTGCGTAATCCTCCCGTTAGAAAGATGTATAAAATAGTTAAAATTTCCTGTATCCTTTAGATATTCCTCAAGAATACTGCGAACGCTCTCGATATTCGCCACAATGTGTACAATTTGCAGCGAGTGACCTTATTGAATAAGTAAATATGTTTGACTGTGTGGTTCAGCACTATTTCATGCGTAAAACTGCATGATGCATGGAAAATAAATCACCCAAGATTTATTGTAGGAAAACGGATTAAAAAATAGTTACTGAGACACGAATATCAGCTCAAAAATGCGCTGTAAAAATTGTATACAGCAGCAATGATCGTTATAAACCAAGAATTTGAGACCCAACTTCTGAGTGCAAGTACGAAGTCGCGTTTCGAAATTTGGGTAAGTTCGCTGTTGTGAACAGCGACCAGTTGAAAATTTATTGGATGCTGTGGTGCAACTCAACAAATATTCGCCATTGTAGTGCAGGGCCGATGAATTATAAAAAATTTGTTTAGCACAAAATTTTATTGAATGAAACGGAGATCCTTTGCTCTGACTAAATTCAGTGCTTCGAGATCGAGGACAATTGAACGATCTCAGAAACAAAGTTTGTTGGCAACAATTCCTATACCACTGTTTAAATAGTTAGAGATGATTTTTTCTTCACCATTCCGGAGTACAATTCAATTTGAGCTTGGATGTGCATACCTATTGACTTATTTTTGGATTATCTTTTTAGCATGATCTTAAAATAGGGCGGAGTGTGGTAGACCATTTTCTTAATTATATCTATAAATACAGACACGCAGTGAGCGCCTCTTGACTGCATCACTCAACGTCAGGCCCGCCTTCGGATCGCATCTCCATACCATCTCCTTACAGTCGTGTCTGATGCTTTAATTTGCTCTCGCTGCCGCGAAATAATTACATATTTGCTTCTTTCTTTGATTAACTCATACTGTTACAAAAAATTAAGAGCTTTTTCGGTAACTAAAATTATTACACGTTCTTTTCCACATATTATATTCCTACGCTTTTATCGTGATGGGAAATAAATTACAATTATTTCAATTTTTATTCTCCCATGTCACTAGCATTCATGCACTTGACTTCGTGTGTGGGGTTTCGCTGTGTAGGAAACTGAGGGCCTTCACTGCGGAATATCATAGAATGCACGGTTCAACCCCTTTAGCTGCAACTTCTCTATTTTCTTTTATTATTCAAAGTAAATTTATCTTGCCGCATTGTAGCTATTTCATTCGCAGTAAATAGGAGTTACTGGTAGAGTTAGCCTATGATCAAGAGTAGCCAACGCTAGAAACTCGCGTAACCGATATGGCAATCGTCTTTGTATGAAGACGTCGAGTGACGGCGAGCGGTAAAACTCTCTGTTTATTAAGACGAGATAAGTCCGTGTTTACCTCGCAGACGACGTTGATTAAACGATACTCGACGTTACCAGTCCCTCCTAAAAAGAACTCATTGTCTGATCGATCTCTAAGCAGGCGCCATCTCAGCCCTGCGGTTGCCTGAGCTAGGGCGACTAATCGTGAAGCGAAGAGACTGTCAGGTTTGGCCTAAAACCTGTTCGCGAATTACGAATAAGGGTATAAAGAATACAATATCGGAAATTATTTTGCTTCTTAATATTGACAAAGCATTGATCATTGATGCACCAATATGTATCTTTTTATTATGTTCTTGTGCGCCCATTTTTACCTTCTTTTTCCTAACACCATTTCGGTAGAATATCTAATCAATATTGCAAAAGAGAAACATAAATTCCGTTACATTTCCTATCGCACGAAAATCTACTACTCCACAGAAATATTTCAAGCAAAGCAATTCGACAGATGGAGCGAATTTTAAAGCATGAAAAACACCGATGATGTCAATCTACAAGTCTCGCTTCTTAATGAGAACTTCCCATCAGCCCTTGATAAATGCGAACCTTTCACCTCGGAAAAAGTTAAGCCAATAAATGCTAAATGGATAACAGATGAGATAAAACAGCTGAGTAAAAGTGAAATAAATTACCAGCGACGGTATAAACTGAACAAATCTGACAGTACACTTCGAAAGCTACATAACCATCACGAGAAGATTGTAGGGGCAACAATATTTTACCTGCGTCCGGTATTCTTAAAATTTGACGCGCGCATGAAAGGTAAAGACAAGACGGTTTCCGGACCGTAGATCTCACTCGCTGTGGGCGGGGATGGAGCCTTCTCCAGGCTCCGTCCTTCCTGTAATCTATAGTTCATATAAACTTTGCTTTTAGTTTGTTCGAAGGTTAAATTATTTTTCTGTTCTTTGCAGTGCCACACCCTAGAACCCTAGAGAACTAGCTAATTAGAAATTTGATAGGGCCTTTATTTCCAGCAAGTAAGTATAATTCTGCGCTCCCAGTAATCCTGTATTCCCGATAATGTTTCTGTGTTTCTGATAGCCCTGTGTTTCCGATAGTTTTATTAGCGGATCGTGCCCGCTTTTGAATTTCCTCTCTCTCTCTCTTCTCCCCTACATTGTTAATAGTCTCGCTAGCAATGCTTCATTTATGGAGTACCCGCAAGCTGGACGTCCTCCCTGCCCCGGTGGAGCTACGTTTGAGCTTGCTATTAACTTACCGTAGTTATCGCTACTACCGTGCCGCTACCTCGTCACTTGCTGAACTTCATGCTGCCTCTCCTCCTTTGCAATTGCCATTCTCCTGTATTTATCTTCCCTGCCTCTGCACCAGCCGCTTCTTTACCTTCATAATTAATTTTGGATAAGTTCATTTTTTCTTCTGTTGTGAATAAATTTAAAGTTGAGTTGTATCATTAACTGAGGATTTCGTTCAGTTGGGAGACAAGGTTGCGCATCCCCACAAGTAGAATTCTTAGGGATCTTTCCCAAACGTAGCCCTGACAAAGATCCTACGAAGAAAAGTTAGTGAAGCAAAAGAGACCAGTGCTACAAAGAACTGTTGGCGGCAAAACGAAATCCAAAAGACCGTGGGAAATCATTAGAGAAGATCAGTATAAAAATCTAACTGCAAAATAAATTTTTAAAACCCCTTAAAAACTGTGTATTATTTCAATACTTTCTTCTCGAAAGTTGGTGATGAAATTTTTAATGAAGTGTCTAGGGTCGTTTGCAACACACCTACAGGTGCAAATCCAAGCATTGTTTCATCCCCTAATATGTGGAACAAATGGACACCAAGGCCGGTTAGCATTATAGAGGTACAAACATTTTTATACTCATAAAATACTAAAGCTGTTGGACATGAAGGCATTAGCCTTCAACATATAAAAGACAGTTTTCCCTGTTACATCACCCTGGATTTGTTTGATAACAAATACATCTCCAGGCACAAACAAATTTCGTCAGTGGAACTATCCTTCATTAAGCCAATGCATAAATCTGGGGATATCAATAAAACATCAAATTACAAACCAATCAGTCTCCTACCTGTTGAGTTCAAAATATTAGAAAAAGTTATAACAAACCAGTTTTCGTCTTACATGGACGAGTTACATCTACTTCATTGCAATCAAAATGCTTAAATTAGATACACCAGTCCCCAAGACGCTTTGCTTAACATAACAGAAAAAAATTTACGATGCTATAGACCAAAAAAATTAACTATCTAACTATTGCTTGAACTCTGCAAAACGTTCGACAATGTTGAGCGTAGAATACTCCTACAAAAAATATCGAACCTCAGATAGAGACTCAGTAGTTTGAAAGCTACCAACTGAACTGCTTTCATGCAGAGTATTTGAATAAAAAAATGTAAAATTTATACCAAGTAATTTTGGCGCGCCCCAAAGTTCAATCCTCGGCTAGCTTCTATTTTCTATTTTCATTAATGATTTACCTCCAAAGCCAGCAAACACAAAAATCTCAATATATGCTGATGATGCTCAAATTGCCATGACAAGTTCGACAGCAGATCTGAAAGAAACACAAGTCAACGCTGAAAACCTTCTAAGTAACCGGAAATTGTGGCATGACCAAAATGGCTTTAAACTTAACGCAAGTAAAACGCAATGTATTATTTTTGGATCAATGAATGCGATCAGAAATTCAGCAAAATTTACGCTAACATTTGGAGACAATGAAGTTGAGCCAGTCGATAAATTGAAAAATCTTGGTGTTTGGTTGGACAAAAATATGACTTTCAAACCACACGTAGAAACAATATGCAACAAAATTAGCGAGACCTTAATGTCTTTTCAGTAGCATTTAGAACACACTTGACGAAATATCTAGATTATTAGTAATTAAGTCTTTAGTATCATCGCGTTTGGACTATTGCAGTCTAGTCTGAGGAGACATACCTAAATATCTTATAAAAGAATTGCAAAAATGTATGAAATAAACAGCCAAAGTGGTATGCAAATGCAATTTCAAGAAACGCGATCATGCAACCCCTCTCTTAAGAAAACTTGACTGGACTCCAGTACCAGACATATTCCTCATTCATAAAGCTCGACAAGTGTACTCATCTCTGTACCTCCCTCAGAGTAATGCAGATGTAAAATTTCTTTCAACCAATATTCCGGAGAAAAAAACAAAGTGGCGGAATGATTTTGTCAGGTACCGTTCATCTGACGTGGTACAAAATGCTCTTTCAGTTTCTGGAGCTCTTTTATGGTGTAAGCTTCCCCAGCATTTAAAAAACTCTTAAACTGTAAAGGAATTCAGAGCAAACGTATCACGCCATTTTTCATCTCTATCATACGGAATAAAGTTTGCAACATTTTCGTGTAAAATCAATCTAAACGATCGACTGGTTGCCTTAAATCTGCTCATTGTTATGTACTTAGGGATCAGCATTTCAAACTCTGTAAGGCTGAAATATTCATACCTATTCTAGCTAACTTTGTCCATTTCCTACTATCCCTACTGTGAAGACTTAGCCTGCAAAGCGTAGTTAATTTTGAAATCATAACTAGGTTCACATGTAATCTATGTGTAGATTTTGATAGCTATGTGTTACTCATAAGTAATATCAATCTATCACCGTGTCTCTATTTTATTCCTTGTACCCATGTCCGTATGTTGTTAAAGAGAATACCGAGAGAATGAGAAACCTAAAATTTTGTTGTTGTTCTTAGACTGTAACTTAATTTTACTGAAAATTCTGTTCGAAAATTAGTAACCAGCTCATTTTTACCTTCGCTGTCTTTTTTACTATTATTTTCACCTTAATTATATCTTTCGACTACAATGAGCAATACAGTTCAATGAAGCTGGGCGAAGGACGTTTTTAAAATCGCATTCCTAATATTATTATTTTTCATCTCTATTTTGAATATTAAAAATTAATTTTTTCAATTTATTTTAATTATTTTGAAAGTCATGACGATTAATGCTCTGCAACCAGTTAGCACTGAACCTACAATCAGATATAACTCGATATTTCAGTATATGAATTTATTACACTTGCTTACTGTTTCAAAAAGAGATTTATCGCTACCCCAGTGAGCGTCACACGTTTCTGTTTCCCAAAATGTAGATAAATAAATAAATAAGTAAATGAATCAAGAAAACGCAATCTGAGTTTAGATTCGTGACCAAATTATCTTACTTTACGGACGATGAACAAGCTCTAAAATTCATTTTTTGGGGGTTGTGTGTTTACATGTGCGTGTTGTGTTATGCTTTTTATAAATTACTTTTAACTAACCTTGTCTCATTACTTGGAAATCATTTACGTGTTTACGACGGTGTTTAAGTCGGTTTCGGTAGAGCGTTTCGTGTCTTTTTTTCCGATTTAACTTACAGTGAAAGACTTCTGAGGCACTCTCTAGTAGGGTTTATAAACTTTCAGTCATCTTACGTGGATAAAACATCCAAGAGATAATATTTTGTTTATTTCTCTCGATAACATAATTAACCCCTGATACGGCTGTTGTACCCCTCGTATGGTTTGTTTATCATTAAGGATCTTTATAGCAAGAAATTTTTAAAATCCAATGCATTGCAATACATTTCATGAATCAACTTTATTTTAAACAAACGGTTTCTTTCTTTCTTTCTTTCTTTCTTGTTTTCGCGAGTATCTGAAAACTAAGAATATGCAGAGACTTATCTCCAACACTACTCTAGTCAGTGTAAAACAATATTGTGGTAAACCACTGGAATTTTTTTAAAGTTTTTTTCTCTAATTTCTGGGCCCGCGTTTGATAGGCCATCTGACTTTTTTCAAAGATTATATCACGTTTCACTTGACGAAAGTAATTTATGCGTTTAAAAGTTAATTGCGAAACCAGATAATATATCGTAATTCACATCATTCACATTACTTCTTGCGTGAAATATTACTGATAATAGAAATTATGCCTGCCTACTTTTTCACAAACATCCGTTGAAATGGATTGATTTTGCATTTATTGAAAGTAAAAATTTATCAATGGATATGACTCCCAAAAAGTATTCATAAATTTTGATTGATACCGTAGTTAAATTTTTTTGTTAGAATATAAAATTTGAATCCTGAGTACTAGTTAAATTTTTCGGTGCCGCACAACTTGAGTAGAACGCTGCTCTGCGAACTCAAATTTAGCGTTGAAAAATTGAAGACAGCTTTTATGGTCAAACGTTCAGAATACTTCACGTAAAATGAGCTCTCATCTAAAAGGCATTCGAATATTTTGGGTGTCCCAAGTTCTTTGGTATCAACCTTTCACATGAAACCTTTACAGTGTGCTCAAATGCGTTCTTTTCGCAGATAGCTCGTGCTGCGATAACGGCATGGAAGCTAGAATCCTCAACCTTAACTTTGCTCTGATGGGCATGCTCAATTTTAAGATGTCATCTTGACAAGTGGAATGCAGATTCATTATGTACAGTGTACTTGATTCTATACGACTGTGCATTCTTCTATTCCTTATTTATTCCTCTTCTGATTACAAGTGCTCTTGTCATCAAAGTAGTGACGTCGAGAAAATCTTATGCATAGGCATGCATTGACCTAGATCGCCGACCTTTAGCTGTTCTACCAAAGAAAAAACACTTTTTATTTTGTTTCGTCGGCTACGTTCAGCCATAATTTTATTAGGGTCAAGTATTTAGAATATTTTACTTTAAAATATATATTCATAAGAAATTTTAGCGCTTATGCGTACTAATGAGTCCAGCAACTTTATTGCAGTCTCATTTTGAAATAAGGCTCGTAAGAGGTTGAGGCAGGGTGGAGTCGAATTAAAACTCACGCTTTCTTTTACAAGAGTCTCGTTTTCTACCGCGCTGCAACGCTCTGTCACCCGCGCATTATCGACTGTCTCGACTGCCTGCAAATACAGTAGCTTGAATGTTTTCATGTTAAATCCGTCTGTTAACGTGTTATTCTCGCTATAACGAGGGTGTGTTTAAAAATCAAAATGTATTTTACAGTATTCGATGCAAGTGTGGTGTCTCATGTTAAATGTAGAACGTGATGTATTTTTTTCATTTCTTGAAGACGGTAATTGTGCTGGAAACTATGATGGTTCCTCGCAGAGCGACTTCTCATTGTTAGACCCAGGCTTCAGCCAAATTGGTGGAGACCTGAAGCGAGTGTGAGTTCAAAAGAAATTTGTACGTTGTTGCAAAATGAATCTCAAATGTATGGCTGAGGTCGCGATTTCGTACTCTGATGAGGCAATCGCTCTGAGAAATATCCTCGAGCTATACAATGTAATATTTACATGTTTTATCTCAAAACAAGTTATTGCAGAGGAAGAACAATAAAAAGAGAATCAAGATTAATGCGGACGAAGCACAAAATCACAATAAAAATCACAGCACTCGAAATTTTCAGCAAGCGTTGCTAATTCCGTAAAAATGTCAAAATTGAGAATTTATTCCAGCTTGAGCTTAAGTGCCTCAAAATGCTTATGTCACAGTTGTTACCGACTGTGCATGTTACTAGTGTTCCGATTCTGACTGCTAACAATAATCTGGGATTACTTGACTCTGATGCCCTATGCGCACATCGGGATCGAAAGATCACAAGGCCTCTACGTCTATTACTTCTAATAAATTTCTTTATACGACGCACTAACCAGCGACTACGAATCTAACTTAGGGAATTTTTCTTGTCTGAATTTTATTAATGAATGCTAAATATCTTTGAGAAAATTTTCTGTATCATTCGCTGCTACCGTAAAGTAGATTTGATTGCATAATGAGAAGGCTGCTAACTGATATTTTGCATTTAATTACATCTTATTCACTGAGTCAAGTTGAAAATCAGCACAAATAAGTCTCTCATCCTGTCGCATTTTATCTAACAAATATTTTAAGAAGTAGTTTGACTCAGTAAATCCGTGTTGAAGTAATACAATATTAATGTTTCTCTAATCAAAACTCTTTCACGATTCAGTAAAAGACAATAATTTTCGTTCACTCCAGTTGTTTACAAGGCCTGCTGCAACAATGCTGACGGATGCATGAGTGTGCTTGCACAAACGATGCATGCTCGCCAGCTCCATAATTTTGTAGACACTGCACATCGGCGACACCGTCACAGGACACCGCTCGTGATAAGCCGAGCTCAAATCTTCGGGTTTTGAATGGCTGCCAAACATCCGACTCCAGCGCCACCCTACACCACGGCTCGTAAATTCCAAGCTAGGCGCGTCCAATCGATTATGAAACACATGCCAGAGATCATCAAGCATCCCATGTTGTGTGAGGCGCTCATGTGGACTGCGAATACTGAATTCGTAACTAATTTTTATCATATGATAGCGCAATGCAATAACTCAGCATCACACTACAGATGGAGCAATAACCCTGTATTTTTGGACGAGATGCGTTTTAGAAAATTTGTCGGCCACCGGTTACAACTGAGTTTAAAAATTAAAATGAATAAATTAGGGTTTCACGGAAAAATAGTCACAAATTGAGTTCGATTGCATAATATAGTTTATGTATGTATGTTCCGTAAGCCTGATGACTACTGTAAAGTTTTTATATTCTATGGCATATTTTACTTTGAAATAAGTTCAAAGGAATTAAAAAATTTACATTTGTTGATGTAATTCAAACGCTTGAGAATGGCGTCCAAAATAGTTTCAGAGCCTGCATTTAAGATATCGACATTACTTAAAGGATGAATTTTTTACAATATTATAAACATGTACATATATATATATACATATATTACTTATTATTTATCTGAAGAGCCATGGGAATGCCATGCCAGAACGATCTGCTCGGTTGTGACAGTGCGTCATCAGTTCATATATTTGCTAGCTGAAATTATTGTTTAACTGTAGCCAATTTAGCAGTTAATTTAAATAGTATGCTAGTTTTGCCCTTTAATTGCATGGACCATTTCCCGCTTTTGATTTTGGAAGTGATTTTTGATATGCGCCTTCGTTTAAAATAATTGAGTATCATTTATTTGATTGAGTAAACTTGTAATTGTTTCTTACCCATTTTAATATTACCCTTAGATTTATTTTACATTTTCGCACATTTTACAATGTCGTAATGTAGGCGTTCACAGGTGATTAAGACGATAAATTCTTACGTTCAACTCAAGATGTCCCAATGGTAGATACTTCGTCTCCAAAAATACAAATATCTTGAGGATACAATTTTTTTTAAATGTGTGTTAGTTTCACAAGTCGAGTTAAACTAAGTCTTTCGAATTTACCCTATTTCGTGATTTTTTTCAACGTTTTACAATCACTGATAGACGTACTGGTAATAGTAATTTCTGTGAGACACTTTCAATTCTATGAAAAAATGTGAAAATCGCAAGCAAAGAAGGAATAAAAAAGAAGATGAGATTCTAGAGACGACTTCCTGAAGTTGAAACCCTAGTGTAGTGTTACGGAAGCGTGGGCTGCACATGTCTATGGTGACGATCACGTATTAGATGCAGAGAATCGATGGAACGAACGGTTGTAAAAGTTCAACTTCCAAGGAGCTTCATGACTATTCGTTTATATCCCAACAGCATATCTAAATGACTAGATTCAATGCTCTTCTCGATTTGCTATAACTAAATGCAAGCTTGTGCCTTCTCCACACTCTTCCTAGAAACCAAAACGATCTCGCAAAATTAGCTGACAATAAAATATCACAGTTTTCCTATTTTCATAAACATTTACCTTAATTATACTCAGTGTCAAGGTGTTCAAACTAATATGTAGGGTAAAGCACAGTTATCATGCAGATCGCCTACTTAGTCAAGCGTGACAGAATAGTTCCGGCAACATCGTGTTGTACTCGGAAAACAGGTCGCCATGCGTAATGTTTTAGTTTATAATAATATTGATGTGCTTACAAGAAGTGCGCAAGTCCATGGTTACTTCTTTAACAGGTAGTTACGGTGGTTTGATGTTACAGTGTTTGAAATGTTAGCTGACACGAAGTGTTGCAAAAACGGAAGACTATTAATACTTTTTGGAGGTCCAACACATTTTAAGCTATTGCAGTATATTTTCATTGAAATATGTTTTGAATCATTTAACTTTTTTTCAAATTTATCTGGGTATACTGCTGAAGACGAAGAATTTTGGAATCAGAATAATATAGATTATTGCTAGATCGGGAGAGTAGGGTAAAACAAAATTGCTGCCTTCGATACGCGTAATCAAAAACTAGTGGAAAGCTCGGATCTCTCAGCGAAAAAATTATATTCTCGATGTACTGCTGTTGCATTTCGACTACCCTCACTACGTCTGAGCTCTTGAGAATTTAGAGATACTGAAATAGAACTATCTGTGATTGTTAATTTCAATAACATAGATGACATCGTACTGATTTTCAACTTAAAACTGGAGAATAGCTTTCACTGTTGAGCGTCTGCTTTTGAAGTGTCTCGATGAAGGAAACTGAAAAACGATGATAATAACAATATTTGGACCACGAAGTTATACAAGAGGTGCTAATTTTACTAAAGGGAATAATTTTCTCCAATTCCCATCACCCAGTTCAAAACAGCAATTTAGAAACAGCAATTTAATTGATATGAGGCTTCTTTTTATCGCATTTTCAACTTCCTGGATAGAAATGAACAACTTGCGGCTGAGTAACTGAATATTTGTAGGACTTATTTTCAAAGAGTGAGTGTGCAAGTCTTGTAGCTTTATATTTGTGAAATTTTCCCATGATTATGGTGCCGAAAAGGAATCTTCTTCTTAATGGAAATTTGAATTTCTAAAAAAAAGTTAAACAACCCACAGTTCACACTCAGAAAGCTGAATTATTGTTGCTTATGACCTTGAAACTCACTGAGCACCAAGAGAACTACAGCCATCCGGCACTCATTTAGTCGGCCAAGTTAGCCGGACGTGGGTGCCCGCTAGCTGTTTCGCGGACGTCTTCACTATACGCTCGGCTGGCTGAATGCGGCTCAGTGTGTAGTGTGTGACTACGGAGTTGGGTAGTGCGCGTGTTCTTGCGTATTTCTTCACTGGATCGAGTGAGACAAACACGTGCTTTGTTATCGTGTTCTACCAACAGGAGGGATTGTCAGCTTATCTTTCACACTTCACCAGAAAATTTTTACGGAACACTGATTTTCTTTCAAGTGTTTTCTATTTGATTTTCTTTAAGTGAGGGGCGATGGATTGCGGTCAAGTGATGTGAAAAGAATTTATTGTATGGTCGTGCGTGAACTTCTTGGCCTTTTCAAAGCTTCTTACGGGTCTTCCTAACTAGAGAACGAGGATGAGACCGCTACGTATTTTGTAGCACTAGTCATCTGGTCAGGGCGCTTTATAACCTGCTGTTTCATTGATTTTTGTGATAACTCGTTGAAAAATAACATTTTTAAATGTGATTTCCACTTCAAGTTCAACAATGAACTTATGTGTGAAATTTTTTGAGTTTATCAAAATTGGTTAGACGTCACAATGTTGTGTAATTTGGGTGGGGATTTCCCGTCTCACGTCGATGTACGTATACTCACCACGGAAGTGAGTATGAGGCCCTCATTTTTCCTTCGAACTCGAGCGAGCCACTTGTGTTCAAAGGAATCAAATTTTCTTCCTGTGACCTACATTGCATAATTTATTCTCATTTTAGGCATTATCTCAAATAAATTTGAAATATACTGATTATATTTCATTGAAGCAAATTGTTTTGCAGTCGTTCCTTTGACCTTCGTATTAAATCTAATTTAAATTATCTTCATGAACTGCTCTATGGTGATCTCAATGCTTTTTGATGCGTAACCCTCTTTATATACCTAGCTCAATTCGATGGTGCTTTTCTTTCTTCCATTACAGTGTTCCGCAGATGAAAAGTGTATTTCACTTACTATCAACGCGTTTGCTGCGATGGATGGGTCAAACTGAAGTTGAATATTCAATTCAAATTTGGTCAAATGTCAGCAATTTTGAGAATAGCAAACATTAACTGGATCGTACTTTCATTCAGCTTTCATCAATAGTTATAAAAAGTAAGTTAGTGACTGCAGATCGGTCAGCAGCACCATGAATATCTCTACAGTGACCACCAGTGGGTCCCTTCGCAGAAAACGTGTTAACGAACTCATTTTCCATGGAGGTAAAAGGTTGCTTAAATTTTATTCAGGGTGATTTTAGTTTGAAGGTAAGGTAAATGTGAAGGAGAGGACAGTAATCGATTTTCCAATTATTGATGTTTGTATACTGGTAAATAGATCAAAACAATTTTTCTTCTATGCACTTTCCGTCGCAAATGAGTATTTAACGAGTTATAGCGGTGACGTAATGTAAAGTAACTGAATTCATCTAACGTAACCTAAAGTAACCTAATGTAACCTAAAGTAACCTAACGTAATCTAATCTAACGTAACTTAACGTAACGATCATTCGAGGGCATTACAGCCGTCGAAACGGAGAGTCCATTGGAATCTTCCCCCCCATGTCGGGGAAGACTCCAATGAAGACTCTTCCCATCTAATTTTTTCAATTCCCCTCAGCGGGATGCAACCAATGTATCTATGGGAATTAGGACTCTCAGGGGGAAAATCTTAGGTTCGGAACTGAGAGTTAGGTAAGCCTTTTTTTGTTGTTGAAATAAAATAATCTTTTGCTTTAAGGAACAGCTTTTTTTTTCGGTTCACTGCTGTCCTGTTTTTCAGCATTTCAGCCTTCCTTCTTCAACTTTTATTTTCTTTCCTAACTTTCCTTTTCAACTTACTGTTTCTATGCGCTGGGGATCCTGTGCGGGGACACATCTTGTTCACAGATTCCGTATTCCCTTAACTCCATACTAAATGGTGCTTCAACGTTGAACATCTTTTTTGTGGCAAGGATACTATAACTAGCTTATAATCAAGCACAAATTTTCTTCACTTCTCATTAGTTGTAGTAATGAAATCGTTACAGCCCAGTTCATTTCGTACGTCGTCAGGAAATGCATGTATTTGACACCTCAGAGCTGTAGGTATTTCCTTTTATGCATCTGTTCTACCAGGTCAGATTTACGAGTGGTTTAACGCCTAGTTTACTTCTGAGCAAGTTATCTAATCTCACGATGTCGCTCCTTGAAGTCCATTTTTAACGACACGAAACTGCACTCGTTTTTTATTGCGATACAGTTCTCATAGGCTGCTAGGTTAAAACACCTCTTTTTTGCCGGTAATAGGTCAAGAACCTGTCGAATGATTTTGTAGAGAACGTGAAAACATTTAATGTGTCTTTCTAGTTATATATCGTGCTTTTTTTCTTTTTTCTTATTATTCCGTAGAAACCTAGAAAAGGTGAGATAGTTGCGTTAAGACCACTATTATTCTGTGAGAAAGCTGATGGCCTTCGTTGCTCGGATGTGACGCATGAACGAAAACGATTGTGCATTTTATTTCCTTCACAGCCCTACATTCTTGAGCTTCTTGACCACAATTATCACATTGCCAGGCCTCATAAGTAGCCTGTTCATCGCTTGTTCGCACGTATTTCACCCGACTAATTACTTAACGAATTTTCCCGTTCCATCCTTTTGGTGATTTTCTATTGGTTTTCTTTGAATTCAGAAAGCAGCCAATTTTCATATCGCTTAACACAGGCACTAGCTTGGATTTTCCCAGCGGCATTACTGGCTTGTGTGTACAAACATGTGCGTCTGTTTCTGGCCCTCTTCGCGCTGTTTTTATTCTACTTTCTTTCTCTGAAAAAGCACGTCTTATTTAACCTGCGAGATGTCACACGGAAAAAATAGTACTATTGGTTTCATGCCCAATGCCTTATCTTGTGTTCATCATTGTTTTTGTAGGGCTGAGGTCTCTACGTGCAAGTGGAGGGTTTCGGCCACGAATTACATTTGTCAACATCAGTTGTTGCTACTGAGATTCTGAACTGTTTTTTCTTGTAAACATGTTTACTTTCGAAGTTTTGTTACCTCCGAGTTTGTAATCTGTTGTAAATATTTAAGATGTTTAACAAAATGTAATTATCACAGTAATCAGGGACATTTTTACTGTTCTTTTATTACAACAGCAGAAATTCATGACACACCTCTACTGTTATAGAGCTGAGCTGTCTCAGTGTTCGCAAAGTTAGCACGGTCAAAGGATTGGAATTATCTCTTACGGCTTCGTTATCGCTGCCTGCATAGGCTTAAGCCTAGTAAGAATGGTTATGTCGACAAGAGCAGCCTCTCGCATTGTGGAGTTAAGATTTTTGAGCTGGTGATAAAACGTAGATCATTACGACAATTCATCATAGTTTTTTTACTTCAAATGTGCTTTTGACTCTCAAGAAGGAAAATGTACTAAGAAGGCTACTCCTATGTCCATGCAATGAGCTATGTATCTACCGCAAAATGATCTTCGATAGTTAGTTTAACTGCAACTAATCTCATTACCATTCATGCATCGAGATTGAAGTTTTACTGCTGAAGTTTTTAGAATTTATTCATCATATATCTGTTGTTTAGGATCTTAATTCTTGTGCCACGTATTTCTAGTCAGAGTTCTACAATTATTTTTTATTAATTTATCAAAAAGATTCGCAAAGAATTTCAATAGAACACTATCTTAATTGCACTAAACACCGTAACAGTTTTCTGAAACACTCCCATGTTACACAGTAGAAATCGTGCATAAAACAATCTTCGTACTCGCTTTTCATCATAATACTTTTTCAAAACTTCATCTCGCTCGACAAGTCATATTTCGTTGGATAGAATTTGAGGTTAAATTTGACTACAGTACAGCATAGAAGCTTCCTGTAGCGTGCGTCTTTTAACGAGTCACTGAAAGTGTGTATTTTCGGGTGTTTTTGTATAGTTCTTTGTTTTGATCGGTTCTTAGGAACAGAGGTGGGTTTACTATAATGACCAGACAGCTTAAACCAGGGCAAAACTTTGACCTGCGGGCACAGCTGAGCCGCTCATCACAGGATTTTGCTGTGCCTCCTCCTGACAGTGGACTTACACAAGTTTAGTGGAACAAAAGTAAAGTATCGTACTTTTCATGCGGAGCATTGTATCATAAATTTCATGGTGGAAAGAAACTGGGTGTTAGTTTATCGTCGCTTATCATAAATTTCGATAGTGAAAATTGTAAAAATCAATTTACGTTAGTTTCAAGATATCCCGAGGAGAAAAATTGTTGGGTTGACGTTTTTGATAGGAGTCCGCGCGCACAACTTTAACTTATTAGATAATTTTCCCTACGTAAATGGAAATACAAACTAGTGCACAATAAGTAGTAGGAAATCCTTAGCCAAAGAAGTTAGAACCCTAGAAGCCTTTCTTTCCAGGAATTAGACGCGCATGTTATATAAGAGCTCCGTTCCAGATTTTAAAAAAAATCTTGATTAATTCTGCATTGTTGATAACTCTTGTGAGACTCATTCATGAGATTGTTCAACTATTGTTTCTATGGGAACCAGCATTCTCAGAGGGAAAATTTGAGGGCCCAAGCTGAAAGTTAGGTAGGCTTTCTTTTTGTTGAAATAAAATGGTTTTGTTATGTTACGGCCCATCTTCTTTAGGTTCACTGCTGTCCTGTTTTTCAGCACCTATTACTTTCTTCTTCAACTTTGATCTTGTTTAATAATCTTCTTTCTCAGCTTACTGTTTCTATGCCCTTTCTGCGTAGATTCCACGTTCCCTTAACTCCATACTAAATGGTGCCTTCCTCCCTCTCTTTAGATCACCTTTGTAGCGTATAGGGAAGCTTAAACTAACTAATAATTATCTAATCTAATCATGAGATTGTTAATTCTAAGTTGATCGTGCCTCGGTCGCTGGAGTACAGTATTTTTGTTCCCCATTATGGCCGGTGGCTAACAAGTACATTTGACACGTGCGGTATACCTGAGCTTGTACCCGAAGTGACCCTTTCGAAGATCTTGGATGTCATGTCTATGGCGTGCACTGAGTGTGTGTATAGGTTCATCACATGTGGACAATGATTTTGAGAAAAAACTTTTTTATTTCTGGACTTTATTTCAGAATATCTTTTGCCTAATCGGTAACAGTCCTATAATGTTGAAAAATTACTTAGAAGCGAGGTTAAAAAATAAAAATTTTCTGAAAAATTTATCAATTTTGTTTTTCATAAAATACGAATAGCCTATTTGTGCTGGTTCAAAAGCTGATACGGACATTGGAACTGATGAAAAAATCGTTTGCAGGGTGAGAGGCATGTCTATTTTCAAACATTTTGTTTAAATATATTTTTTTAGATTTAAAAAAACAATTTTACCAGATTCGAAATCATGGTGAAATTAGGAAAACCATCATTCTTCTCCATCAGAGTGATCTATCAAAAAAGGAAATCGTTGCCGAGCAACTTGCATCATCGTCAACTGTCTACAGATTGATAACACAATTCAACGAGACAAAATCAGTAGTGGCGAAGACAGCCCCTGTCAGGAAGAGATTGTCGTCGGTTCCTCATGATAGGGCTTTCGTGCGCTACTCGTTACGGGAAAGAGCTGCCAGTAGTTCAGAGCTTGCGCTAGACTGAGAGAGGGAAGGCGTCCATGCCTCAGCGCGAACTGTTCGACGTCGCCATGGTCTACCATGACGTCGACTCATCGACAACAGACTTGCTTCAAGGAGAGCTGCGAAGAAACCTTTTTTGACGGCAAAGAATATCGAAGACCGGCTCAATTCTTGCAGGAAGTACCAGCATTGGACTGTTGAACAATGGGGCAAAGTCATTTTCACCCATGAATCTCCGTTCCCCCTTTTTTGCCACCTTCGGGAAAAACCTCGTGCGACGAAGGAAAGGCGAGAGATTCAACAAGAAGTGTGTTCCAACGGTCAAGCATCCTGCCACTCTTCACGTATGGGGTTGCTTTTCATGTATGGGAACTGGAGCACTGACGATTTTACCCAAAATCACAGCAATGTATTCGGCCTAATGCCTGAAAGTCTTGAAAAATAATCTTCCAACAGTAGCTGGTCAGTTTCCCGACAAAGGGGGGGTTTACCCACATGATAAAGCTCTCTGTCATAATGCAAAAGTGGTTAAAAAGTTCTCTGATGATAATGGAGTGGAGATTTTGAGCCCTTGGCCTGGAAATTCGACTGATCTGAATCCGATTAAAATTTATTGTCGATTATCAAAAGTCGAGTGAACAAGAAGCCAACTAATTTAACGCAACTTGGAGCCTTAATTGAAGAAGAATGGAGGTCCTTTGATCATAATATAATCGAAAAATTAGTAAACAGCATGTCAAAACACATGAAAACAGTTTTGAAGATGCGTGTCAGCATTGCAAATAGGGAGAATAATTACTTTTCAGTTTTTCAGGTCATTAAAAATTGTCTGTGGGCAATTTATGGTTTTACTTATCCTTTAAAATGTTTTCCGGAAGCAACCTATTAAAGACTACGCAAGACTACACCATAGGTTATCGAGAAAATAGAAAAATTTACTTTTCCCAAAATCATTGGCCACACCTGTAGATGGATAGGCTCGGGCCGTGTGTGTATACAGGTTTAAGGCTCACCTTAACTATGTATGATGTTAGAAAAATAACTACACGTACACGTATTGCTTAACTTATTGATTTATGGCTCAAATATATTACCTGCATGAGTTAAGAGTTTTAGATAAATTATGTTTATCTGCCTGCTTGAATGCAGCAAGTACAATGAGTAATTTGTGTTTCCATATCCATTTTAAAGTCTCGGTTCCCAGATGCAAAAAGAAAATTTTCCATGAATTTTCCTGACTCGCTTCATTGAGGTGTTCGAATTGAAGTATTATTGTTTCTTCACATAAAATTTAAGACGAGCTCACAACGATGGGGATGTATTTCGTCAACAAGAAGTGTCTTGCTCTCATTCTCTACAGAAATGTTGCTTTTTAGTTTTCAGGTTCGATTTAGTATTTATTGGCACTGGCTGTTATTATTTCCTTCTTTATGTCTTGATAATTTACTTAATGCAAATTCTCTGTGATTGATTATATCTTAATTCTGTTTGCTTCTAGTAACTGATGGTTTGGTTAATTCAAGTTTAAATCAATCACCACTTGTCGATTGGTGAAGGTCACTGTACGCTAGTTGCTCCTACATGACAGCGAACACAGGTGTCGTCTTTTTCGAACGTTAAAAGTAGCGAAAATATGCTGATATATTTCTTGGTGCTTCATAAATTTTTATCATCTGGTATTCACACGAGCTCTCTGATATTCTTTTAATTAATTTTCGCAGGTATTCCCGCAGACCTTCCATTTTCTAAGAGATTGTTCTTGTTCGTAGCAATTTTGTGGATTATTATTTTTCTTCACTCATCTATTTCATTCGCGGTAATTTGGTAACAAAAATAGAAAATATGGCTTCTTTGGAAGACCAGTCAGTGTTGCCATACGAGAATCTCTCTCCCTCTGCCCTGGAGCTCCCCTCAAATGACACCTCTGGACCCATTCACTACCCGAGGGAGGCTACCATCTTCGCCGCCGCGTGCAGCATCATTTTCACCGTGGTCGGAGTGGCGGGTGAGTGCGGATGTATTTCAATAGTCCTTCATCTATTGTCCTTAACTTTTCATGAGAGATGTCGAGACATCAGCTTGATGTAGCATGTTGAATTTCTGTTTCAGATATCATGTGAGGTGAAACAGCAGTTGTGATTATTTCTCAGGATGATAGGCGTTTAATGTTGAGAATGTCGTCACTGTATTAGTGAGGATATTTCTTAAGCGTTTTCATACTTCCCATTGCGCTGAATTTTTGCCTCTTATGGCGATATCGACTGCAGCGAGCCTGAGGTGTAGATCCTGAGACAGTGGCTGTCAGAGTTTCGATGTAGACATTCGGATAACACGAAGGACACTGAAAGTCGCTCATATTAATTCGTGCTAGTTGTATGGGTAGAGGAGGCCTAATCGAGGGAGCTGACAGCTCCGATGAACAAATTGTCCTCTGCTTGGCTCCTGTCCTGGTCGCTATGTCAGACGTAAATTACCATTCACTACATTTTTGCAAATAATTTTTGAATGTTATTCTGTGCTTCGCACTCGATGTCGACACGTACTGAACCAGAATTATTTGCTGACGCAGTGTTACTCATGGCAGGCTGCTTGGTCTTGTTTATAAAACTGGGCGGTGGGCAACTGCCGTCCGCAACTTTGTTACCGTTACTGCCTCTGAGTTTGTGATTCAATATTTTTAATCTTTTTTTAAGGAAAGACCACAACGGGAGCATTTTAGTCGATGTTGCTGTATGGAATGCAAGACATTATAGCAAAATTGAGGGTTATCTTGATGTGAGATGTGAAAGGGGTGAGTACAAGATGAAAGCATCTTTTTTGTTTCTCTGTTCTTCTAATTTAGTTGCTTTCACAGACAACTGATTATTAAATACGAGCAAAAATATGTTCGAAGCATTTAGACTGCACTATAGCACAACTTAGCTCTAAATGCGGCATGGAATCGCTTCGTTTCAAAACAGCGGAACCATACTCAATAACGTTTGGACACGAACAAAATCTGCTAAGTATTTTCACGAATTTTATGTTCGCGGTGCGACACATAGTTTGATGTGCTATTTTTACAATGATGGATTTTTGAAAGAAAAATTTATGCTTGTTTTCGCGCTGATTAAGTATTAAATTCTAAAGGGAAGAGTTGGAGCATACATATTCGCTCCGTAATATTTTTGATTTATTTCAAAACGTTCATCTTTTACTGCTTCTGCGTTGCCTATACAACCGTTTAGTGGCAATAATAAAGTGCAACTTATTTTTTAATGCTGTTGTATGAGGCTACGGTTACGAAAATCGTGTACCAAAATCGCGTCTACGAAACACACTTTTTTCTGAGTTTCCTTTTACAATGAATAGCTCAGAGAGAACTATACGTCTCTTGAAATGAACATTGAAATTAAACTCTTGCATGTTTGTGACGCTGTTGTGTAACTGGTTGTGCATTGAATCATGGTTTCCAGAGACGATGAAGAATAATACTCACCTGTGAAAAGTCTGAATAAATTGCTAACATTACATTATGAATTACCGGAAAACCTCCAATAGAACATGTTGAACAGGCAAAGCAAGTTCTCAATAGAACAATTGGCGAAGGTGGCAGTAGCGGCTACTAATTTGATACATTTTTGAGAGACAGAAAAGGTTAATTTTTTTCATACAACTATTCAATCTATGGGAATTAGCATATATTAGAAAATGTTTGAGGGTAAAAAAACATGGGTTTGATAATTCGTAAGCCAGGCTGCACACAGTGTTTTTACTTGCAATTTCGCAAAGAAAATAAATATTTGGGGCGGTGATCTTGAATTACAAGTAATGTCAGGGCGTACAGATCTTACCAAAGGAAAATATTTTGCTTATATCAAATCTTCGTTCTTTACTTGCTCCTGAGAAGCATTCGATGAGAAATATAGGAACATAACGTCGTCACTGTTTCTGGGGGTTTGGTACGCAGTATATTTTCAAACCTGTCGACGCAGACTCGCGAATGATCTCTGCCATTTATATTACTTCCTCATCGTTCATACCCAACGTGAAAATACTCGTGTTTTCTATCTCTTTGAATTACGAAAAATTGCTGGTTACTGTCGTCACTTTCCGAGCATGTAAGACAAGGTAGAAAAATATTAGGCGTAGGCCGCTGTGATTGGTGGAGAGCGCAGGGTGACCGCAGGAAGTGACCAGTTGGAGGCTTCCGGCGACCGTGTCAGGCAGGGCGGCATTGGGCCAATGCGGCTACCCGCCAAAACAATGCTGCTCTCGTTGCTGGTAGTGCAATGTCATGGTAACTGGCACTGTGGTTCGTGGCAGTATGATAGTATTGCGTCACGTAATATTGCAAGGCCATGCCTTCCTGCTGTGAATTGTGCTATGTTTTACACACAATCAAATGGCAGTTGCGTTTGATAAAATTGCCATGAATCGTGTTCTAACGATAAGAAAAATTTACATTGTTTTGGGGTCGTTTCCTTATCTGGTGTATTTGAATTAAAAATAGGATAGACCGACCTAAGGAATTGGGGAACAGTTCTATTAGATAAGATTTTTAGGTGGTACATATTGCGCAATAAATAAGTTCACACTTTGAGATCGAAAGAAGTCGACATTGAACACGAATGATACGTTGGGTTTTGGAGTGCAATTGTTCGTTACTGTATACCGTACGCACCATGGCAATAGCTGCTTATGATTATAATAATAGGTCGTTTAATTGCTCACATTTTGTGTTGCGCAGTTTTTGATGGTCGGTGGGTTATACTTTAGCTAGCGAGTCCCAGCATACAACTCTCTTGTACCAGCCCCAGTGTTGACTCCATTAGAATTTTTTTAGCTCTTATCTAAGAACTTTCCTACTTTCCATCAGGGATGTTCAGAGCACCCAACTGCTTAATCAATGCAGTTGGTGAAAACTGAAAACTGCTTAGAGTAGTTATTGTTCTTTACGTTTTTTGTGGCGAGTAGACAAATTGAACCATGTGCTTCCTGTATTTTCTTTCTTTCTTATTTTCTGGACTTGTTTTCAAATCCTTCTTACCCGCAAATTTGAAGCTCATGGTCGAACTGTCTGTACGAGAATTGTTTATGATTTTTCAAATACAGCATTGCTATGTAGTGGTTAAGTGGTCATGTTCGACGGCGGTGACAAAAAAAGTTGGGTGGTGTAAGTTGAGCTCTCACTGGCGGCGTTTGTGCCAACAAGGAAACCGAAACTGCGAGTGCTGGTCCAGTGTTGCCAGATTAGCTTTTTTCTAGCCAAATTTTGAAGTTTGAGCTTTTATAGACAAAATGTCATCGTAAAGACCAAGCACCATCTAGCAACTCTGCTAGGTGTCAGATCCTCAAATTTTTTAATTGGGTAGCTCCCAAGGGGAGTACACCTGTTGTATCTAAGGGAATTCCGAATTAGTGCTCTCACGGGGAAGATGTGAGAATCTGAGCTGAAAGTTTGGTCGTTTGGTTGAAATAGAATAGTTTTTATTTTGCTGTGGACCTTCTCTTATCGCCTCACTGCTGTCCTTTTACAGCACATATTACTTCTTCAACTTTTTGTATTGTTTCATAAACTTCATGCTTTCGATCTTGCTGCTTCTATGCACAGAGCTTGGAGTCGTACGTGGATTCCTCGTTTCCTAAATTCCATACTAAGCATTCATCTTTCCTCACTTGTGAACATCTTAGATGTGGTTACGGAGGCTCAAACTTAAAATTTAATAGTAAAATGGAGGTGGTTAAATTTGATTCATAAAAGCGTAAGCTTGAGGACATTGGTGAGAAAGAAGGTCAATTTGGCAGCCATGGCTGTGAGAGACGTGGCTGTGGCTACTGGAAGTGGCAATGAAGGTCTCCCATCACCCGCCTCGCTAAGCTTATTAAGATCGAATTTCTTGACCTGTTGTGTCTGTGTGCATGTAGCGCGTGCCGTCGTGAGGACTTGGTAATATCGTGTTTCCTGTGCTTGTGCTGTGTATGTGTGTCAGTATTGTGTGCTTGTGCTGTGTGTGTGTGTGAGTATTGTGTACTTGTGCTGTGTATGTGTGTGAGTATTGTGTACCATGGTACGACTTGCTCGGCATTAGTGTGCTGTTGACGAGTTTTAGGAGTCTGTTTTGACATAATTTTTTTTTCAGGTTGATGATAGTTCATGTAGCATATTTTTGTTCATTCTTCAGGATGTAAGATGAAAACTCATTTTTTTCTAATTGTTGAATACTTCTTACAGTACACATGTTTTATGTTACGTTTTTCTGCTTTCCAGCTCATAGAAACGACTATGATTTATGAAATATATTCAAGACGAAATTTGCAGTTTCAGTTCCATTTTGTGCGGTTCAACTACGAAACTCTGTATTTACGAGTACAAATCTCCCTAGCGCGTTTTAACGTCTACTTTTTGAACAGCTTTCACATTTTAAAATTTTGACATTGTGCCATCGTTAATTGTTCTCCTGATTGCTTCAGACTCATCGTCCGTGTGAGCTTAGAACTGAAGTTATTGTTGTAAACTAGTCATCAAAATTCATTACGCATGTATTTCAATAACAAAATGCATTGAAGAAAAGAGGCAGACTTTCATGCCTTATATTCAACCCCTTCCCCTGCAGAAAGGTGTATACTCGTCTTCACGAAATATTCTTTTTTCAGTCGTCGTCGACGAGCATACTCGTCTAAAAACTTTACCTTAAGAAACCAGCTACATACGTATATACTCGTCGATTTTAAGCCATTCTACGTGTGAAACGAGTATTCTCGTCAAATCGTATGCCTGGCAGAGGTGATAGGGTAGAGCTGTGAGATTTCAAGGACATTGTTACTAGACTTGCTCCAACAGCCATTGTCGTCGGATGGGTGTTGTTTGCATCCACATTTGCATTCATTTTTTGTAGCATTTTGAAGTGTTACATCCCAAATGTCTAGTTCAACGGAAGATAGTGAATATGAACCTTCCCTCAGAAGCTTGAATACTTCTAAAAACTCTGCCAGTTCATCAGACTATGACTATTTCTCGACAAGTGAGGAGGAAGAGGAAGGGGGTGACTCGTTTTTGCCGATAAAGGTATTTTCAAAATGAAAAGTTAACCTCAAAATTGGGAAGAAAAAATAATTACAAACTGTTTTCATAACCAGCATCAAAAATACTATTTAGAACCGAAATAAAAAAATTAGTCTGAAAAAGAAACGTTTTTAACAAAAAAATTGTTGGGGAAGGGGTTAAATTCTGTACAGGCTGTCAGTGTGGTTGTCGAACACAGAATGACATCATCTTTATCCTTAAAATTATTGATTTCGTAAGGATGCTAAAATAAGGTTTAATTCTGTGTTTTTAATGGCCGCGAATGTATATTGTGGTTGTGGTGCCAATGGCGAGTTATTTGGGAGAGGAAGGGAAGTTATTTCACAAGCTGGCGTTGCCTGAGAGTCGCAATAATTTCATTTTAGCCAAACGCGATGTAGTCAAAGAACACATTGAAAGTAACGTCAACTTGTGAACTCGTTCCGAGGACCCCTCAGGGGGATACAACTATTGTAGCTATGGGAATTAGCGCTCCCAGGGGGACAATGTGAGGGCCCGAGCTAAAGGTTAGGTAGGCTTTCTTT
>JACJUY010000443.1:94447-153166 GCA_014220935.1 Platorchestia sp. MABIK | reverse complement strand
GTGCCTTCTTCCTTACTCTCTTTACATCTCATTTGTTGAGGATAGGGAGGCTTAAACTAACTAATAAACTAAACTCGTTCCGAGGATGCTTGATGAACGCTCTGCAGTGCTACTCGTCAATTTATAACTGGGATTAGAATGAGTAAATAAGTTTAGCACGTTAGGTGTGCAAGGTTAAACTGAAGTTCAGTATTCAACTCAAATCATAGTTAATTTTTGATATCAATTTTGAAAGTAACGAACATTAAGTAGATCGTGACTTCATTTAGTTTTCATTAAGCATTTATTGAAATTGAGTTAGTGAATGGTAGTCGGTTAGCAGCATTATAAAAATCCCCTCAGGGACCACCGGTGAGTCAAGTCGCATTTAAAGCGTTAATCAAATTATCCAGTTTCCAGTAGCTACAGAGTTTGGTGTCCGATGACTGGTTTATTTATTCAAACGTGAACATTTGGGCGATGAGTAAATTTTGATTTTCCTGACTCGAGATCCACATGTGGAAATCGAATCTATAACCATACTGAGTGTAGTGCACTGCATGTAGAGTGCGTGTGAAATTTTTAAAATATTATTTGATTGTGTAGTCCCTGTATTTGTTCCTTTTCCCAAATTTTACCATCGTGAGAACAAGTTTTCCGTAACGATTTGATAATGTAACATTGACATTGAACTTAAACTGTCTTTAATCCCATGTTTCTTAAGGTTAAATATTGCAAGCATGGATCACACAAAATTTACCCTCCGCAATCGTTTTGGTCTCCGAGTGGAACTGGGTCACGTGGAGATTTGATGTTCCTCAAAATGCCGTGTGATGCGAGGCTATGTCTGATGACAGAAATCAATTGGAGTCGAGCGTGATGATGGTGGCATGTAGGAGTCGTCCATTTGGGCGGCGCAGCGCTGGTTTATAGCCTTGCTCAATTCAAGTAAATTGAATGCGAGTTTAAGAAGTTGAGATGGTGCGGCCTTAATCAAGTCTAGGGATTTTATTACCTGCACTCACACCGAGGGGATCATGACTTCGTCCAAGATCGAGTTATTCTTTAAAAAAGCCTCGAAAGAGAAGAGGCAGAATGGCACTGTGCTGGAGCGTTTCTGTGCGACTTAGCGTCCTCTGTCTGAGGTGTGCAAGATCTCCGTGTTTTCTGCTCAGGGGGAGACAACTTTTGTACCTGTGGAAATTAGCACTCCCGGGGGGAAGACGTATGGTCACGAGATAAAGGTTAGGTCAGCCTTCTTTTTATTTGACTAACATAGATTTTTGTTTCGCTACGGACTAATGTCAGGCCCTCTTTCACGTCCCTCGTAATTGGTGTAAGGAAAGTCCGGAGTCAAAGAGGATGTTTAAACACTCGTTAGAGCGAAAAAGAAATCAGAAAAATTAAAGGGGAAAGAGACACAGAAAAGGAGAAATAAAAAAATAAGAGAACTTCCTACACCACATTTTCCTGATCAACATGGGGATAATAATGTATAACTGAAAGATTCCATTATTTTATTTACAGTAAACACGTGAGGTAATAAGGGGCATTATTGTGACTGAGCTTGCATCACGGTGTGACTAAATAACTAACATGAGACCCCAGAAACAATCTATTGACACAATATATGGGTACAGCACAGCATGAAAACTAGTATATTCATCATGCTTGCCATGTGAAATTATTTAAACACCAGACACACTTCACGTTGGAAGAGCCGCTATCTGGAATGAATGCTGGACTTTCCTACACAATAATTGAGCATTTTACGGCCCGCATTTTCTTGGGTACCTTGTGAATGACATCCATTTTCTGTATTATTGACTTTGCACTCACCGATTATTCCTCTGGAGACACTACTTCAAACTCATCTTGAAAACAAGACCTTGAATTTCCCACTCACATATTCCCAAAGTGCTGCTTCGAGTAATGTTTGGCCCCTCCTCCCTGTCGTTGACTAAGGGAGACCTCTTGCAGCGGGCCCCGTGTGCAGTTGCCATTCCTATTGAGACATCTGCTGCACGCCTACGACCGCGGACACCCAAGCATTTCCCTACTTCGCAATGTTTGATGAAGACATAGTTTATAAGCGTCAAAGCCGCTTTTCTTTCTCTTTCTTCCTCCCATACTTTTCTCACCTCTTCCACCCTCAAATGCGTATTTGGCATGAAAACATACGCTTGTCGCTCACAATGGCCAATGTTGTGCCGTACGTTTTGCACACATTCTAACTTTCAAAAGACTCCCTTTGGGGCTAAATCCCCCTTCGTATATCAAACCAGCCCCTTGACAAAGATCCTTTCCGAAAGACCGACGCCCATTCCCGTACTCTGAATAATCCTCGGGAAACCCTCAACATTCCCTCGCGTGAACATCTAGATTATAAAAAGTATTTCTAGTTCCCTGCTCTCTTAGTGTCGTATACCCCTTAATTTGAAATTGAATTGATATCACTCAAATTTCAAAGTCTTATGCCCACAAAGTCTGTCGTAAGCTTCCCCAACCTACGCCCTGAGGCAACTATCATCCCTTCTCCCCTCACGCAGCGTAGTAATAGCGGAATCCTTCCTCAGTAAAGCCGTGTTTTTCACGCTCTTTTGCAATAGTTTCACTACACTAACTTTTTATTCAGCTTACTGCTGCCCTGTTTTTAGCTCCTTTTACTTTCTACTTCAACTTCTATTTTGTTTCATATTCCTACTTCTTAACTCAGTGTTTCTATGAGCAAGGGATCTGGAGTGGGGACACACCTTGGGCATAGATTCCCCGTTACTTTAACTCCATACTAAATGGTGCCGTTCTCCTTCCTCACTTATGAACTCTTTGTTGTGGTTTGGGAGGCTTGAACTAACGTATCTAATCTTACCACAAAATTTCACTCAGCATGAAGGAGAGAAAGATCATGTGGGAAAAACCGACGTTCCGTGCCATCGACCTCCTGCACGATTGTCTTCGATTCTGTTCTTTTCCTTCTTACTTCCCCTTTACTTTTTGAAGATGCTTTCGCTGTTTTTGCCAGCGTGGCTGGATGCACCCTCCCCCGTACTGAAGTTGTCTCTCCTGGAGTGACACTCACCCCCGAATCGTTACTGTGCTATGGTGTGAAATCACATAAATTTGGCACAAATGATCTTCATATAATAAATATTTCACTACATCAATGATAATTTTACCAGACATTATTAAAATTAACCGTTTGTCTATACGCTCTCGCTTCCCATCGATGCCGGCTTATTCTAGCTTCTTTCGTCTCTTGGAGGTTCGTTTGTTTCTCCTGTGCGTGCGAGCAATTGTTTGATATCTCCGACTTCGCTGACTTCGATGTTCAGCTTATGACTCTTAACGGAAATGTCATGGCCTACTCGACAAAGCCAGTTATGTGCACTCGCAGGATCATCATCAAATCTACAGAATGACTCCCATCATAAATAATATTTTTTCAGCCGCATCAAATTAAAACCAACTAGTTCATTGTGTGGCATGATTGTGTTCAATTGTAACAGCAGCCTCTTTAATGCTGCATAATTGGGATCGTCATGCTACTTTGCGTGGTGCGTCTGTCCACCACAGATTAATGAGCACTTAGACGCATGAGGCACAGCTAGACGGCGAACGAGGGCTGTCCTTGCTTGATTTATTATTGCTACAAGTCATGAGAGAACGAGTGATATCAGCGCATGCTGAAGAAGTTTTGATGCTGTTAACTTTAGGTTTGAAACTTCATCTTCGATTATTGTGATTCTTTGAGATGCAAGTTCGAACTTGCGAGATCAAATGCATTTTCTGCTAACTAATGCTCGATATATGCCTCGACCTTAAATGTACCTGATTAGAAAATGTCCATTATTTACAAACTATTTAAGTTTTTCTTAGAAATTAAAAATTGGTTGAAAACTATAGAGTATTTATCCATCTTCGTAGTCTATGATTCATCCAAGAACTAAAAGCAAACGCCTGGAGGACGACGCAATTGCCCTGACCTCTATCTTGAGCCCCTCATTTCGCGGTAGCACATCTGAAGGCCTCCCGTTCATTTTCCCTCTAGTCATTCCTAGCTGTCCTTAGCCAGGGCAGTTACACAAAGGCGTTATGAGCTTATACTACTACACTAATATTTCGGATTTGATAATGGCAACATAATAACATAGAATAACATAGAAACATAGTTAATTTCCTTAAACTTATTTTCGTCTCTCGTGCGCATTTGTGAAAACAAAGGTGTAATTTACCTATAAGGGTCTCCCATGACGGCATGAATGAACGAATACAGAAGAGCAGTGGTGAAACGAGTTAAGAAGCACTGATTCAAAGCATATCCGCTTGCAAGAGTGTACGGAGAGTCGACTGAGGCACCGACAGGAGTTACGATACAAGGACGCTCTGTGTGCCCCGGCCCGCTCTGGGGCAACTCGTGGCTTGGACCGTAACTGTCATTTTATTGCTGCCCGTCTGCTGGCACTGGTGTATTTTCCGCGCAAAATGTCAGCCTGTTCCGGTCATTTGCAGGAACATCGACTCCCCAATTTCTACCGCAGTTGTTTTGCTTATTTCCTCTTGCTAGATAAATGTTCGGGTTTTGTCGTATTTTCGTAATGAAATTTGCTAACAAACCTCATCCCTGCATCAAATTCCACTTAAAAGCTGTTTGCCTTTCCTATAGATTTCCATCGCAATTTTGGGTAATTTTGAATTATTTGAACTTTGGAAAAGTGTCACGATCCCTCCTATTTTTTTTTTTTAATTCAACTTTATTCATTATTAATAAAGAGATCTTTTTCCAATTTCCTTCTTTGCAATTTAACGTCGGGATGCCACTTTGAAAATGTACGTCTCACAGTGTCGCTCTGTTCGTATATTGTATTTTTATCTACCCATTTTTTCTGAAATAATCACTACCTAAATTTATGATGTCAAGGTTGAGTTTATTTTTTCGAAGTTATCTTAGTGACCGTGGCCTTTTTCTTGTCAATGCAATGTTTCATAAAACAACTACAGATATGCTTGAATTCATCGTCAGTGAAAAATTTATTACCGTATGGAATTAGTCCAGACTTGATTTAAATGGCAGTAATAGATTGTCAATTGTTCATATCACGATCGTTATATTATAGGATTTATCATACGTTCAAGGTATTAAGGTAAGTAATGTAAATAGCACTCCCAGGAGGAAAATGTGAGGTCCTGTGCTAAGAGTTAGGTAGTCCTTCTTTTTGTTGTAATAAGTTTTTTGTTTTGTTAAGGACCATCTTTTTTCGGTTCACGGCTGTCCTGTTTTTCAGCACCTATGACTTTCTTCAACTTTTATCTTGTTTGATAACCTTCTTTCTTACCTTACTGTTTCTATGCCCACGGGATCCCTTGCCGGAACACCCTTTGTGCTTAGATTCCACGTTTCCTTAACTCACCGCATCAAAGATATGCCTACCGCATCAAATGTATGCCTTCCACATCGAAGATAGGCCTACCACATCATAGATAGGCCTACCACATCATAGATAGGCCTACCACATCATAGATAGGCCTACCACATCAAAGATAGGCCTACCACATCAAAGATAGGCCTACCACATCAAAGATAGGCCTACCACATCAAAGATAGGCCTACCACATCAAAGATAGGCCTACCCATGAAAGAGATGACTACCTTTTCAAAGATAATCTAGCGTGTAAATAAAAGTATAATTAAGATAGACAACATGAGTGCAGGTGTACAATGTTTCTTAGTATCCCTCATATGTAGGCTTCCGGATGACGAATATAGATATGCAACATGTGCATGTAGACTCGTTAATGGCTCACTCCTGTGCAGTCGAATTGAGAGTAAGGATCTCAGAAAGGGTTTGCCAGTGACTGCACTTCAAGTTTAAAGATAAAAATTCAATTTTGGTGATGAAATGGGTTTGATGTTGAACTCTCTCGCTGTGCCCAAGGAGCAAGCAAAGCGATGACGACTCTCGCTCATGTCGCACGAGGTGATAACAAGCTCCTAAACCTCAGTAACTTAATAAGTCTATACTTTGTCAGCTCTGAATGCGGACTGATGCTTGTTCAGTATTTCTATTTAACTCAAACTTCGGTCGCAGCTCTGAACACCGATTGATCTGCGTAGTAAAAAACTGGAGCTTGGAAAACAAAAGATGATTAATTTTGGTCCAGAAAATTAATTTCTGACATGTTATTTTTCAAATTTCCTCCGCGGAAATTCAGGTACAAGCAAAACTTATTTCATGAATTTTTAAATTTCGTACTTTTACCGCAAATATAGTTATTAATGCTTCTATATATGACAGTTTTTTCGATACCCGATGGGATGCTACAAATCAGCTCTCACTTAACTGCCATTTAAAGCATGCGAGGACTTTCTGTAAGGTCAAACTTATTTAAGATATTATTTATTTTCTAGCATCGCTACAAGCGTTTGTACTAGATGCGGAAAAGTTAAGGTAACCTGAATATTTGTTGAAAATATTTGAATTAGAACTTAGTGTAGTCAGTTAAATATTTCAATTGCGAAGACAGAATGTTACATATACCAGCTTGAAAGTTACGTTATGATCACTGGTATTCTACGATATCAATAAGCAATAAAGTTATCTAACTGAAATTTTATTATATTAGCAACGTACAACTAGTTATTGGTCAAATTCATTCATGCTCTTAACCTAGCATTTCTTACACAACAGACAGAGGTGGGAAGCTTTTATCACGCTTAAGCGATCTCAAACAGCGGAAGGTTGAAGCATCAAATGCTCATGTTAAGCCGTTTCCGTGATGACCGTCATTTCACCACAGCGAACAAGACGCCGAGAACTGGCGAGGATCTATCGCGCCAGTGTTCTGACTCTATACCTTCTGCCTCCAGCGCGCAACAGACGCCCTTTGTTGTCTGCTGATGTTAGTGTTGACAAGCGTTGGGTCTTACATTGCCTCTCGTGCACGCCTAGCTCTGCTCTAGGCTAATAACATCAAGTTTAGTTACTTTGTCGTGACTGTCTCGCGCTTACTCCTCGCAGATTGCAGCTCGCGAATTTTACATCAATACTTCATTTTTGTAGACTAGCAACTTTTCTCCATTTTCAGAAAGCTGCTCGAGTCATACTAGAAACGGAGTTTAGGCTCAAAGTTTTGCATTCATCTGTTGTGGTTCAGCTCTGTATGATTTGAGTTTCAGTATTGAACTTAACAAACTTGGTGTGGGAGAAGAGGAGGTGGAAAGAAAGGATCTCCATCAGCATATCAGGGGGACTTGGCGATATTCTAGAAATGAGTGAGATTCTCGAGCTTATCTCAAAGAATGCAATAATTTTGCATGTCTTCCTAGCTTGTAAGAAATTCCGTCTCACAGAAATGCAAAGTTTCAGCGACAAACTTTTACCTGATCTGCCTGGCGGATTTACGTGTAGCATCAACCACAGAAGATCTGCCCATCCGCTGCAAAGCATCTGTACATCCGCTGCAAAGCATCTGCACATCAGCTGCAAAGCATCTGCACATCAGCTGCAAAGCATCTGCACATCAGCTGCAAAGCATCTGCACATCAGCTGCAAAGCATCTGCACATCAGCTGCAAAGCATCTGCACATCAGCTGCAAAGCATCTGCACATCCGCTGCAAAGCATCTGCACATCAGCTGCAAAGCATCTGCACATCAGTTGCAAAGCATCTGCACATCAGTTGCAAAGCATCTGCACATCAGTTGCAAAGCATCTGCACATCAGCTGTAAAGCATCTGCACATCAGCTGCAAAGCATCTGCACATCAGCTGCAAAGCATCTGCACATCAACTGCAAAGCATCTGCACATCAGCTGCAAAGCATCTGCACGTCAGCTGCAAAGCATCTGCACATCAGCTGCAAAGCATCTGCACATCAGCTGCAAAGCATCTGCACATCAGCTGAACTGTAACTGACAACTGGAGGCTTTAGTTAGTCTTGTGCAGCTTACTGTAGCTCATTTGCGTTCGTATCACGCAATGATAATCTATGAATTAAAAATTAATTTTCATTTCTGAAAGAGGATATTATGAAAAGGATCTCCATAAAATGATTTTTGGTCATTGGCAGCAAAAGTTAGGCGTTTCTCAAATGAATATTGTAACCTGGAAAAAGCTTGACTGTGTTTTTCAAAAAATAGTTTGTATTTTCACTGCATTAAGATTCAGTTTATGAAGTGATGAACCGATAACTTGCACCGGACGTTTCGGCAAAAAAAACAAAGTCTGAAACTTTTTACTGGAAATATTTAGATGCATTGTCAGTATTTATGGATAAAAGGACACCAGAAAATACTATTTTTATTATAACAATAATAATGTTATAACAGTAACGTGAAAATTCAATTTTTTTGTAATAGGTAGCTTATGTTTAATTTACTAGCTCGCCATGATGAAACACGTTATCGCACAGCATTTAACACTTTTGTGTGTGCCGAACAAGAAATGAAGAAAAGAAAATTATTGCTCATTTTTCATAATCACGCTTGATTTAAAAAACCGTGTTAGATTGCACGACTAAAATGTTAGGTGGCTCCTTTCCTTCCGACGTCCTTTTTGAAGAAATCTTTTTTTTGACGCTACGCAAAAAGGAAATTCCTAATTGTGGATTGTTCTTACGCACAACGGTTAACTGCTTTTTTCCTGTCATGAAATGAAACGTGACTCGCTCTACGTTTGTCCTGTCAGTGAAATGTTCGTGGTGCATGATCGGAAAGAAAATTTAAATGTTAGCCATCATCGTCATGCTAGTTAAAATTTTGGTACGCACATTAAATGGATGCTGTGAGTAGAGTTGCGAAATCAATTGGCCTGCACAGTGTTTAAATTAAGGTAAAACATGAGATGCAGCTTTGATGCCATCTATAGATCCTGTGACGGGGATTTGGCATTCTTTGTCGCTTTTGGATCCTAATTACCGACAATTTATACTTCGGAATTTTGTGATCGTTAGATTTTTAGGTTAAACTCGGCATTTTGAAATGTTGTCAAAGCATTCTCTCGCAAGAACGACCAGCCCTACGTAGGAGAATGCATGTGGCTTGCGTAATAACGCTGGTTTCCACAACTTGCAGCCTGCTTTTGCTTTGGTTTCAATTTAAGGTTGTATTGTAATGAGAGGGCTGTGTACTGAAAGAGGCGGTCGTTTTTGAGATATAACTCTATTTTCCTATAACCTTATTTTTATCTTTTTAAAGTGTTTGTTTGATCTATTCGTCAATTTCAATTTTTTGCGCGTATAACTCTTTTGAACTAGACAAATGATAAAAAATACGTATGTGACACTTTCACCTAAGTTCATAGGAACTTGTTTATCAGCTTGTCTCCTAGCTAATCAACATGACTTTGACGATTCTACGTTTTTTCGAATGTTAGTTTATCTCTTTCTCAGAAACACATGTTGATGTTCTCAGAATCTCTAAGAACTTTTCATTTCTACAACTCGCCTTTTCCCAGGAAGATGCGAGCAATTCTGTACTCTAGTAAAGTTTCATCACGTCTCGTTCCCAGAAAAACGATTCACATTGTAGTCTCCCCGATTTCCATCTTGTGTCTATTACAAGAAGACGCGGCTGATCCCAGCATCAGCTGCAATCTCCCACCAAGCGGTGCTGAAAAGCTCCTCGATACAATAAACAATGCAGTATCCCATCTCCTCCGAGAGTGTCAGACTCTGTATCAAGAAGCTTAATCTGCCGCTTTGGTTGCGTGTTTATCACACAAGAGCGACTTACTCTCTCGTACATTCGCTAGGCTTTCAACTCCGCGGTTCTCTTGGGACTCCCTGTGTTTAGCTGCGCTCATTATTCACAGAGAGAAGTTTTCTCGAGCATGTTACCCATCGTGTGTGTGTGTGTGCGCGTGTGTGTGTGTGACATGAGAAGTTAGCGGGTTGTGCTCTAAATTGAGACAGCTCCCATTATCACTATTCAGATGTGAGGCTGTCATCGGAGCAGTTTACGATTAAGAGATGAATCATTTTCTCCGTGGATAGATCGAGTCGATTTGTGGTTCCAGCGATTTTATTGCTAAATTTAATTGTAGAATACTAATTACTCTTTTGCATTAATTATCCGGCTTATGTAGCGGTAAATGTTGCTGGTATATCATTTTTGATTTCCAAACGAAGGTTAAAAACTATGAAATCTAATTGAAAATGAGAGCGAAACTGAACTGATTTTGGTGGGGATTTTTATGTAAGACCAGAAGGAAATTTTTAGGGTCCTTAGACATAGAGTAAACATTTTTCTCTCATCTCTGGCGTTTCAATTGATGAGTATTTTCGAGACAAATGTTATTGTAAATAGTTGACTATCTAGGAGAGGGGGTCATCGATGGCCAAAACTTATCAAAGATTACAGACGCCGGAGAAAACCATCTATGATTAAAATGTAAACATTGTTTATGCTATAAATTCTTTCAATTTTTTGTTATGACGCACACGATTTCAGTATTCGCTTTAGCACCATGCCCGAGAGCGTGCAGCGCAAGACTCAAGTAAGCATGCGTAGTTTTGAATGGAAGAGTATAATAATTAGCTTCGCATTTCTCATGCTTGTGTGTAGGGTGGAGATTTTTCCCTCAAGCTTGTCCCTCAATTTTTCCTTCAAGAAGATCGTATTTCAAGTACATCTAAATTCGTTGAGAAACTCTACATTTTGTACAGTTTAATTCGCACATAGTGCTCACCATCTCTCGGGATCTATTCATGCGAGTCCAATTACCGGCAAGATTCCCAAAGCTAACGCGTGGAAACTGTCTTCTAACAAAACTGTGCTGTATTTAACAAAAATCCCGCGTGACTGGCTGCTATTAGTGAATTAAATTCTTCATTTGTCAGGCTAACACCTCTCTGAAGATGCGCCTATCAGCAGAATGTGTTCCTACATTTACTGGCCCAACATCCCCTAGAGACTTGCCACCATGTAACCAAGCAGCGGCCCCAACTCGCGACAGCGTTGCGGCAGGCACCACGGGTCGGTCTGTGCGCCGCTGTCGTAAGTCACGGCAGGAGAAACAAGCGCGTATCACTCCGGCCAGAATTATCACCTGACCAATCAGCTGAAATAACAAGTTAAAGAGCCGCCTCTGCTCTGTGTTTCTTGCCGCCGTGTTCCCTTACTGCTGTGTTCTCAGACAGCGTAGAAGCCCTCAAGCCACTCGTCTAAATTAGAGAAGTAAAATTCTTGCACTCGGATAAGCGTAACTGTTAACAATCGTTAATTAAGTAAACGAGGAAGTATGTATTTTATTTCTTAAGAAACGCAAATTCACGAGAACTCCTAGGGGGAAAATGTGAGGGCCCGAGCTGAGAGTTATGTAGGCCTTTTTGTTGAAATAAAATGTTTTTGTTATGTTAACCCTTTGCTCACGGACAGAACTTCAGTTCCCAGATAGCTAGTGCTTCCAGTTTAGGGAAATTGACAAAATTTCAGGGTAATTCGAAGTCGGGAAATAGTATGAAGTAAATGACAAAATTTGGTCAATCCATATAATATTCTGCTTGTTCCTCCCTTAGTTAGTTAGTCTGTCCGTTACGCTCTCATCCAAGTTTGCAGTATCGTGGATACCGAATTCCTGAGTGTTACATTTAAAACATCGCCTTTACATGCATTGATATGTTTGACATTTTAAATCTACTTCTCTTAATTGTTAAGAAATATAATTAGAGAACCGTGCCTTTTCTTCATGTTAAAGTGATAATTGCGCCGATTATAGCCTTAAAATCACGCAATGGAGCGAAGATTGGAAGCTACACGCGATAGAATGAGACTACCGGTTCTCGATAGAAATCCTTGAAAGGGACAGCAATAATGTGTGAAAATATGGACGAGGAGCAGAAATTTTGGTACCTTGAGTGGCAGAGAAATTTATTTTAGTACAGAAGGCAAAATATGAGCGAGGAGCAACAATCGCAGTATCGCGAGCAGCAAGGAATTTTTATCCCAGCAAAGAAGGCAGAATATGAACAAGGAGCAGTGAAGGGTTAGGTTCCCATAGGTTAGGTAGTGTTGATGAATTTTTTTCACGGGTCCACGTTTTTTTATGTTTGACATATTATCAGGATCGGTTCGATTACTGTAGGTTAGGGTAGGATTGGTAAGAATATATTAGGTAAGGGTAGGTTAGGTTAGAATAGGTCATGTTAGAATTTGTTATGTTAGAATTTGTGAGGTAATGTTGACAGAATTTTTTCTAAGTTCTACCTAGCTGACTGACGACATTGGTTAAGATAGGTTAGGATAGGTTAAAATGTGTTAGGATAGGATGGGTTAAAATATGTTAGGTTAGGATAGGTTAAGATAATGTTGACGGAACTTTATCATGGGTCCACGGTTTTTTTATGTTTGGCATATTTTCAGGAACGGTTCGGTTAGGATAGGATAGATTAGAATTTGTTGCGATGGATTAGGTTAGAAAGGTTTTGTTGGAAATGGTAGGGTAATGATGACTGAATCCACCTCGCGTAACAATAGCACTGTCCGTGGAGTTTTCACGGGTCTTGCTAGTTAATAATATTCCTGCAATTATGTTTTTGGACACTCCAGAAGTTTGACACGTGCAATTTTCTACAGATATCCACTCAATGCAAGCTTCATGGTTTATGCAATACATTTAATACCTTTTTATTTAACTTGAGCAAGTTTTTCATACGAACATGTGTTTACAGATAAAATTAAGCAAAAACTAAATTGATATTTTTACTCAGATTTATCGGCTATTTTTTTGCTTCGAAGCAAACATTTTTAAAGCATCATTTTCTTTCAATTAAACACTTTGACCACGGAGTGAGACAAATGTGCACCACTAGGTAAATTGTGCATACACGCACCAATGTAAATGTATAAAATTTCACACCATTTTGCGACTTTTTTGAAGGAATTTTATCATAACATAAAAATATTATTGAGCTCTTGCATTTTGTACCTTTCTCACAAAGAACGGAAGCTTATTCAAGCAAATTAATCGATTTAACCAGTCTGTTTTTTACAACCTAACCAAATCAACTTTACAACACGCGCAACCGTAGTCAACGTGTTAAAAAGGAAGGAAGCACCTGCTTATGCAGAAAAAAAAACATGCTAGGGCAATTTTGCTAATATTTCAGTGTAATGACTGAGATTACCTTAGAAAATTTTTCCCTTAACAAGGATTAAAGTGTTGGGAAGGAAAGGGTTAAAGGATGATCTTTTTTTTTCGGTTCACTGCTGTCCAGTTTTTCAGCACCTACTTTCTTCTTTGACATTGATCTTGTTTCATAATCTTTCCCAACTTACTGTTTCTATGTCCCTTCTGCATAGATTCCGCGTTCCCTAAACTCCATACTAGATGGTACCTTCCTCTATTTGGATCGCCTTTGTGGCGGATAGGGAGGTTTAAACTAACTAATTGTCTAATGATCTAAATTCACGAGAAGTGTTCAAGTGCGCCCGTTCAGATTTTAGGTGTCATATTATTGTTGATCGAGTTTCAGTAATCTTCCGACGTAGTTCAAGCTTGTTGTAGTTCTTAATTTCATGCGTGTGACACTTTACGTTGGATGGTATTTGTGGACTACATTTTCAAAAAATTTTTTTTTTGCCGATTATGTCACAGCTGTCTTGCAAAATACCTTTTCAATATTTTTTGAAAAAATTTTATTAATGTTTATATCTGGCATCGAATTTTTAATTGTGCCAAATATTTTCAATAAACTGCGATTGAAATTTTTATTTTTCGTGCGTCAGCTCGAAAACCATTATGGCTACACACGACTATTAATCGTACGTCTCCTAATGTGTGTGCCTGCATCGTACGTCTCCTTGTGTGTATGTGTGCCTACATCGTGCGTCTCGTGTGTGTATGTGCCTGCATCGTACGTCTCCTTGTGTGTGTGTGTGCCTGCATCGTACGTCTCCTTTCATACATCTGTGCAACCTTGACCGTCTGTGTGAAGACAGGCGCAGAAATGAGGCTGCGTGCGCTGCCCTACTCTTTCTGTCCGTTTTATAACCTTGCAGCTTGTGCTTCCTCTGAGCGCATTTTCTTCGGGCACAAAAATCAGGGCAACTGCGCTGGTCTTGAGCCACGAATTTTACGACTCTCTAAATTGATCAGAACAGGGGTGACGTGTTGCTTACGATCCTGTGTATATCTTTGGTACTTCACCTTAAATTTCTTGATTTTTTCATGATTGTTTCTTTTTTAGAAAGTTATTTGGAACAACTGCGACGTAATGCCCTTCCCCAACGTTTTTGGATTTTTTATTGAATTCTTAATGAGTGTAATTATCATCGTATGTAACGCATTGAATTTTCATAATTTAGGCTCCGTATTTTTCACCGAAGCATGATTTTACAGCAAAAAGAAATTTCCATTCAAAGACATAGCATGTGCCAAAAGATTCCATTCGATCTTTTACTCAAGTTCCTGTCCCGATTGTCGGTCAGATTTTAGGTCACAAGGGATAAGCGACGACTATGTATTTTTGACCATTATTTATTACGTTTTTACGACTGAACCGTTCTTTAAAGCAAATATTATGTCGTGTTACTCCTTCATTCCATATTTTGTGAAGTGTCGAGACGGCGAGGAATGTGCGGGTCATAACTTCAGAGGAAGATCTTGGGTTTCAACGCAAGTGCGCTTCAACAACAATCAGTTTCGGACAAATTTGTTTGCATGAGGCAGAGCTCGGGCGCTGCAAGTCTTGTTTACGACTTGCGGCCTGCTTGTGTGCGCAGTTGGGGTGGCTTCAGCCGTGAGACAGAGGTGGTGGCATGCTGGATGTACAGTGTACGCGCTGGTGTGTACGGTGGACGCTGGTGTGTACGGTACACGCTGGTGTGTACGGTACACGCTGGTGTGTACGGTGGACGCTGGTGTGTACGGTGGACGCTGGTGTGTACGGTGAACGCTGGTGTGTACGGTGGACGCTGGTGTGTACGGTGGACGCTGGTGCCCCACAGGGGGATACAACTATTGTATCTATGGGAATTAGCGCTCCCTGGGGGACAATGTGAAGGCCCGAGCTAAAGGTTAGGTAGGCTTTCTTTTTGTTAAAATGACATAGGTTTTTGTTTTGTTACGGACCAACTTTTTTTCGGTTCACTGCTGTCCTGTTTTTTCAACACATACTACTTTCTTCTTCAACTTTGATCTTGTTTCCTGAACTTCTTTCTCATCTTACTGTTTCTATGCCCTTTCTGCGTAGATTCCACGTTCCCTTAACTCCATACTAAATGGTGCCTTCTTCCTTCCTCTCTTTAGATCTCATTTGTTGATGATAGGGAGGCTTAAACTAACTAATAAACTAAACTAGACGCTGATGTTAGTGGTAGACGTTTCAATAAGAGACATAAATTAGAATCGTACTTTTTCACGAATTTCTTCTCGGTTTACTCTACCGATAGAAACTTTTATGAACAATGGGCGACCATAACCTCTTCGTTATGTTCTAATTCCATGCATATTTTATTTTTCACAGAAACTAATGACATAATAGCACATGAATCCCTGCATAGAGCATCAATTCCTAGGGAGCCAAACGCGATGCTAGATCTTTGGAAGCGCGAATTCCCTCTTTCTTGAAAGCTGGCCGGCATGAATAGGAACATTGAGAGAAGGTGCTCGATTGCTCTGCTCACTTAGCCGGCCGTGCTTGCGAGCACCCCCACTTCGCTCACAAGGAGCTTATTGATCACCGAGATGATCTTCAAGTGTTTACCCTCCATTGATCCTCTGCATGCGAGCTGCCAGAGTCTTCTGCATTGCTCTACGACCATGGATCACGATAAAACGTTGGTCAATTTCATTTTTAACTTCGTTTTTCAAAATTTCTTTGGTGTCATTGGCTGATTTAAGGTTTCATTCTATCGTTGTGGTCAGTGTGCTTAACTCGTCCGTAAAATATGTGTTTAGCGGTTCTTCTTCTGAGTTAGTGTAAGATGATGTCGCAATTTCTAATCCTACAGTGTTTGCTACACTTGAGGCCATACATCATGCAAGTGATCAACCAGATAATTGCACAGAAAACTCTCGTGGGTGCGAAGGCGGCCCTCCCGCCTCTTGTAACATCTGCCAGAAAATAAATCTGTGCAACGAATTTCAATTTTGCCTCTTGGGCGATATTGATTCATTTGGATTCATGCTCGGAACGTACAATGTTCGTTAAATTTTCTGCTGATCCTTGCATGAGCAGAATACATGGTACAGCTTATTTATTCAAATTCAATGAAGCTTGCAAAAATGAAATTCTCTATTTTTTGGATCTGCGCGTCTAGTTTATCTTTTTTCAAACTAGACGAAACTGCTTCGAACAACCTGTAATTTTCGTAAAAATATTCTACAATCAACTCTAGTATTTAGTCCATCACCAGGCTGTAAATTGTTAAAGTTGAAATTTCTCGTTTAACCCAACCAGGACCACTGTCCCAATTCTTCCGTAATTTCCGAATCTGCCGCTATATCGCTACACCTAATTTTCGGTATTTTGCCTAGTTTGTGGAAAAAATGCGTCCCAAAGTAAAAATAATGTAATCAACCAATCGTTGTCAAACCTCATGAGTAGCCATTTCAAATGCCCGCCCCCATCTGTTAGAATTGACTTTGTGTGGGGTCAACGTTTAACAGAAGTTCAGGACCTTCGGTCTGGTAGGGCTGAAATAATAATGCACAGCGTTTGTAGCTAGTGTTAGGATTCGATTTTTAGACGAGCTTAGTTTGTGGTTTGAACTCGATATGTTGATTTAGAATTCTGGTGAGACATTCGAAGGTGAAGCGAATACTGAGGATGTTCATTAGATATTTGAATATGTTTCGGAGTTCAAATTCATTATCATTACAGAGTATTGACATCTCCAAATGCACAAAATAACATAATTAGAATCAACACGTTAAGTAGCACAAAATTAGCATCAAGCATTAACATTTCTTATTCTATTTGATGTTGTGAGCTGCTTATTTTATTCCAAACAGGCCTATGTTTGAAAATGTACTCACGATTGTGAAATTCCAAATTCCTTGCCACGGTGACTGAGTCAATAACTTTGAAGTCTGTCTCACCTACCTGAACATTGCACTGTCCATTATTAGCCCGAATGGAAGAGTCAGACGGATGTGCTGGGCGAGCTCCAGTGCGAAAATATCAGGCTCGGCGCTCCGCAATATTGGTGTATCCGCTGCGTGACGTCATTCCTCCCAGAAAGACCGAACTTTTGTATGTATGAGAATTAGCGCTGCTGGAGAACTGATACGAGGTCCTGAGCTGAGTGTTGAGTAGACCTAACTTTGTTGAAATAGATGGCTTTTTGATTTTTTCAAATAGAAAATATGAAAATTTTATATTAATAGACAACAGTATCTATGCTGTAATGATACTCTGAGCCATTCATCAAAGAAATATTTCTATATTCAGTTTGCAATTAATAACTTTTTATCAGATGCTAAGGCCTTTATTATTGAGATATCTTGCTTTTTTAGCACGGCTGAAATATTTCAAATGGCTAGTTGTTTTTATATGTGACTTTTACTCCTCAGCGGGATACAGCTATTGTTTCTATGAGAACTATCATTCCGAGAGATAAATGAGAGTTCTCGAGCTGAGAGTTAAGTAAGCTTCTTTTTTGTTGAAACAATGTTTTTTTTTATTTTGTTAAGGACCATCTTTTTTTAAGTTCATTGCTACTCTGTTTTTCAGCGCCTTTAACTTTCTTTTTCAAAACTTTTTTCTCATAGCCTTTTTAATCTTGTTTCATAGCCTTCCTTCTTAACTTCCTATTTCTATGCGCAGGAGATTTTGTGCAGGAGCATACCTTATACATAGTTTCCGTATTCCCTTACCGCCATCCTAAATGGTGCCCTCATCCTTACTCTCTTTGGAACGCTTTCGTTGCGGTTAGGAAACTTAATCCAATATCTAATTCAATATTTATGTGATCATGGTCAAATTATACAGAAGTTTGGGGGTAATCAGGGCCAGACAAATTCTGTCATCGGCGCGATTTTCGCAAAGATTAAAAAATATGACAAAATTTATCTTGGAGACAGGTAAACGAAATTTTATACGAAGGCCTGTAGAAATTTATACATAGCAATTTGTATGTTCGTCTCTGTGTATGTAAAAATTGTTGAGTACAGTGTGCGTCTGTGTATCTGAGAATAACGTCATATAACATGTACGGTAGGATTGAAGAGCACCAAACAGAAGCTTTGGAAATGGAGTCTCCCTTTTACACTAACCTCATTTTTTCATCAGAGTTCATGCCAGACCGTGCAATGCTCAGGTGTCTGGCACAGGCTTCAAAGTTATTGGCTCAGCCACCGGTAACAGGGAGTTTAGAATTTTAGTATCCTTGTACATCTTTAAACAGGAGTCCTCGTTAAAATTAAACAAGCTAGACACAAATATCAAACTGTAAATAGATAGTTATGCTCTGTGTTTATTTTGTGTCGTTAAAGTTACTGATTTTATTCATGTTGTTTCTTACTTCTACTGATGTGGTTACCCTGAACTGATAATGGAACTGGACTACGAAAGGTTTTTAATTAATAATGATTCCCTCCGTAATTTCATTAGATATAAATTTTGGGTTGATTTAGAGCGGAGTGAAACATGAGAGATGCAACGAGTCAATCGACGCGTTCTGTAAGGGATACTGAATTTTCATGCCGTTAGACACCAACCATTCGCGTGTTGCACGCGTATATGGGTGAAGTAGAAGAAGGTAAAAAAGTCAGAACTGCCAGTATCACTGCCAACAGTGACCAGAAACCACTTCTACAACGACTCCTCTTCCTTGCATCTTTGTGGGAGATGGAAAAATTGAAAGTAAAAAGATGAGCAGTCACATTGAAGAAGTAATAAATTGTTAATTCAGAATGTTGATAACTAAAAACTCAATCATAATGAAGCACGTCATTGAATGTACACTTTCGTACGGCTGAAACGAGGATAAACATAGGACAGCCTTTGTCATTTTACAAAATTCTTGATATCTGGAGAATTTCTTTTTCTTTTGGTACCCCTCAGGGAGATACAACTATTGTATCAAGGGGAATTAGCGCTCCCAGGGGGAAAATGTGTGAGGGCCTGAGCTGAATGTTAGGTAGGCCTGTTTTTCTTTTTTTATTATTGAAATAAAATGTTTTTGCTATGTTAAAGACCACCTTTTTCGGTCCACTGTTGTCCTGTTTTTCAGCACCTTCTACTTTCCTCTTCAACTTTTATCTTGTTTCATGAACTTCTTTCTCATCTTACTGTTTCTATGCCTCTTCTGCATAGATTCCGCATTCCCTAATATCCACACTAAATGGTGCCTTCCTCCTTCCACTCTTCGATACGTTTTTTTCGAAGCGGTTAGGGAGGCTTAAACTAAGCTATAATCTAATCTAATCTAATTTTTCTTTTGGTATTTGTATCAGACCCTTCGCGCGGTAGAAATCTTTTGGTAGTACTACGTTTTTCTCGCAACTTTCCGTTAAGAATTTAAATTAATTCGTATCTGTTTTATTCTTCTATCACCAAGAAGCCAAAATTCACCTCTTGAGCCGATCCTCGACCGGATCAAATACGGGTTAACCTGTTGCAAAGTTCACAGAATGCTTCGAAGGCTGCAAGCATAGCAATTTCATGTTTTTCATGCCATACTTATCGTATTGTTGATAGGACATCAAAATATTACAGGGATTGTAACCTAAATTAAGATTAAATTATGTTTATTTTTAAAAAAAATTTCCAAGTATAGTTTGTTGTTGATAATTGTGTCATTTGAGTTTCATACGTAAATGGTAATTTCTTTTACTCATTTCTTCAATGTTGACCAAGAAATTTGTAGTAGCAATTCTTTGTAATCATTATCTAGCTAACCCTACGACAACACTCTTGTAACACTCCAGAATATTGCTCTTTTCATAATTTCTTCTGTAGGGATTCTTGCTCTTTTCAGAGTCTCCATTCCTCATTGCACTGATCCGGAAAAACACGAATTTTTTATTCTTCCGACTTTCTTCGCCTTTTAGTTACTTTTTTAGAATCTAGGTAGTATATGAGGACGCAAATAATTTATCTCTCTTAGGTTAACTTTGAAACATCGTCTTTAAATACACAAAAGAGCACCAATTAGTTCTAAAATTTTCATGAATAGTAGAAGTCTTTAGCAGAGAATGAAAACAATCCTTATTAGACTATCTTATTTCTTTCGCGTGTTTTAGATGTAAAGGCCCTTTTGGCAGTGGAATATTGTCCTTATTTTGTCGATCAGTTCAATAGTGAAATTAAAGATTGGCCGTCGCGAACTGGAACTCCGATCTACTTCGGTTTGGTGCATTCCGTGCCACGGCAATGTGTACTCAATGTGGGTTGACTACACCACTGTTTGTTACCAGCTGCTGAACTTTTCATTTGATTATCTTCAGATTTTATTCAGCTTCCCATACTATTCACAGCACTTCTGCCAGATTTGACAGCTGGTTTCATCTCAGGCATTTCCCCCTTTGAAGACGCTCTTCTCAACAGTGCTACTTAAAATTCAATTCTTAAGAATCAAATTAAATCCATCCATGTACTCAGTAATGATTGTCAAGCAGCAGAAGAATTTGCAATAAAACTTTGAAGGCCTACGTTGAAATTAACACGTTAACTGCGATTGGTTAAACTGAAGTTCAATATTCAATTAAAATTTAAAGTCAATTGTGGTAATCAACTTTGGAAATAGCAAACATTAACTGGATCGAGCCTTAATTTACCTTTCATTAAGTATTAATAAAAAATTAATTAGTGACTGCAGGTCCGTCAGCAGCACTATGAAAATCACCGAAGTGACCACCGGTGGGTCCCTTCGCGGGGAATGTGTTAAGTAAACGTTCTACTGGTTGAAGCCTCGTGTATGGGAGGCTCGTCCGAACAACGGGCACAACACAGCGTCGGCTGGAGCACTTGATGTTCTCAGGCCGCCTCGCTTCATCCGAGACGGTCCACGTCTGCAATATAAATGAGATGTGTCTCGGTCCTCTGCTATCATTGCCTGCCATTAGTCTCAGTTTCTCCAGACGTAACAACTCGGTCCACTGATAAAGAACTAAGTACGAGCCTAGTATATATATGTCAACGACATGAATTGACAAGTACTTTTTGTTGGAAAGGTATGGAACAAATTTTAAAAGGCTCATGTATGACTCATTCTTGTCGTTGAAGTTAACGGGATCTTATTGTAAAATAAACTGAAACCGCCAACATTGTTGCGTACCAATTCAATTTAATTTTAATATACATACATTCATCTAATTTTCGCAAGTCGCCAGGACTGAAACAGCGCGACACATCCTGCACAAATGTCCACAATAGGTATATACTTGCCTACGTTTTGGTGCGAGAGTTCCGTTACAGTGTACACTAGTGGCAACGTTGTTGGATGCATTTTGATGTTTACATAATATGCTTGGTGCGTATAGTAACCCTCTAATGTAGGTAAGGAACTCGCGTTGGTATCAAATTCTGCTCTCGCATGTGTAAATGAGGTCGGAAGTATAAAACATTTACAATCCCAGCTGATATGTTTTAAGGTCGAACTATATAGAACATTGGAAGCTATTTTGAGCTACATTGTGTGGAATCTCAAGTATGTAGCAACAAGACAGTAATACTAGAAATAGAAATACATCGTCTCATACAACCTCATTTATTAAAGGATAGTAGACATAAATTACAAAAAATATCCGTGTGTACATAGGAAGTCAACAGAGTGCGTGACATTTAAACGTTATTGAAACTGCTTGCATCATCTTATCTGAGTTTTTGGCATGACAAAAACCTTAAGACTTGGATTAATACTTTAGTGTGGACACTTGTTGGTCAAGAAAGACGAATATTTGCCCTAAAAATATGGTATACTTTACATCTCTCATTTGAGTCTGGTAACACAGTTAATTGAAGAAATTAATAACTGACTCCCTGAAGGAAGACGTGAAGTCTCGAGCTTAATTAATTAGGTAGGTCTTCCGTTTGTTGAAATAGAATAGGTTTTTGTTTTGTTGCAACTTGCACATCATTTTTTATCAGTTCGCTACTCTCATTTTTTCATCAGCTATCGCCCTTTTCTTCAACTTTTATCTTTTTCATGAACTTTTCTTGCTATTTCTATGCGTAAGGGATCTTATGAGGGAACAGACCTTGTGCAAATATTTCCAGTTCCCCCATCTCCTCACTAAATGGTACCTTCCTTCCGCCTCTTTTTGGAACACTTCTGTAATGGATAAAGGAGGCTTGAACTAACTTATGTGGCATGGTTATGTGGCCATTGGTTAGTGAGACTATTTAGTGTTAAGTGTATTTAATTAAGCCATTTCACTTAATTTTGACAAAATGATTGAAAATTTACCCGTCTATGACTATCAAATCACCAGTAATTTACATAAACTTTCCGGGTTTCCAAGTACGTCAACGCATTTTGAACTCGTTACTAATCTACTGACTGCCTTTTTAACGGAACGCAGCTGTTGTATCACTGGAAATTAGCGCTTCAGGTGCGGATGTGAGGTTCCGAATTGATTTTTAGGTAGGCATTTTGTTGAAATGGAATATGCTTTTTGGTTTCTTTTTGGTCTCTTGGGGACATACCTCAGGCGTGGCTTCTCCAAAAACCTCGATTCCACATTAAAATTATACCTTCCTCGTCCTCGCTCACAGGGATATAACTGTTGTATCTGTGAGAATTAGCACTCCCAGAAGGGAAATGTGTGAAGGCCTGAGCTGAGACTTAGGTACGCCTTCTTTTTGTTGAAATAACATGTTTTTTGTTATGTCAAGGACCATCTGTTTTCGGTTCACTTCTGTCCTGTTTTTCAGCACCTACTAGTTTCTTCAACTCTCATCTTGGTTCATAAACATCTGTCTTAATTGACTATTTCTATGCCTATGCTGCAAATATTCCGCGTTCCTTTATTGCAGTGCTAAATGGAGTCTTCCTCTTTCCTCCCTTCGGAACGCTTTTTTTAGCGGATAGGGAGGCTTAAACTAACATCTTATCTAATCTAACCTTCCTCTTCCCTTTATTAGGAACACCTTTGTTGTGATTAGAGAGGTTTAAACTAGCTTATGATCCATCTAACCTACTCAGTATTCGCCTATAACTCGTCACTTGCATGGGTGGCAGAAAGTTGCTCGTCGCTGCTTCTGTTGGTAAATTTGTTTACTTCTTTATAAAAGTGGTTAATAATTTAAGGTTTTGCACAGTCTTGCTGCTTCAAGTCACTATTGAGCGAGTGCCGAATATGATCAAGTCGAGTAAGCTACTGTTATTTGAGTAGACGTGCTTATACTTGTACTTGCATATAATATGCTCACAAGGTTTGGCATCCGAGTTATATGCTTGAGTAGTGAAATCGACCCTTGTCTTGCAACATTCGACTGTTTTTTGGCATACATGTCGCTAATCGGTTCTTTCCTATTTTTTAATGTGCTTTCAACTTCAGGCATTCAGCCAGCGGTCCCTGAGTGTATCAAGTTTTTGTCTCTAAAGCCGTTCAATAACCATGAAAATTTTTTCTGTTCTCCGATGGTTATCTCAGGTACCTAAACTCGTATTTGCTTCGCCTGTTTTAGCATGACTTGAGTTGAAGGCATATTTCACGTTGCTTAAGGCCATTCCAGCCAGCCACGTAATTGCTACCCTCTGCAGACCGCCTTCAACGCGCCAATTTTGAAGATACTTAAAAGCTGCTATTGTGGAAGCGTGCTGCGTAAATCAGGCATGATGTCATGCCAACGGCGACCGACATAGTCTTGGATCACCTTGGGGTATTGTGTACATATACTATAATGTTGAGACATGGTAATGAATTTCAAGTGCCGCTAGACTTACAACGAGAATTCCCTCGTTACGTCACAAAATGAGGATTTCAAATGTTTTACGGAGTTCAGCATATTATCACAATACTATTAAATATGACTGATTTATCGGATTTTTTCTCGGTGCTTATATCCGTGAAATTTTTTCATTCCAGTTTTTCTTGTATCCCAAAATCGGATCGTAATGATTGACTTGGAACCGGTGAGTCTGGAACGTCGTATTGTTCAAAATAATTTTGTTGAGTATTCTGGCCTACTGAAGGACACTGAACTCGTAATAGTTATAAGTCTTGGATTTCAACATCAGTGATTTTTTGGTATTTTATAAAATTGCGATATTGAACTGGTTTCCTTTTCTATCGGATGATAAAAGTGCTTAGTTTACATAACATAATGTGTATTACACTGTTAAGAACACTAATTAGATGACGTATCCCTATGTCACCGAGGTAGCAAAAAAGCGGAAGAAATGGCAAGTTTCAACTGACTTCAACCCCGCCCAGCATTGCTGTGCAGATCGCCTGAACAATTCAAATTGAAATATTTTCTTATATGCTGCTCAGAAATTCGATTGAGAATATTGTTCAGAATTCGACGTAAAATTATTTTCAAGATGTCGAAGTGGAAGGATTTTCCAGGATAGTGATTGGAGACATTTTCTAGAGTAGGGATTGAAAACATTTCCCAGGATTTGGTGGAAAACTTTTCTCAAACTGGGATCAAAAGAATTCATGAAAACTCGAAGTGAAAGTACTACCCAGAATTTGTATGACAGTACCACCCAAAATTTGTGTGACAGTGCTACCCAGAATTTGTGTGAAAGTGCTACCCAGAATTTGTGTGAAAGTGCCACCCAGAATTTGTGTGAAAGTGCTACCCAGAATTTGTGTGAAAGTGCTACCCAGAATTTGTGTGAAAGTGCTACCCAGAATTTGTGTGAAAGTGCTACCCAGAATTTGAGTGAAAGTGCTACCCAGAATTCGTATGAAAGTGTTCCCCCGAGTTACGGTCGTTTGCTTAAACTTTAGTTTTGGTACTATGTACAGATGAAATTTCACGCTGCATGCCAGCCTCGTCTGTGATCCAAGCGTGCGACTAGCACGGCAAGGCGAATGTGACGAATGTGTGATTTTGTTTTTGTCGACAGTTTTGAATCTTTTTGGAGGTATCATCTGTAATTATCATTTAATTTGCAACGCTAATGTGGGGAAAAATTCACTCAGCAAAAAAGTTCGCCTCATTAAATGCAGCAGCGTAAAAACTTTGCAATATTGAAACTTCTACAAAATAAGAAAATCGTTTATCGCATGTCCTTGATATCATACAATGATTGATTTGTTGAAGTTGCTTCTTTCGAAGTTATATTTACCTTCCTGATCTGCATGGTGGTAAAGGCCGGGAACTTATGTGCTTTGCCTCGGGCTGTCCAAGGTCTTCGAGCTTCAGGACTCCATCCTTGAATTAACTAATATGCAGTAAAACCTACATGCTTATAGATTTATGTTTTTTCTAGAATAGTGAGCGGGATTTATCATACAGCGAACTGGATAAAAAACACTGTGTATTAAGTGTCAGTGAAGTTCTAAGATGGCTAGCTATAAAGCTTCCGCAAGTGTACTACGTGTCCCCATGTATTATTCAATGAGTTTATTTCAAATCTAGGTCAGCTCGTACATTAAAATTTTAGATTATATTTTATTGATCGTGGTTAAAACTATTAAATTTATCAGAAATCTTGAGGAAATTTGGCTGTCTTCTTTCGTTCCAAGGAGTTAATCTGAATGAGAAACTCCTCAAGGAGAGAAGGAACGATAGCTCTATTCAGTGCTTTTCTCGTCTCTAAACTTGGGGTCTAAGCACTCTTCATTGGTTCCTTTTCATTATAACCCACAATTCCCCCTCAGGGGGAAACAACTATAGTGTCGGTGGGAATTAGCACTGCCAGGAGGGAATATATGAGGTTCCGAGTTCAGAGCTAAGCAAACCTTTTTGTTGAAATAAAATAAATTTTTTGTTTTGTTAGGATCATCTTTTTTTTTTTGGTTCACCGTTGTCCTTTTTCTCAGCTTCTCTAACTTTCTTGTTCATTTTTTATTTTGTTTAAATAGCCTACCTTCTTAACTTACTGTTTCTCTGCGCAGAAGATCTTGGGCGGGGGCACGCCTTGTGCATAGATTCCGCACTCTCTTAACGTCATCCTAAACGATACCTCTATTCTTCCTCTTTTTTTAAAACACCTTTGTCGCGGTTGGAGAGGCTTGGACGAACATCTAATCTAATCTTTCATGACCCTTAACAAAGAAATTACATTTTGTCTTTCTGGTCTATTGTTGCCTTCTTGCTTCATTGCTCAATTTTTCATTCCGTTAAGACACTGACTGCCGTTGTTACCACTTACTTTCAAGTTATTAGAATGTTTAAACCTATTAAATTTAAATTTCTAAAGTGCACTTTTCTAGATTGCTGACAAAGGTATTTTTCCGGCTATTCTAGTGTTACACGGTATCTTTAGAAAATCTAATCTAGTCTTCCTAATTAAGAACTACTAATGCAATCATTTATGATAGTTTGCCGCTTCCTTGTTGTAATTCCGTTCAATATCTTATAGGTATGTATATCTATTCAACGAGTATTATCCCTATGGAGTAAAATTTCATCATAGAGCAAGCGTGTAGGGCATGCCAGCCTATCTACGGCTAATCTAGCTTTTCTTTCGACGTGAATTGAACTCTGGACAACAAAGTTCACGTAGATGGACAGCGCAGTTTATTTTACATACAAATTTAAATCGTGAGTGTACATCTGCAGGTGATGACCAATCGTCCGCAATTGCACTGGCACGACAAAACAGGCAGTCGTGCTCACCGTGGCGCGTCACGTGCGTCTCAATCATGAACTGCTCCAACGCGAATGATTACGTGCAATTATCTAGTTTTGAGCAGTCGTTGCATCAAGTTTTAATTACCGAACGCACCACTATTATTGAAATTGGCATGTTGCAATTAACTCTACGTTGTCCATAAACTGAGTGGGGCATCTTTTGCTCCCTCCTCGAGCTGCGGCCCCTGCGCCGTGCTTGCTGCCGCCGCAGTTTTTGCGGTCTGTCTGAGTAGCTAAATTGCTGTCTATGATAGCTTGGGCCTTGGAACCCTCATTATCCCTTTATGGTTCTTTCGATTCGCTAAAATGAGATCCCTCGGTAATAAATCTCTAGTACATGGTGGATTATGTATGCCAGAGCACAAGTAGAAGTGCTTAATCGAGTTTCATCGTCTGTGTAATTAAATGAACTGATTTTCCTGACGAACTTGCAGAATTAAAAGTTGGATGCGAAAATACATCTGTGCACCGTGCATGAGCTTTGACTTTAGAAATGCGTTCAGTACACCATGGAGAATGTTGATTCTTTCATATTCTGAGTAACTTTTATGGAGAAATGCAAAATTGGTTTGCTTGAGTTGGAGTGTTATATACCTTGGATTTGATTAGAGTATGATCTAAGACAGAGCTGAATGGGATTATACATGCATTTATCATGTCCAGAATACTTGTGATAATATTTGACAATATTTATACCTCGCTTTTGATGGTACACGTGTAATTATCTCTGGGCTGTGTTCAAATTGCCCGTACGTTAAAATTCTCTTCCCATATTTATTCATTTGTCTTATAAAATTCCCCTCAAGGGGATACAACTATTTTATCTATGAAAATTAGCGCTCCCAGGGGAAATACGTGAGTTCCCGAGTTGTAGGTTAAGATGGCTTTCCCCTTGTTGAAGTAGAACAGGTGTTTTGTTACGGACCATCTTTCTTCGGTTCACCGCTGGCATGTTTTTTCAGCACCTATTACTTTATTCTTCAACTATTGTGTTTCATCTTGTTTCATTATCTATGCACGTGATGCATAGATTCCGCGTTGCCTTAACTTTGTAAAAAATTGTGCTTTCCTCCTCACTCCCTTTGGAACACCTTTGTTGCGCTGAAACTAACATCTAATACTTATAAAATTACTTTGTTCGATGACGACAGAAGCGGTCCGAGCTGAAAGTTGGGTAGGCTTTTTTTGTTGAAAAAAAATCTTTTTTACTATGTTGAGGACCATCTTTTTTCGGTTCACTGCTCTCGTGTTTTTCAGTACCTACAACTTCTTCTTCAACTTTTATCTTGTTTCAAATACTTCGTTTTCAGCACTGTGTCTATGCCCCTTTTGCATAGATTCCGCTTTCCCTTATCTCCACACAAAATGGTGCTATATCCTTCTTTCTCTGTTCGGAACACTTTTTTTGCGGGTAGGGATGGCAATCTAATGATGACAGAATAATGTACCATTGATCTTTTTGCTTACTTCACTTTTATTTACATTTGCGCCACAATTATGATTGGAAAAATACATACTGTTCGCAGGGGTGTGTTGTCAAACGTATTGTTAGTGTCCAGTCATAATAATGGATGAAAATGTTTTATGTACGACAATTGGAAAGTATGCTAATAAAATTTTTTACATAGTCTGTGAGTAGAAAGAACGTGTGTTCTTTCTAGATAGCTGGTATTTGAAATAGTTTTCATTGAGGTTTCCATGTTTTACTTTATTGTAGAACATTAACCTCATGGCAGGTGTCAAGCATCAATACAAACTCTCATTTTATCGAAAATAAAATAAAAAATAACTACATAGCTGATCTATTGTAAGTACAAAATTTCTTGGAAAATAAGACTCTTTGGCTCTCATTTCCGTCTCAAGTAAGCTACTTAAACAATGCCAAAATACTGTAACGGGGGACTATAAAAGAATTCCCCAAGATACCAAAAATCTTGACTCAAGTCAACATTGGATTACGAAATTGTTGAAGATCAACTCGGGCTTGTGTTATAGGATTGGGTGTCCTTTCTCTCTTTTGTTAATGTATTAGAGAAGAGAACTTGCTCTTAAAGAATGTGTTCTTGAAGCTTGTAAATGTTCTTAATTTAATTTTTCATGAGCTGCTTAATTTTCGCACCATATGCATGTACGGTGAAGGCGCATTAAAATTCTAATAGAACTTTTTGTGACCTGGAATTTCAAGGTCTTGGGTAAAAGAGGTTGTAATTTTTGGTAGCCATTCACTCAAAGTTATATCTTTGGGATTTATTAGCGCCGTGGAAAACCTCATCTATTGGTGATGAGGCAAAAGAGTGCGCCGACCAACATCCTGTAGTGTGCGAGTTTATAGGAGTTAGAATTTTTGAGTCTTGCTTCAAATGTGCATGCTGATCGGAAGACGTTGCAGAATTTCAGTCCCTCAAAAGTACTTTTTTTGTGGAATCCAGCGCCTGTTTCCAGTTTTATACACGAAATGATTATTTTTGATTTGAATACTTATTTCGAGATTAGTGTAGAATCCTAAGCATAAAGCTCAACCACGGTTATTTGGTACATAATTTAGTGTTGACCACAAGGTTGGAGAATGACCCTCTTGCGGCTAGAGTTCCGGGCGCCGCCGGAACTCGGCGCCTACTGCAGTGACTCGTATAAATTGTTCCGCACGGGGCTCACACGATCCGGATATGCATGGGAATATTGATAGTTGAACAAGTGGATATTATGTTACAATATTTGTAAATTAGAATATCGAGGAATGAACTTCATTCATCCAATCGAAAACTGATACGCTGGTGAGTAATATTCATTTTTGTGTTCCGTATTCATGGTGGTAATTTCTAGAAGCTATTAATAATTGCTTTCTACTTCATTTCCTCACTCGGTCGTACAAGAACTCGATGGCAATAATTTTTTCATAGTTTCTTGCCATTAGAGACGCTGAGGATCCGTCTGATCTCATTTGATAGAAGGTGAGAAATGCTTTTATTCCACCGGTAAATTATAAAGACACGACAAGCAGTGGAACAGCTGAATCGGTTGCTGCAGCCCTGCATTCCAACGCTTTGATGATACAAGTCTTCTTCTTGACCTCTGCTTTGTTCTAAGAGCATTTGTAGTCTCTCCTGTATGCAAAGTGGGCTAGAGTGCAGCTATTTATACGCCCAGTCTCTGGCATGTCATGAGGCTTGTCACGCGTGAGGCTTGTCACGCGTGTGAGCACACACCACCACGCGCTCTGCTCACCTGCCATGCCAAGAGCGAGGTCGCTCTGCTTGCCTCTTAAAATTCTGTCGTTATGCTACGCAATAGTTTTACTTAGGTATTGACGCAGTTCTATGATACCTGGCAATAATTTTTGGCGTTAATCAAATTAAGATTTCCAAAATACTAACACTTCTTGGAAAAAATAGAAATTCACTCTGTATTTGTTGGGTCACTCGAACTGCAAAAAACATCCGTCTATTATTCCAAAAATTATTGGAAAATGCTTTTTCCAGTTTTTAATGTATAGGTCATTAACACTTTAAAACATAAAAACAATACGCTTACGATGACGACTAAAAATATTTCATGACGGCATTTTCTTCATAAGTTTGGCAGGCAGCCGTGTTCTGCTACGTGGGCCAATGTTCGGAAATTTTCAGAGCAAAATTAGAATTTCGGGCTCATAGTCACTCAACTCCGTGATGCTGCACGCTACCTGAGCAGGATTTTCAAATAATGAAAGAAATACACCACATTTTTTTCGTTTTAATTGAATTTTCATTATTTGGAAAGCCTCGTAACATTTCTTAATCGAAGCGCCACTGCATTTTAAATTTTCGTGAAAGCTAAGCACAAGTGTTGACGAATGAGGGTAAAATTTATTTAGAAGTCGATTTTTTCTTGTGTGATTTTTCATTTTTATCTTTGGCAAAAGAGAATCTATCTAATATGTTTGCCAGACCTTAAGTGTACTTTGTGAGCTAATGCCCTCCATCTTCAAGGAAGCTTTCTTTTTTTAGAAGTCGTCTCTAGTTGAATTTATGTGCTAAAGAAGCTTCGCTTGACCGATGCAATTTAGCAAAAATTTAGAAAATTAGTTCATCTCGAATAGGTGTGCATACATCACCTTGTTCACCCTGCTGTGGGTGTGGCTCACACGGGCCATAGTATTAATATGTTCATCAGCGAGCTTGTATGCATGAAGATTCTGTTTACTGTCTCTTATGCTGCTGCGGATAGAAATAGAAAAGGACGAACGCACATAGCGCGCATGTGGGGCTGGCGATGCGTACAGAGAGGCTTCTGTTGGGGCTGTGGGAGCATGAGATGCCGAGAAAGTTCTTTATTACATGTACAGGAAGGCCGGTTCTGTGCATCGAGACGCCAGGGCTCGAGAGTGAGACTGTTTGCCGGGTTGAGCTCTAACGTACGGGAAGTTATATCAGGAAGTGGGGAAGACGGGGGGCTAAAAAGGTTATTCTGATAACGAGGAACATTGCAACCATTCGTTCAGTTCGGATGATAACAAAGTCAGTTCACAACTATGAGTACATGGTAGTTCTTAATAACTGCATGTATGAACAAAGCTCGTACAAACTTAGAGCAGGGAAATTCGTGGAAATATACTGACAAAAGGAAACTATAAAAACGATGTACAAGGAATATCTCGATACTGTATAGACCAGCAAGTCAATTAAAATTGAGTGTACAAGGGAACCTCAGTATAATCCGTCGCTAGAGCACGGTCAGCTGACTACTTGCAATGTTCTATTCTTTCGTTTGAGTTCCTCTCCGGTCGATATATTTCATTTAATATTTTTCCTCAAATGCAAACTGGGCGTTGATTTCAGGCGCATTTTCATATGCTTCCACACGCCCAAGCGCACTTAAAATACACTACCTCATTGACCGACCTCGTGTGATGTTGTAAAGCAGGATCCCGAGTAGATGTGTGAGGGTAGAGAAGAGACAGTGTGGTTTTGTGTGGATGGAGATGATACTGAAAGGGTAGAGTAGAGATGGTGTGGATGCGTGAGAGTAGAGTAAATATAAAGTTTGTCTATCGCATGGCATGGGACCTGGTTATCCCACAAGGTTACTGGGTTATCTCAGCTGTAGATACGCCTTCGGATCTTTCGTCTTTCGAACCCATTTGGCTTTTTCAGTTTTCATGCTTTTCTGAAATCTTCTAATTCTTTTCTGCCTCTCTTTCTAATCTGCTGTATCTATGCGCAGGGTATCCAATGTGGGAACATAGCTTGTGCATAGATTACCCGTTTTCTACAATCCGTACTAAATGGCTCCATCTTTTCGCCCGCTTGAAATCGCTTTTGTTGTGGCCAGGGAGTCTTAGACCAGCTGAGTAAGGGTACAGCTGAGTGAGGGTACAGCTGAGTGAGGGTACAGCTGAGTGAGGGTACAGCTGAGGGTACAGCAGGTGTTGTGTAGTATCGCCCGAGCTGCGCTGGTCTTCTTCAGAACGATAAGAACGCAGCACTTCTACGTATTCCCTCTTCCCTCCTCCTCCTCCCTCCTCCTCCGTGTTCCCTCACTCCTTCCTCTCCGTTTGCTTCATACAAATAAATGATTTCAGAATTGAACGGGCATGAGACTTTGATATTAAACTTTACGAGTGGAGTGGACTCCTCTCGAACTGAACTGACGTAATTTGCTTAGTACCTCTTACGCATTGCTGGTTAAATAGCTTATGAATTTCACGTAAAATTAGGTTGTACAGTATAAGAAACACTACCAAAAAGTCCGAACCTCGCATACTAGAATTGAATGCTTTCTATGAACGGGTTCACCAAAGCGATACGACTCGCTGTCCTCAGCAGAACACGCGAAGGCCTCCAGGCCGAGAGGCGGCGCGCTAGCGGTGACCATCTTCTGTACCACTGGTGTCACCTGCGTTTTATTCACTGCTGCTCACATGAGTTCACCGAGTGTCAAAGTGTGGAGCAGTCCGAGTAAGAAAGTAAACTCTTTCTTTCAGTAAGTGACTGGAGTATGTTATGTTGGTGTTCGTCGATGAAGGTTGGGGAAGTATGTTTTTACTTTCAAATTTTCGAGAAATGTTTACAGGAATACTATTTTTTATTGTAGTATTAATGCGCCTACGATAATTTACTTTTTTATATCGCACGGGAGCCTCGACACGATGGTGTTGCTTGTGATCTTGAATTTGGTCAAAAATTATTGTCGTTTCAATATTGCTCACCCGATTTCTTCTATGTAAATAACACTATGAGACCATTATGTATGTAGAGGACTCGAGGCTAAAGTAAATCCTTAGGATATCATTCACTCCAATGATGCTCAAATTCTCGCGTAATATGTCAACTATTGAAGGGTAACAAATTTTTGTTCGAATTCCCAACTCATGTCTCGTTGTTTTACAAAAGATCCAAATCTTCACGTGTCTGCGGGCTAGCGGGTACGTACGAGCACTACTAGTTCGCACTTCACATGATTGATTAGACCTCTGTTTCTGATATTTGGAGAACAAACAAGTCCCCTCTTGTCACAAACTGCTACCACGTCCGTGTGCGCCGCCCGTAGCGGTCTACTTTGTTACCGAGGTGGAGGGTTTTCTGGTGAATGTTTTATGACGATGTTAGCATTAAATTTTCCCCTCTTGCCTGATAATTATTTATGTATTTGATTACTATTATGGAAAAAGAAATAAAGCTGTTAACTTTTTTTACTGCGTTTAGCAATAAATATTGATCAAAGTATACGAGTAAGAACACGCGTCGAGTGTAGGGCCCGAGTGTTGGTTCATTTGAATTACAAACATTTTTCGAACAAGGTATTCGGTGCAATTAGTTGTACAACTGCGTCATATTCTCAACTCACTTATTCAAAATTATGTTTTACAAAAGTAACTAGCGGAATGCAAGTTATTTTTGTACAACCTAATTTGACGTAGTATAAGTGCGGTTACTTCAAAAAATTTGAAATAATTTTGGATAACTAATTTGTTAGTATTGAATATAATTATTAATTGAAGCTCATATTTTCTTATTTTGGGTTCTTTAATTCGTGGTCATTTTTTTTTCAGGCACCCATAATAATTGTTTCTCTGGCTTCAAAGCGATTTCTTACGATGTGTAACTTCTATGTTGTTAAAGTTACAAATCGCACAATATTGAATACAGACTTCACTTACTACTGCAGACAGCCTTGTCAGCTCGCGTAATTTTAGCGCTGAGTGTGAAGTTCCATTCCTTGTTTGTGTGGAGCCCACTTTATTTTCGGGCCCGTCCGGAAATTTTAGGACTTGAAGTAGCCTTTGTTTTTGATGCGTTTTTCCTCCTGAAGGTTCTCCGGAATTTGAGGGGGAGCGCTGAAAGGAGAGCTTTGTGTTAACCTGAGAACTGATGGCCGGCTACGACAGCTATTCTGGCCGTGGTGTACGCTGCAGCAGCGGCTCTCTCTGCTGCACCGCCTTGTGTTCCCTTGCTTCACGCTGTCAAGCCTCAGCACTGCGGTCCTCTTAGATGAGTGCTTAGTGCAGCTGTCGAATATTTTTAGAAAATTTTGTGGCGTTTCGTATATGATGAAAACCGCCATCACTAAGACAAACTCGTAACGTCATAATTTCAACGCAGTGTTAATAATAGGCTCAGAATAATTTGCCAACAATATTTTACTCTTTATTCCGCTTTTACTTCAAATGACGGTTTAATTTTATAATGCTTCTTAATGATAAAACTATCCACGCAAACTCTCGGCTACTTGGGTTGTTAATTGTTTCTTGAAGTTATCGTAAAAAAAACTGTGATTAACTATTTGATATGAAACACTGGATCTTTTCGCTAGCCGGGCTTGTTATCTGCTCTGTAATATTGTGTGAAAATGAACGCCATTTCATGGCACTTGCCATGTCAGAATAGCGGCCAGACGCACATGAAAACAAGCTTCTACTTGCTCGTATTTCACCATTAACAATGTGAGGAATTTCGTTGAACGTCAAGTGCTCTGCAACCCTAAAGAATCCATTTACGGCTCTCTGGAGGTCATTTATCCCAAAAGAGATAAAAGAAATACTTTTAAGACCCACCGGGAAGTTGGTACGAAGGATAACAATGGTAAGTGTAAATCAGTCCGTTCAAGATCCAGTCCGTTCTTCCTCCCGTTGATTCTTAAAATCTTATCTTCGAATTGTAATAAAAATCTACAACATTTTCCTACAACATATTTCTTATTAGGCAGTCTTGAAGAATTTCGAACCTGTTTCGATATCACAGGGCTAAGTGCTGACCATCAACGGAGAAAAGAATGTCGGGGAATCTTTTTTATCACGACGATGTACAGTGGACGTAGCTTCTGTGAAGCGATCCACCGGTTTTGTCAATGATACTTCTAGGGCTGATTTTGTTTCAAGAAACGTAATCTTCCTGAGGAGCGTGGCAACAGTCTTGAAAACAGCGTTTTCTTCAAGGCACTGGCGTTTTTATGTTAAATAGTAAAGTGGATGCCGATTTCATCTTTTTTTTTGTCATTGTTAGGTGGAATATGACTACTGTTCGCTTGCTCCTGTGACTTACTGCAGTTGGTGCAGCGTGGTATTAGTAGTTAGTGTTGTCCGGTAGCAGAGGTATTAATTAGTACGAGTAGCAGGTGCTGGCCAGTAGCAGCAGGCACAGTTTAGAACAGTAGCAGCACGTCTATCAGTAATAAATAAGACAGCATTTTGAACATTCTGATGAGTGCTAGTACCATCAGCAACATGAGCAGCATTATCGTCGAAGAAACATGGAATCAGCAAAAGAACCAAATCGTCAACCTTGTAAGCAGAACACAAGCAATGCTTGTAGTCAGATCATTAGCTGCAGAGCCATCAATAGTCGCCGGTCACGTCTACGTGGAAGCTGATCTTCTAACGTGAGACAACAATAACACTTTTTCTCAGCCGCTGAGGGAGGAGCTCGACTAACTGGCCGAAGGTATGACGCGCATGTAAACAAAGATGCTTATTCTTCTCTGACGTCAAAGTCTGTTATTTCGAACGCTGCGAAAAGTAGGACTAAGCATGGTATTTTGGTCTAATTTTGCAGAGCGTAGAGCAAGGTTGAGAAGCTATATGTTACTCTGGACGGTCTGATGGTTTCGATTGTAAAGTCTATTCTGTCCAGATGTTTGGGTCATTGTACTGAAAACTATTTTTTATGTTTATTATAGAGCGGTTCCGATGTTCATCGCTGCCGGTAAACTTTTAATTGGATTTTTTAACTAATTTGATTTATTCAGACTCAATCCCTTACTTGAAAAGCAACAGATGTTTTTTTCGAGCCTCAAAACGCAACTCATCGGCAAGTGGTATTAACAAAGTTATCTACTGAAGTTATCTAGCCCTTTTTCTTTGTGCTCGTTTGAAGTCTGATGATATGTCGAAGTTTGTTCCTTACAGGGGGAAAATGTGAGGTCCCGAGTTCAGGGCTGGGTTGATCTCCCTCATGTTCAAACAGAATGTTTATTGTTTTATAATGGACTCTCTTTTTTCGGTTCACTGCTGTCCTGTTTTCCAGCACTTACTAATTTCTTCTTCAACTTTTATCTTGTTTCATAAACTTCCCTCCTAACTTATTGTTTCTCTTCAAGGAATATTGTGTAGGAACACACCTTGTGTATAGATTCCCCTTTCCCTGAATTACATACAAAATGTTACGTACGGGGAACAACATTCGGGGAATCTTCCTTCTTCTCTTTGGAACACCTCTGATGTGGTTAGGAAGGCTAAAACTAACTTTTCAATTAATCTTATCATAAATTTTGAAAATGAATTGGAATAGAAATTTTACGATTGTTGCAAACTCGTGTTTGTAGCGTTTCTCCACGTTAATTAAATTACATTTTGCATGCGAATCAACTTGTAATTTCACGGAGCTCAGTTCAGTAGATGTTTGGTTGCCATTTGTGTCGTTCATATTGTATCACGATTGCCCAAATTTCCTTCCTAATTCAATCGAGGAAAAATTGAAGGTGTGAATTAAGTTCGTGCCCTCTCATATTTTACAGATGGGTAATAGGTTTAGGTTAGTTAGGTTTGTAAATCTTATTTCAGGGGGGCTGGTGACCTCAGGAGGACACTGTTGGTTCTTAGGCTTCCGGGTTTTCTACTGTCTTTTATGCCCACCTATTTAATTATCTACCTTCTGTTTTCATGCCATATTCGCTAGATCCTGTGTGTTTTTTCCTCTTCTTTCTTAACTTGCTGTTTTTATGCACAGGGTATCCTGTGTGCGAACAAGTCTTGTGCATAAATTCCCTGCTTGTACAATTCATACTAAATGGTCCCTTCTCTTCGCTCACTTGCGATCGCCTTTGTTGTGGTTCGAGTCTTGAACTAACAATATAATAACAATAAATTTTAATAAATAAAATCACAGAGCAAGCTACTGCAGGTCTCACTGATTGATGTTTTTAAGAATATTAAACCCGTTCATAATTATGGGTCCGCTCATGCCGTCGCTTCAATTTATTTCGAGTTTGCGTGGGGGAATTTTGCTGCGGCTTGCAAGTACTATGCATAAATCGCATGAATTAATCACTCCAAAATACTTTAATGTTTACGTCCTAACAGGTCCAGTTTTTTCCCTCTTTAGTTTCGGATAATTTGCTGGAGCGTTCGTGATGTAACTTCAAGTCTTGGCTTAAATGATGCTCTTGTAAAAAGTACGTTCGTTCATTGTGCGACAGAAGGAAATTTACTCATTCAATTGTAGCTAACTTTCACCTCTATGTATTTCGTCTTATAGTTTGATATCTCCCGAGGTGAAATAGTTTTGGGCAAATTCTATGTCGTGGATATTGACAACCGGTCTGCTTATCATAGTTCAAGCGACGGTGTACGCTCTGAGTCGCTGCATCAAGGAGACAACATGTGGTACATCGAGATCAGCGACTCGAACTTCAATTTTGTCGACTTTCGTTAAAACATTTATTATGTCACTTTTGATGAATTAGTCTAAATTTCTAAAAGTTATCAACTTATTCCATTTGTATTTTTCTTCCTTAATTCCCATTTTCAGATTAGAATTCAATAACATTTATGGTTTTTGTTTCAAAAATTTGGTAGTTTCGTATATCAGTATTTGTCTCCTAAAGAAAGCAACCTATGGATTTTAAAAAAAATATGCATGAGTAAATGGATCAATTTAGATTACTTTTCTTAAAACAAATTACTTGAGATTTCCGCATTGTTCCTTCAAGAATCCCCAAGCTAATGTAATCATTTTGATCCTCAGTATGAGCAGAGACTGATTTTGTCTATTTCTTCTTCTAAAAGTAGCTGAGTGTTTCAGATATCAGTATATGTTCTCATGTGAAAATCAAGCTTTAGCTGTCAACTCTTTGTTCTTACTAATAAATTTACTGCCCTGGATATCTGAATTCAGCTTTGGTCGTCATTTCATCATGTTTGATATCTTTAACTCAATGAAAGACTGACACACACTTGAGACGACCACCAGCCTCTCGTCAATGGGCGTCGCAATTTACCCGCTCTTACGTTCAGACTTAGCCTTGTCATTTGCCTTGGCCTTGTTACTCCATTTGTTTGACGCCATCATATGTAGGTCGGCGAAATCAGGTGAAACTTTATTTCATTAGTATGTTAACATGGCCGTTGCTTGAAGTGCTTGCGACGAATATCATATGTTGTACAAGTGATCCCACAATATGGTATTTAATTACACACTATAATGTAGTGATATAAGAGTAACGCAGGAGTTACCCAAGACTTGTAAATTTGCATTCAACCATCTTTTTCAGTGGGAACTGAATTTCCAATGTTTTTGAGCTTGAACTTTAAAAAATGTGCTGCAAGTTGATTTGATTATGTAGACTTAAATAACTAAATAAATTATTCTGGGTCTCCGCTTGTAAATTGTCATTTTATTTTCGTATTTAGCACATAATCGTTGGATCGAATGTTATCGATTTAGTTCACAAGAAAGAAAATATCCCTGAAATCCAATGTCTTGCCATAATCTTCGGCAACAAGCCTAGTTTCGCATAACTTAAAATACTGCAGATATTCAGAAATGTTTAGTTATGTGTTAAATAAATTCTTTATTTTAAAATTTCCTGTATTTTGGTGAAATATCCAATGAAAATTCGTTGAATTACTTAGTTAACAATTTGTTATTACTTGATTGGGAACATTTCAAAATAAGATTCATCGTTCATAGCTGTCAGCTTCCTTATCCTGCTTGGGCAAGTGCAGGCCCCGAGCTGTGGACTCAATGCTGAGTTTTTGTGTGGTGGCGGCACCCAGCGCCGCTGTTTTTAGGGGCCATCACTCAGCTTTAACTACCCTCGAGCGGGAGTCATGTTTTAGCTCATGCTTGACCATGTCGCTGTCTGTCAGATTGCGCATTTTTTCTGCGAAAAAGTAAAGTAGTGGCGCCAGTTTCCAGACGTTTCTAATTTTTACTAGACTTTTTATTGACGAACGAAGTTTGCGCTTTTCTGAGAGCGATGGATTGTTGCCGATACCGCCTTCCAAGCGAGGCATGTTTGTTTGACTGATTGCAGCTCGTTTTGTGTTTAACACGACCGTAAATGGTTCGTTTTTTCAAGTTTGAACATACACGTTGAAACCCCTTAGGGGAATACAATTGTATCTATGGGAATTAGCGCTCCCAGGGGAAAATGTGTGAGGGCCCGAGTTGAGAGTTAGGTAGGCCTTCAATTTGTTGAAACAAAATATTTTTTGCTAAGGACCACCTTTTTCGGTTCACTGCTGTCCTGTTTTTCAGCACCTACTACTTTCTTCTTCAACTTTTATCTTGTTTCATGAACTTCTTTCCAAACGTACTGTTTCTATGCCTCTTCTGCATAGATTCTGCATTCCCTAATATCCATACTAAATGGTGCCTTCCTCCTTCCTCTCTTCGATACGCTTTTTTTTGGAGCGGTTATACTAACCTATAATCTAATCTATACACGGTGAAAATCATGGACGTGTTTAATCAAGAATAATTTACCAGTATTGTCAGACGATGATACATTAGAGAAATTCGAAGATCATTTATCTGTTTGATTTGTTTTCTCTGCAAAGCCATCAAATTTCAGCGCATGAACGTCGCAAGAGTGTTTTTCTCTCGCACAATAAAATTGGCTTCAACTGATTTTCATTGGTCGTTACTTTGAATTTTCGCCGTGATCAGCATACCATGAATCGCCCTTAGTTCCATCACTTGGCCTCTTGTTCATAGAATCTTAGATTTATGGGTCTCAAGCGTAAGTAAGGAGCATTCAGAACATCAGATGTATGTATTTGCAGTCATTAATCCTTATTGATGGCGATTTATAACCCTCAATACGTCTAACCAGGCTTAGGGAGTAAAATATGTGATGAGGACCATGAGGGGAAAGATTTACTCCCACTCTTCTCAGATGTCAGAACCTTAGATTTCTTTCACGTTATTTGCTGAAATGTTTCCCAGTACTCTCCCCCACAGGAGAATGCAAATATTGTTTCTATGGGAATTAGCACTCCCAGCGGAAAATGTGAGCTCCCAAGCTGAGAGTTAGGTAAGCCTTCTGTTTGTTGAAATAAAATTTACTTTTTATTTTGTCTATAACCATCTTTTTTCAGATCACTGCTGTCTCGTTTTTCAGTCCCTCTGACTTTCTTCTTCATCTTATATCTTGTTTCATAATCTCCCCTCTCAACTTTCTGTGTCTATGTGCACGAGATCCTGTGCGGGATCATATCTTGTTCTTCATTCCTTTAACTCCATACTAAATGGTGCCTTCATACTTCCACTCTTTAAACATCTTTGATGTGGTAAGGGAGGCTGAAACTAACTTATAACTAATCAGTCTGTGGACAATAAGCTTTGGGAAATGGGAATTAAATTACTAATAAATTTTCTTACATTTTTACCTTTTGATGCTCTTATGTTCACTTTTTAATGGGAGCGTTGCTGTTTTAAGAACCTTGTGCCTTTGCCGTTTCGTTGTCTACCGTTTCAGAGCATTTATTTTTATAGAGCTTTTGTTTGTGCTGCTCCTGGTGGTAATAGAAACGTAAAGACATTCATCGGAAAGTATTTGACGAATTTTGGAGAACAGGCCATTAAACTTGTAGAAAACGTGTAAAATTACTTCTGACATTTTTCAGTTCATGAGCCTAACTTTTAAACAAAAAATCTTTTCTGGTCATTTTTTCACTGATCGACTCTTTGAGGTATAATTTTTTTCCAAAAATGAGTGACCTACATTACAGTAAGTAGGAAGAAAATGACGTTGATTTTGAGAGGTACAGTTGTGTAACCTCGCGATTATCTCGGACTTAAACTTAAATTTCGTTCCAAACTCTCTGCCGGATTTAAACATTCCTTGCATGTACATGTGCCTCTGAAATGCGTCAGAAGAAATAAATTGCTATGTATCCTTATTCTGGCTACGTTTTTTTCAGTAGGCAATGAATTTTTTCTCCTTTGAGCATCTTCTTGTTTATTGAGAATATTTATAACAATCACAAGCTCTCTCGAAAATCTTTTCTTATCCCCATGTATTTTTCAAATTCTCTAGCATTCAAAGAAATTGAGAAATTTTTTTCGTGCTCGTGTTTTTCTTACTCGCGCAAGGGGCTCGAATTACAGCGCATTCAAATCAATTTCTGCGAAGCGCTCTGAAGGAGACTGCACAGAACTTCTCTCTGAACAACATCCATCAGCGTAACTTTTTCTTCGGAGCCTCGTGTGCTGCGCTCAATGACGTTCCTACTTACGGGGCCCTAAATATGAAGATAAATGCCGCTCGTACCGCACCCGGGCCACAATTTGGCTTCTTTCTTATTTCCTCCAAGAGTTTTCTCGCCTAACCCATTTGTTACGTTTATTAATTCATTCTTATTGATTCAGTCGTGTTTATATACCAATGTTTGTGTTTCACTGTTCCCTAATTTTACTCTATTTTGCCCTTTATATTTTTCTTTGATGTCTCAACGCGTTCATTGTCATACTTCTTGTAAGCCTTCGTTTGTCACCTCAGTATCTTTTTCGTTCTTTGTCCCTCCTTCCTTCCCTCATCTATGCACACAGTTTCTGTTTCATTTTCCCATCATTTGTTTTCGTTGTTTTCCTTCTTCGTTACCGCATTTTCTGACTTTATTCTTCGAATTATGTATTTTTTTTGCTCTCAAACGTCGTGATTCAGTGTAATTTTTTCTACTTCAAATGTAAGTGTCGTTAATATGCACACTAAAGTGAATGCAATCTGTGTCGTAGAGTGATCTGTGTCGTAGAGTGATCCGTGTCGTAGAGTGATCCGTGTCGTAGAGTGATCCGTGTCGTAGAGTGATCCGTGTCGTAGAGTGATCCGTGTCGTAGAGTGATCCGTGTCGTAGAGTGATCTGTGTCGTAGAGTGATCTGTGTCGTAGAGTGATCTGTGTCGTAGAGTGATCTGTGTCGTAGAGTGATCTGTGTCGTAGAGTGATCTGTGTCGTAGAGTGATATGTGTCGTAGAGTGATCCGTGTCGTAGAGTGATCCGTGTCGTAGAGTGATCCTTGTCGTAGAGTGATCCTTGTCGTAGAGTGATCCGTGTCGTAGAGTGATCCGTGTCGTAGAGTGATCCGTGTCGTAGAGTGATCCGTGTCGTAGAGTGAACTGCATGTTGTGAAGGATCTGTGGCGTAAAACGATCTCGGCTTCTCTACTCCACACTGAGCCTGTGAGGGGTGCGTGCGGCAGTAGGTGGCTTGTGTCTCTGTTAGCGGTTGCCTTCGCTGTCTCGTCGACGGGTTTACTGTGGATGAGTGATCTTGCGGTTGGTAAATTGTTTTACAACGTACCACAGCCTTTGCCTGATTGTCACGGTTCCGCTTGTGGTTTTCTTGTTAACTGCCATCGAAAAATATGAATGAAAGTTACAGTTTTGTTTGCTTCCATACAAATTCCATTAAAAATTTAATGAAAAACATTTTCTGCCTTTCTTTTCTTTCTTTTTTAGTTAAGACTAAAGTAGACAAACAAGAAATTCATTAGAAAAACACATCTTACATAAAATTCTCATAACAGTTATTCAAAATTGGACAATTTCGAAATTTCAAAATCGTGTGCAGTTGCTGAGAACAAGTGATATGACCAGTTTAGCATGCCTTGTTTTACGACTATGGGATGAGTACTGAGTTGAAAATGATCGGTGAGTATCTCTTTTTTTTATTTAAAAACTGCTCTGGTTTTTCTCGGGTCTATTCACTGTCTTCTTAGATATTTATCAGGAAGATGGATTTAAATTTTGGTTCTCAATTTGAACCCAAGGAATTGAACCGTTTGGTCTATCGACAGACTGGCTTGCATTTCTATTAGTGATGCATTAGGGAAATTTTTCCTTTTTAAATTTTTTCTTTGCCTAAGTATAAATGGCGTTCTGCGTTCTTCTGCAGCGGAATGAACGAGAAACTAATTTTTATTTACCGCAGCATACGAGTTAGTCGGGTCAAACTTAGCCGTACGTGCACTTCACTTTTTGTCTCAATTGTCATGTAAAAACCATCTCTTGAATTCAATACTTGCTGGTATGTACATTGTTTGCATCTCTGACTACTCTAATACTATTCAAGTTAATGCTGCATAAGCAGCAAAACCAAAGCTGGGCGTTATCGCGATAAATTATCGCGATAATTTATCGCGATAACGATTTCGGGTTATCGGTTATCCGATAATTTTTTTTCCCGAGTTATCGATTTATCGGTATCACCGATAGTTTTGGTTCCAAACCATCGATAATCGAAAATTTCAGTTTTTCCCGCTGGGATTCGACATGACGGGGCGGGACGAGTTCGGGACAGGAACTATACGTGTTGGATGTACGTGTTATGGTGCGATAAGGTTGGCCTCTTTTGTGGCCTTTTTGATCAAAAATGTGGCCTTATGTGGACTGGGACATCTGGCAACCCTGTGGGTGAGACAGTGACGACACGTATTCAGTTCGTATTTAGCTCCTCTGATCGTTGGATTTCGATTTGTTTTTATTTAAAATACCAAATCGTTATCGCTAATATCGGAATTTTGGATTTATCGATTTATCGGTTATTGATTATCGGTGATAAATTTATCGCCAATTATCGATTATCGGTTATCGCCGATACGGTTTTCGTTATCGATTTATCGGTTATCGCGATAACGTTTTTTCGTTATCGTGCCCACCACTGAGCAAAACCACAGTTATGATGCGAGTACATTTTTCTTTCTAATTCAGGTTATTCGTCTGTTAGTTGGCTTTTGTTACCCATATCATTTTCAATTATAAAAATCTACAATTTTCTAAACGGTAGTCAGGGGGATACAATTATTGTATCTATGGGAATTAGTGCTCCCAGGGGGACAATGTGAGGGCCCGAGCTGAGAATTTGGTAGGCTTTCTTTTTGTTGAAATAAAATGTTTTTGTTATGTTAGGGCCACCTTTTTTCGGTTCACTGCTGTGAACCGAAAGTGGTAAAACGCATCCTTAAAATTGGTAAAATTTCAGTTGGATATGAATTTTTTAATGGTTTGTAAGGATTACAAACCATTCCAAAGTTTTTGCGATTTTATCTCTACTAGAAATCACTGCAATCTTCAAGCTTTTACCAATCCTGTCAGTCCAAACTACTGGTTGACGAGATTTCATCAAAGGAAAATACTCACTAAGCTGTCGTCTGAAGTTGCTGCTCTGCATGGGACCTTGCGTGAACAGTTTCCACCAATTACAGTGCTTTTGCATGTCCAGCGTTCTAGGAATGACTATTACACAACTACCAAGTCTACCCACGAAAAGAAACTTAGGAACCTTGGTATTGGTAATGCAATCCAACCTCGTAACCCTGACGATGTAGTTTCCAATTTTAGTTCTGTTACCATGTCTCCTCATTTGAAGCTTTTGCTAGCATTTGACCTGGATTTCAATTCGACCGTCTACCGCATAGATTTCAACAAATACTTTCTATGTTTTGAGAAACTTGCCATCAGCCTAAAGTCTTTTCATCCACAGCAATTCGCAGTAGTTAAAAATAGATTAAAAACTCCTGCTTACAAATACTATAATAATTTTAAAACCTTATAAAAATATTTCTACCGTGTTTTCTAAAGCTGACTTTCTTTATTAAAAATCTTTGCCTCTAATAAAGAGATAACTATTCTTATTCAAGACATTCATACCACAGGCGGTTTTCGTTTTTATAAGATAAATGAGCTGCTTAACTAACTTTTTCGTTATTTTATTCTGATATGAGACAGCATTAAATCCTGAAACACCGTAGAAATTATATTCTAATATACTGTACTCAACTTACATGGTTCAAGCGAGGCGGTCTTTCATGCTCAGTTCGAGAAAAATTACTGAAGAATTTAACCATTTAGCTTAAGTTTAGCTGTTTGGTTAATAGCAGCTCCTTGATTGGCATTTAACTGAAGAAGTTAAGATTGGTATTTGACTAAGTTTATCCTTTTGTTTGATATAATGGGAACTTGCCATAATTTCTAGTGAGTTTGCAATTGATTTTTCGAGAACATATTTTTAATTTTCATACTTTATCATCGTAGCAGTTATCGGGAATGGTTGATAGTATTTATCGGAAATTCATCAATACTTACTGCCTGTCAACAGCGTTATCTTCTGGCATCATCGGAAAAATTTCAGTCAGCGAACCGCTGAGCTGCTAGCTTTACCTCACGAGATCAGTAACCAACTTCCAGCGTTCGATCAGTGACTTACTTCAACTCATTCAACGGGTGACCAACTGAGCCCTTTGTCGGCTGCCATCTTCAATTCACTCGAGAGGTAACAAATTGAATCGTTGATCAGTTGCTAACTTCATTTCACTGGACAGGTGGCAAATTGAACCCTATGTCACTTGTTAACTTCAATTTATCCGAGAATTGATAAACTGAACCCTTATTCAGATGCTAAGCTCAATTTACTGTGCAGGTAACTTGACGACGATCGTTGCCCTGACTCGCAGCGTGAAGTTACGCGTGCACGCGACCACGGCCTTCATCATCAGCCTGTGTGTGTCCGACCTGCTCTTCTGCACCATCAACCTGCCTCTCACGGCCTCCAGGTGCCCCCCCCAAATGATCCATGCTCCATCATACGCATATTTTTAGGTTTTCTCTCATAGTCAGCTAGTTCATTTGGAATTTGCTGCACACCTATGTGGACCAGTTGCAGCTGGACTTAGCTTTCAGAAATAATGTTAATGCAATGCATAGGGTTATTTTGTAAAATGTACATATTTTTTTTAGAATTAAGCATTTGTCATAGCATTTTAATTGAATATTTTTAAGCTGGAGTTAAGACATGCGAAAATTGTTTAAGAGTACTGCAATTTCTGTTTATTTGTTATGCTCCCTGCTTCACCCGATATAACTATTTTATCTAGACTCAAATTTATGTTTGCTTTCAACATCAAATTGAAATTGTATTTCTGACATAGATTTGGAATATAGTGAATTTTGAAGTTTGCCGTAATGATCGGCAAAAATGAAATATGAAAATTGAAATTAATTATATTTTAATTTGGATTGTAGAATAAATCTAATCTAATCAATGTCACAAGTCTAAAAACTGAGCTAGCTGGACGCGAAGCCCAAGGAAATGATGGCCCCATTAGAGCTCATTGAACTGGTGTGGGTGTGCAGGTACATCCACGAGGCGTGGGTGCTGGGGGACGCTCTGTGCAGCGTGTTCCCCTTCTTCTTCTACGGTAACGTGGCCGTGTCGCTCCTCAACCTGGTGGCCATCACCGTCAACAGGTGCGTCCTCTTCTGCCTCGCCGCTTTCTTGTTTCTCTCGCTGGATTAGTTAGGACTTCGTGTGCCATTACTTCCAGCCTTATTACCACAGTTCGTTGGCACATTTTGTTTGGCTGGGGATTCAATTTTCTTATGTGAATTGTTCATTCTGTAGGTCTCTTACATTTTCAATTTCTGGAAATAAAATTAATACGTGTGGAATAAGTAATTTTTTGAGCGCGTCGTAAAACAATTTTAGACACTGTACGTAGGCAGCTGTGCACTGTAATTTACAAACATCTTTACATTCGTTTTCTGGAATTTATCAGGGTAAGACCATCTTAGAGTGAATTATGTGCAGGTTTCTTACTCAACGAAATGTCGATATGCAAATTATGAGTACGCCCTAGCAATGCCTTGCATAAAATACGTACATTATGTGTTTCACATGGGGGAATATGATAGACATAGGGATTGGAGTAAATCAAAATGGTAGGTTAGATATGTGTACCCTATGTTATGGAGATCAGCTAGCCTATAGGGAATACTGTTCGGTTATTTCAGCTAAAGTGAAGCCTTCGGAACTTCTATCATGGACGCTTCATTCCGTTTCTATATTTTCATCGCTACCTCATCTTTGCCTCTTCTTCGTCTTCCTTTCTAAATTGATGGTTTTATCCTAAGTGAAACTCCAGGGTATCCGGCGTGAGAACACACCTAGGGAATCGATTTCCCAATTTCTGCAGACCATTTTAAATGATCCCTAATCTTCGCTCTTCTGATATCACCTTCTTGTGGCTAGGGATTTTTCAGGTAATTAATAACTAGCATAATAATAATCGCAATCGCTTGCATGCAAACATACTTTTAAGTTGTGCTTTTATATTTTAAAATAAGTGATAAAGATCATGTAGTGAAGAGCCTGTGTTTTTCCACGATTGATGTAAAACCCGCTGAGGGCTACTAGTATTGGACAAATTTAAAGCAGAATTCATTTGATGAGTTTAACCCTTCAACGCCCAAGTGGACCGTACGGTCCTCTTTCGAAAATAGCCTCAAAATATTGCATTTCTCGTTAAATTAGTTCCCTGATGTGTTCTTTAAAATTCACTGCCGAGTGGCATTTCCTTCCTCATCCTGATATCGGTGACTACCTGATGCCGGTCCCAGTTTAATGATGGTGGTTGTGATTACGGTAATTATGAGTACAAAATGCGGACGTTAAAGGGTTAAGGATTCTGATTTAATATGAGAATCAAAATGATGGCTGCTGATGTTTGCATAACGCCTACGTGTCCGTGCAGGTACGTGCTGATCGCCCATCACGGCTTGTACGACCGCATCTACCGGCGCTGCAACCTGTACATCATGATCGTGGCCATGTGGATCTTTGCTTTCGGCATCATGGTTCCTCCCTTGCTGGGGGTGTGGGGAAGCCTGGGGCTCGACCCCCACTCTTTCTCGTGCACAATTCTGAAGAAAGAGGGAAAGTCTCCAAAGAAATTCCTTTTCCTCTTTGGTTTCCTTCTGCCATGCGTGATGATCATTGCTTGCAACCTCGCCATCTTCTTCAAGGTGAATCAAGGTGTAGGACAGGTTATACATTGACAGTCATCTAACAATTGAACTTGTCCAATTTATTGTGTTATGTTCGCTGCTCTGCATTAGAAACGTAGGATCTTATACGAGTGCATGAATCTACTAAAACTATGCATTAATTAAAAAATATCAATTGGAATATTTGAAATCTCAAAATGTTATTCACCGAGTCTCCCAATCGCTTTCTACGACATCACTTGTATTGGAAATATACCCTCATATTAATGAATTATTCTTTAAGATGTTTACGTGATTTGTGTACTCTGTTCAACTACACCTCAATCTTTTTTAATTATGAATTTGAAATGTGGTTTCATAATTTATACGTTGATCGACCAACTGTTTCATCTCCTTTTTGACGTAGCTCTCATTATATTGGGGAACCGAGCCTGAAATAAATCTAAATTTATGGTTTTGAAATTAAGTATAATTTATTTGCGTAGTGAAGAGCTTGAATCTCGGTTCACATAAGTTGTTCTGAGAGAAAAGTCGCATTGCGCCAGTGAGGGATTGTGTCACAAGTGATGGCTGTATTAGATCGCGAAACGCGAGTGGCCGAACTGTTTAAACTTCAATTTTTGTTCCCCGTTGGTGTTTGTCAAATACGTCCTGAGATATGGTTATGATTATTGTCAGTAGCTCCCTGCTTCAAATTTATAAGATACATAAGTCGGATTGTCAAAATCTCCTTTTGTTAATCGGTTAGTTTGCGAACTATTCGGAACCACCTTTCCGATCACCGGTTTTAATTTTTGTTAAATACAAATTTCACAAGGCAGCCTCGATGCCTGCCAAAAAGTGCGTTAGAGTCTACCTTGTGAAGTACTCACTAATTAGACTCACAATTTTGATCTTCGTCTAGTTCCTTATTGTAAAAATATTCTTCCGTTTACTCCTGCAATTTCCTAAGAACAATTCCTTCACAATTCTTTCGTGAATATTTCTTTCATTTTCTTGCTATGTTGACTATTCGTAATAATCAGTACGTTTGATAGCATGCAAGTGCGATTCTAAGTGTTCATCTTGATATTCAGTATATTTGAAGTGTCAAACAATTCCAGGTTTGCCAGTCACGTCGGAACTTGGCAGCCATGAGGAACACCCCCGCGAACACAGCCGGCGACACAAGCACCACCTCACCCCTCAAGAAGCCGTCATCGTTCCCGGCAGTCCGTAAAGAAGACATTCGCCTTGCCGTTATGATCGCCATCATCTTCATGTGCTTCATGCTTTCTTTCCTTCCCCTCATGATCGTCAACGTCTTCGATGATGACGTAAGTTACTTGAACATAATTGCTATTATATGTTATCAAATAATGAGTTACTTCAATTATGATTAACAAAATACTTGGAAAATCCCGAATGGCGACGTTATTAGGAAAGGCTGGATTCAGGTTGAAGACCTTCATTGCCAACTCTGAAAACGAACTCATGAATACTATTACAGGACAGGCCTGGGGCTTCATTTCAAGATAATGAGCATTGCATGGTGCAGAAATAAATGATCATGTTAATTTTTTTTGACTAATTCCATGCGCCACTAGTGCATGGTTGCTTTAAACTTTAAGCATGATAAAAAATATATATAATGGTGTTATACAATTACGTTTTTCAAATTACTTTTGCAACTTAAAGCTTTTCTTTGTTCACAAATGTACATACTTGAAAGAAATTTATTAATTTAGTTATAAATATGCACTCTTTACGCATTTTTCGCTTGTCTTTTAAAATTCAGTAGATGTGTTGTGACAACGAACACACATAAAGGTATTGTGAACGTGACTGGGTTATGAACGAACACGCGTGCACATGTGTTTTGATCGAACAGGCGTGAATGTATTATGAACATGTGTGTACATATATGTTTTATGATCGAACAGGCGTGAGTGTATTGTGAACATGTGTGTACATATATGTTTTATGATCGAACAGGCGTGAGTGTATTGTGAACATGTGTGTACATATATGTTTTACGATCGAACATGCGTGAATGTGTTATGAACATGTGTGTACATATATGTTTTATGATCGAACAGGCGTGAGTGTATTGTGAACATGTGTGTACATATATGTTTTATGATCGAACATGCGTGAGTGTGTTATGAATAAAAATGCAGACATGTGCCTCTGCGACTAAATTTCGATAAACAACCTTCTACAAATTTTTCAAAACCTCAAATTACGCTTGCCGTTAAAATTTACCTAATAAATATGCTTCGAAATTTACGCTCCTTTTCAAAGTTCACATCGTGTCCTCTATGCATCTTCCACTAACTCAATTGCATCGTTGAACGTGCATTTTCCCCCTGGGTTTATTCCTATTCATTCCATCAATAGATAAGGTCTTGAAATAACCTACCATGATTTTATGCCTGAAATTTTCTAACTATATACAGCCTCAACTTCTGAGATCCCATGGATTAATTTCGTTCCTAATTCCATTTCATGCTCGTATCCTTCATGCTTACATCCACGCTCTTTGCTCTTGTTTATGGGTCTTTCTTTAACCGGCGTCTTGATTATTTCTTGGTTTGCTTCAGCTTTTTATGTCGCTTTTTGCATTCTTTCGAACGAATGATCGGATTTGCTTGATTGCCACAGCCTAGCAAACCAGCAGCCTATTTTGCCAGTATTTTTTAAATAACCTTGTGACCGTTACTAACCTTTCTCGTTACTTCGTAAATTTCCTCAGCTGAACTTGCAGGTGCTATACCCAAGCCTACACGTTGTGGCTTCGGTTTTGGCTTGGGCGTCTGCCGTGGTGAACCCCTTCGTTTACGCCGTCACCAACCGCCAGTACCGATCTGCCTACCGCAAATTGTTTTGTGGGACCAACACTGGCCGAGGGGCGTCCCACCGTCCCAATGACAACGACCACAGCAAGAGTAATTCCTCGAAAACTTACATCACAGAGTTCCAGTACCACGCGTCCACAGCCCAGGTCACCTCCACGCCCCTGCAACAACGCCAGGCAGCCAACAACAGACCTCTCATTTAACCTGAGGAGAGCTAAAGGACTCACTGGTGCCTCGTGATGGACGGGCTTTGTTTTCAGCAAATCCATTGTCTGCATACATCTTAAACTGGGTTTTTTATTTAGTGGAACGAAGGTAGCTCTATGTTGATAACAGTCTTGGTTGGAAAAACACCTTTATTGTAGAAATATAAGTGGAAGGAAAAGGAAGTCCATCGGAATTAACATTGTACAGATGTAATGACAATGAACGTAAAATCTGTAAAGCTCTGAAATTTTTACGGTTACAAGTATGAACACTGCGATGGTGGATCATAAGGTCAGCGGAAATGGAAAAATTTGATATTCTAACCTTAACATGATGTCCTTGAACATGAGTAATTATTGAAAATGTTCCCTTCATTCAATGCGAATGTGCATTTTTGTTTCTCTGAAACTTATAGACTTTAGAAAACCTTTACCACAAGTTCTCAGAATTTGTTTTGTATTGAACTTGTGATGCTAAATTTCTCATTTCGGAGGAGAGTTAGAAAAACGTTTGTTGCAGTTCCCACAAATTCATTCTACTTTGTGGTTACACCCTTCAGTTCATTTTTCTCCGATTGTTCTCAAAGTATAATTTAACGCGAGTGAACTTAACAGTTTTTACCTAGCTAATTTTTTATGTGTAATGGCATTAGTTTTAGCATACTTTTACAGTTAATCAACGGCCTAGTTCTCTTCCATCATTTACTATCTAGTTGAAAACACAAGTGTACACACATACGTATAATACTACCTTTCAATTAGCTGCGGATGTTTTCGGATGTGTCGTAACCCAGAGATCATAATTTCAAACTCGGATCTTACATAAAGTTTTGGCCGATCCTTTGCAAAAAAAAGCGATTAAAGTTATAACAAAATTACTGCTCAAAATGTGACGAGTTTTAATTTTATGGCTTGACACATTGTTTGAGCATTTGAACAATTTGGTTTGAAGAAGTTTAGCGTAAAATATTATTAATACGCCTTACTTCTCGATCAGCTCGCATTACATTTTTGATACTTCACAGAGACGAATAAGTTTTCGCTTGCATGCAGTACTTCTTAAAACGCCCTTCTACCGTACTACATTATTTTTACATGGATGTAACATCCATTTGCCAATTTTGCTTTCGTAGAAATATCATTAGGGTTTTCTCCATTCTTTTCAAGCGTATAATTCATTTTAAGCTAAAAAAATAAGAGGTTAATCTTATAATTTACATTACAAAGTAGTCGCAAACCAACCCAACTGAAGAGGTAACTCGCTATTCACCAGAAAATGGCCAGCTGTCTCGCAGTACAGACTTCGGTTAATTTTTTTTAATTGCCAATTTCTGTTTTGTCTCTTTCCTTTCTATCCTCTGGTTTATTCATTGCTATTTTTTGGTTATTGGATAGGTCAATTTTATATTACTACCAATCAAGAGATTATTTCTCTTGTATTCCCATTATGTACATTTGGAGCTGTTTATGACGTAACTCTTGTTCCGTCATTAACACAAGCTTACATCATTAACAGCTATCTTTTTAGTCTGTTGTATCATTTTTTGAGATTTTCATCATATATGTACACTTCAAGAATTTCTATGATCACAATAATTGAGAGAAGTTATGCAAAAATTTGGAAATTACGCATGTAATTTTAGGGTTTGATTCAATGAGGTCGTGTCAGTGTCGGCCAAAAAAATGAATTATAATTTTTTTTAGTGGATAAAAATTTCTACTGGCAATAATAAGTCGAGTGTGAAAATTGTGCACAACTTAACACAAATATCGCGAATGCAATTACGCTTGTACAGAAGACAATTGGAAGCAGATTTAAAAATAGGTCAGTCACCTTAAACAATAATGAAAAACGATAATGCTGTGACGAATTTACTTTGATTTAAATGTAGCGAGTTTCAATTTTATAATTTGACACTTTTATTACATAATAGTTAACAAGAAGTGTACAATATTGTGTATATATGTCTTAAGTTTTAAGTAAATCAGTATTGTTGATGGTTAGCGTGGTCCAATCACTTGTCTTGGTGGAGTTTTTATTAACAAAAGCGAAGTTAAGGTAACTTTCTGTTGAGTGATGTTACTACAAACTTTTCTAGCGTTTTGTTTGAGGAAAGTCGATATTTTAGCACAGCGCTTCCGTTTCCTTTTCGGGTAAGTCAGTTCAAGAAATTGGTTTCGACATCATAGGCTCTGGAGTGCTAAACATGTGTGCTAATCTTATATTTCCCAGGAAAGAATTTACCTCAAGAGAATGAAATCTGAAGCTTATTGACATTCCCGGATGATACCTGTAATTGTGTATGTCTTCGCTGCACTTGCAAAAATTGATGGATCCAGCTTTGGGGTACATATACATTTTTTAAAAACTTTCTTAATTTGATACACACCTCTCACCTCGCCTTTGATCACCTCTCAAACACCTCATTGTCATGGCCAAAACTTGTAAACACTAATACACTCCAAGTTACTCAAGTGGCCGAACATCCTGCTTAGTCATTTCTTGGTGCTACTATTTCATGTGCTGATTGTAAAGGAAGTAGATCTGAGTAGAATAGTAGCTTGTTCAAGAGCGTAAGTATTGATGTTGATGATAGAAACTTGAGTGTTCAACGACCTAGTTATTAGAGAACAAAGTTGCCATGTCTGCATCGTAGAAAACATGAGTTTGTAGTGTGGGTGAACAATGAGCGGAAATTAGACAAAGTAAATCCTTGAATTTAGTCGTAAGGAGAATAAATTTTGGAAAGCTTTTACGGTTAAGCCTGTAGTGGAGATAATGTTCTTTTCCAGAGCAGCCCAAGCGGCCCACCATGTGTTCAGTGTCATCGGTTTAGAGGACCCCTTACTTTTATATCAGGGTTAATTCGTCTTTATCATGGTTAATTCGTAACATATCATGGTTAATTCGTCTTTTTCCTCATCCACGTCTATACTCTTTTCATTCGTGTACGACGGTTATGAAAATTTCGCTCACTTCCCAAGTTTTTTCATTTATGGACCCTCTTTAACTCTTCATGGTTATTTCGCATCTTCAAGGTTCGTTTAATGAGACTGGATGTAAACTTATGATCAAAAGAGAGTGGTCGTTAGATCTGAACGTTTTTCTTGACACATACGTACAGGATTAGTTGCATTCTTACAGAAAATTAAGAATTTAAATTTGTATTTACGGCTTTCCCATGGTTAAAATCTGCTACTTACGAGTATTATTAATGTTTGAATATTCCTGTTAATTCATTTGTTATTGGGAGAATAGTCTTACTAAGCCTGCATTGATGTTATTGACATCTGCCAATGCGTGTAAATCCAGTACATTTATCTGCGTAGCTTTTTCTATTCATCAACTGGTAAATGCTTCTCTTTCATTTTAAGAACAATGTTATTTTCAAGTTAGCGTGCGAATAATACTTGCTTGCTTCTACATGATGTAGTGAAATTTTTAGAATTTCATAAATTGAATCACGGCAAGAAGCGATGGAAAATTACTTACAAGAATTGTGAAATCGTCCTGCTAGAAATGTGAGCAGAAATGAGTTGTTCGAGAGTTATCCAGGTCCTGAGGAGTGGAGTTCCTCAGAGCAACTCCCCGCAGTGTCAGCAGCACATGTAGTTTGTACCATTTGTTGGTTTAGTTTCTTAGCTTGAGAGTTCTCATGTTTCCCATGTCTCGGCCATCTTTTAGCCATTCAATTTGAAGATGAACTTTGATTGAGTGAAAACTATCATTAACTATCATTACCCTTTCAGGGTAAGACAACTATTGTATCCATGAGTATTAGCGCTCCCAGGAAGAAAATGTGAGCTCCCGAGCTGAAAGTTTGGTAGGCCTTCTTTTTGTTGAAATAAAATATACTTTTTGTTTTGTCAAGGACTATCTTTTTTCGGTTCAGTGCTGTCCTTTTTTTCAGTACCTCTGAGTTTCTTCTTTAACTTTTATCTTGTTTCCTAAGGTTTCTTATAAACTCACTGTTTCTATGCGAAGGGGATTCTGTAGGGGAACACATCTAATGCATAGATTCTGCGTTCCCTGACCTCCATGCTTAATGGTACTTGCATCTATCATCTCTTTGAACATCTTAGTTACGACAAGGGAGGCTGAATCTAACTTTTGATCAATCAATCGAAGGCTTCATTTCAGCTTTGTTCCCTTTCTAAGATATAGTTTCGATTGCGCGGTCCCCTTTTGTTCTTCATTGGACACCAGCGGTTCCCACTAGGCTGGCCAATGTGCAACTCAAGCACAGATGCTCATGTTGAGGTCAACTGTCTGTGTGTTGCCTCCTGAGCTGGCCGTGAGAGCCCTCTTTCACAGCTGGCTTGACTGTGAGAGAAGTTTGACGAGGGAGCATAAGCCTGAGAGGCAGTGAACAAGAAAGAAGTAAAAAAAATCTATCGTGTTTTTTTGGTGTTGCTTCTTAGAATCACCAGAGAACAATGGGAAACATTATCTTTAAAAATAATTTTGATGTTCGTGTTATTGTAGCATAAGACCTGTACCTCGCTGTTTTGAAACACGGTAGAGTAAGCGAGTTTTAGTAGGAATGATTGCATTTTATAATAATGGTTTTATCTGCCTCCTACCTCTTCCTTTTAATGCTTGTATGTGTACAAATATTGGTAAATAAAACTTGTATATACTTATATAACATTTTTGGTATGAGTTCTAAATTTATTTACTACTGAAATTTTATTTGGCTCTAATGATAATAGTTGTCACAGAAGGTTAAAAATAAGTAAGTACGTGGTTTTAAGAAGAATGTCTAGTTGACGTCTGTGGTGCTGTCTGTTTTCTGTTCTTCAGAGTAAGAAATTAAGTGAACGAAGAGTGCGTCCGTCTTGGAGAGAACTCGTCTTGAACATTACGTGTGCAGAAAGCTTATGTCTAGCTCAAATTTGGAATAAAATGTAGAGTCATCGATACTGGTGACTAAAGCTCCATTGCATAAACGTAAAGGTTTTTATTTTTTGAACAATGTTCGTCGCTTGAATGCAGGAGTAAATTTTGATTTGACTGAAGGCATTGTATTTACTGCAATTGCTATGCGAGTCCAAGATGAATATCGTTGAATTCCATGCTCATTCATTTAGGAACAATTTTCAGTTTGGGTGAAGAATTATCGTCTCCAGAGTTTCTTAGCTATGTGGAGGGCCAAATTTCCTATCTCCATTGGACCGCGAAAGAGCAACGGTTGTAATGAAATTTTGTGTCAGTTTGACTAACTTTTCCTTTCATTATGTCGCTTTAGAGCAAGCACTGAGGATCATTTCCCCGCACACCATTTGTCGCTGGAGTTATTGGTGACCGGAGCTTCACAAAGAGAAGCGATGGGCTCACTCATAGCACCCGCCCCCGTCACCTGCTCTCGAAGACAGGCGTTCTCTGAGTGAAATGAACAAGACTCGTTGCTGAAATCTGTCGCAGATGCACTGTGCTTGTTAGAGTTTCCTTGTCCTTTTTACATTCAAATGTCTTGTGAGGAGAGTGCCATTTTTATGCCATGGAATTTATTTGCCACGAATGTTTTCCATGCTTTTTACTATTTACTTTTTACGACATCTCTATTCATCCTGCACCATTCAACAGTATGTAAGTTTAATTTTTCTCGGTGCTACCTGAAGTTCACCAACGTATGCTGGTTTCTACTATCTTATTTTTAACTTCTGTGCTCTCCTTCCTTTGTCCATCTTAGCGCCTCTCAAGTTTACGAACACCAATCAATTACTTTTATTAACTAATGTGGAATTCAAACTGCTTAATTCTTCAATAAAAAGCTCTTTCAATTTTTCCAACAAATTTTTCATTTTTCAGTTACTTTGACTTCGGATACTAATCATACAAGCTGGTACTAATCATACGCATCCCATCCTTCACTGTAGTGAAGTGAAATTTGAGTGTCCTTGGATAGAGTTTACTTGAGTACATTACTTGAGTTTTTTATGTCTATGAAGCGCTTTACATGTCCTGTAAACAGTATGTTTTTATACACTCGGTGTGCCTGTTGGTTATCTCTAACTGCAATACAGAGCAAAGCGTACTTTTTATTTTTATCCTAAAAAATATATCCATAGACATCTGTGAAAGTGCAGCGTCATGAACTCATAATGGTTATTTTCTTGATGTGAAAATAAAGGATGAGAATTAGGGCGTTGTCTTGCAGTGCTCGAATTACGTCTGAAACATAACGCTCACAGCAAACAGCTGGTAGCACAAGTTATAAGTCTACTTGGATTCATCGAAGATGAATCAAAGCGTTTTCAGTTGTGGGCTTCCTTAATTTTTACTTTTAAGTTATCACAGTTCAAAAAATTTTGGTTTCCGCAGGTAGCGTAGCGAAATTGATTTCATAAAACTTACTCCGCCAACTTCTAGATCGACTTGAATGTTTTGACAAACTGTCTCCTGAATGAATCAATTTGTCTCCTTGACTTGCAACAAATAAAATCACAAACCCCAGTGGCATCCGTTCTTTATAATGAAGAGAAACGACGTTAATTCATATTCTCAATTATGAAGCTTTCAGCTTTAGTTACGCAGAACTGCCTGATTTCATGCGGAAAAAGCACTGCAATTCCAGCCCTAAACCTCACCACGAGGCAGCAACAAAACGTAGAGCAGGAGGCGTGAAGCAACTGAAATAAAATTCCTTCTAGAACTCCGTGACCGGCGTCAAAACAGGTTCAGCTCGCTTCCTTCGAACGAAGAAGACCTCGGAGACTCTAATTGAGACCTACTTAAAGATTTTGACGTGTGGTCAAAAGGGTCTTTTATTACAAAAGATATAACTACCTTTCAAGATATTATAACTACCGATCTCGACCAGTGTTGTCCAATAATCACCCGCACAATTACGCCGAACAATAGATAAAAGCCCTGGATTACTGAAGATATCGTGATCAATATAAAGAAACGTCAAGCGTACCTAGCCTGATTATACGGACAAATATCTAATGAAACGTATAACAGATTCAGGAATCCTGTGACAAATCAAAGACGAACATCGAAACAAAACTACTTAACACGAAAATTTACTGAATACAAAACGAATATTAAAAAAAAACTTGGCGCTGCTTCACTCATGCTATAAACCGAATAATAATGCTACGAAAACAATCGAGTCCATCATTAAAGAAAATGTAAAATATCACGAGAAAAAATATATTGCAACAGTGTTTAACAACTTTTTTGTGAGCATAGGGAGAAATATAGCTGATAGTGTTTCTAGTGAACCTACGGACCAAATGCAACACATGGACCCTGTCCATGAACACAACTCTTTCTTTTCAACGCCAACTAATCCCTCCGAAGTAATTACGTGCAAAACGACTTTAAAAATAAATCAATTAGATTAAAGACTTTGTCGGCTAAAGTTCTTAAGACTATAGCTGACATAATAGCACCATGCAAATCTAATTTCAACCAATCACTTTTTCAGGGCATCTCCCCCAACTCTCTCAAATTGCCAGTGACCCCTATTTTTAAAAATTGTGATAACAATTGCATTAATAATTATAGACCTAATTCTGTACTACCAACTATTAGCAAATATTCGAAAAAAGTGTTCTCATTTTGAACAAAAATCTTTTCTCTACGACAAACAATTCGATTTTCGTTCTAAAAAAATCGACGACACAGGCTGTATTAAATCATTTACAAAACCTTTATTCTAATATAGATGAAGAAAAGCTTGTTTTCTCCGTATTTCTTGACTTTCGAAAAGCATTCGATTGCGTAGACAA
>JACJUY010000443.1:80484-90815 GCA_014220935.1 Platorchestia sp. MABIK | reverse complement strand
CAAAACATTTAACAGTGGAATGAATTCTTTCCTCTTCCCCTCTCCCTCGCCTCGCGTTGAGGCCAGGAAGATTCTACGGCTGCTAATTACAAATTCTTATATAAATAGAAGAAAGTTTATTCCCGATGAAGTTGAGACATTGAGTGTTCAGCTGCATTGGGTTTTAAAAATGTTTTAGTAATAATAATAAATAATACTGTAATACCCGAATGTGACGTCACGTATTTATTATCCACAGGCGCTTTCAATAATTGTTCGAGAACAACCAATGTCTCTTTCACTGCAGAGAAGGGGAAACTGCGCACCGAATTCGCTTTTATTGGTAGTTAGCTTCATTTCCAGTTTTGGAAACATTAATTATAATAGACGAATTTAAAACTTTACATGTTCACTTATCTCGCTGGTTTCAATTATTATTTTTAGACAATTTGCCATACGACTCCGGCTTTTTCGCCCCGAATGAAAGAAAAATATTAATTTTTTAGCAGGTGACGGGGGGTTATTATTCGTAAAAATGCCGGTTGCTTTCTACATGGAGTGCAAATTTTCCTTCAACTCCATGCATATTTTTCAAGTACACTTTCAGTATCACTTACTTTAACAATGAAACAATGGAAGTCTAAGTAGTTAGAGTATTTTATGTAATTCGATGAAATGAAGAACGATAATAAATGCATTACAAAGAACAATTCTTCTCGATAAAAATGAGAAGCAGAGTTTTTCCTCTAGTCTGACGCGACCTCTCCTCAATCCGATTCTGAAACGCCGGTTGGGTACAAACTGGTGCAGGGAAGGTTGTGTAACAATAAGTTTGTTGGTAAAAATTCAGAACCAACGAGTTCACCAATCATCTGGTCAACATATATGGGTCGTTTCTCTTGTTTCGATTGCGCTGATGTATGTAGATTCTTCTCTACTCTGCTCCCTCAATATTTTTTCATTTTACTGGCCAGTGTGAGATATTCTCCAGAAACTTGAATCAAAAAAAGTTCGCCTAATTTGCAATGACATTTGTTGATGCATCGCTGCTCATGTGTTTAATGGAAATTCGGTTTAGTTAACCACCAGACAGTTATCGATTTCCTAAGGTTTGTTGCTTGGATAACGGTAAATGGATAGAAATGAACAACTTTTCATCTGTGCACTTTCCGTCGTAAATCAGTACTTAACGAGTTGCAACGGTACATTACATTTCGTTTTTCATGGCTGGAATGAACGTTGCGTTACGTTAGGTTAGCTTAGGTTATCTCATTTGAACAATTGTACTCACCTGGAATTGCAAATGCTTTATCCTTCTTTTCTTTAAATTTGCAGATTGTTCTAAAAAAAATTCGATTGCGTGAATGATGAGTACACATCACGGCAGCCAAGACGTGACTCGCGATTGGTGTACTGTTGTAAATATTTACCCGAAATTCTGTATTGTTCGAAGGTAATTCAATACTATCTCATTTACATGAGTACTCCTGTCATGGGGGCTTAACTATTGTACCTATGCGAATTAATACTTCCAGGGGGGAAATGTGAGGTCTCGAGTTAAAGGGTAGATAGGCCTTCCTTCTCCTGAAATAGAGTACACAGTTTTTGTTCCGTCACCACCATCTTTACCGCTGAGTTGTTTTTCAGCCCTTACTACTGTCTTCAAATTTTATCTCGTTTCATAAAATTTCCGGTCATTATTGATTTTAGGCCTTTCACGGAAATTGAAAATTCTGTTCCAAAGAATCACTAAAGGAACACATTTAATAACATTTTACACGAATGACATTCTGCTCGCTGATGCGTTATTTTCGAGATATAACAATAATTACGTGCATACAGGAATAACATTATATGGTCGGTTGCTTAGTCGCCGCATTGTTGGGTGACGCCCACTTTTCTGGCGAAACACGCCCACTTCTTGGTGGGAAATTAACACCCTCGGTTATGGTAAGTTAAGGTAGGCTATTTTAGGTTGATTTATGTTATTTTAGGTTATTGTATTTAACTAACCTAACATAACCTACCATAACCTACCACATCCTCGCCCATTGTTTCGTTAATACCGTATTACAGCATATTTACGTGTCCATTCCTTCACTTTTATATACGACGTTCTTATAACTTCAAAGTTTAGTAACTCGAAAATAACGCATCGGCGAGCAGAATGTCATTTGTGTAACACATTTCTAAATGTGTTCCTTTAGTGATTCTTTGGAACGGAATTTTTAATTTCCGTGAAAGGTCTAAAATCGATATTGACCAAATTTCCTTACTGACTCACTACTTCTATGCACAGGGGATATTGTATGAATGTATATGGTCTATATTTACTTCAGTGCGTTCAACGGTTTTAAAATTTTGTTCTCAAAAATCAGTAGTAAGTTACATTTTAAGACGTTTTACATGAATGACATTTTTCTCGCTAATGCGTAATTTTCGAGATATAACATTAAGAAGGTTCAGGTAGGAATAACATTAAAGTCGGTAGCGTAGTGACCGCATTGTTGGAACACGCGCACAATTTTTGGGCGGAAAAAGTCTCCGATTGGACAAGTTAACACGTTGACTCAGGTTGTGCGGTTGCCTACGGTCAGTTTGGTTAGGCTAGAAGTCATTTTTGAAAAACCGGCTTTTCTGCTCTAATACATTTTATCCTTTTTGAAAAGTGTAAAGAATACACTTCAACCATAATGTGTTGCATTTTCCTCTAAAATTTGTTTCAGAAAAGGTAGCAAAATAGTTGAAATGTTTTTTGCATATTCCGGTACGTAAATGAGCAATTTACCAAGTGGTACACATATGTACCACTTCGGAATCAACGTGTCAAGTTATTTTAGGTTTGTGTAGGTTTGTGTAGGTTTGTGTAGGTTTGTGTAGGTTTGTGTAGGTTTGTGTAGGTTTGTGTAGGTTTGTGTAGGTTTGTGTAGGTTTGTGTAGGTTTGTGTAGGTTTGTGTAGGTTTGTGTAGGTTTGTTTATTTAACAAACCTAACGTTACTTAACCTAACCTCGCCCATCGTTACGTCAATACTGCTCTACAGCATATTTGTGTCCGTTCCTTCACTTTTTTATGCGACGTTCTTATAACTTGAAAGTTGAGTACCTCGAAAATTACACATTAGTGACCAAAATGTCATCCGTTCGGTTGGGTTGCGCTGGGTTGGCTTATTTACCTAACTCAACCTCGCCTATCGTAACTTCAATACCGTAATACAGCAAATTTACGTGTCCGTTTCTTTACTTTTACATACAACGTTCTCATAACTTTCAAGTTAAATATATCTCGAAAAGTAAGCACTTACGAGAAAAATGTCGTTTGTGTAAAACGTTATAAAATGTGTCCTTTTACTGATAAACGTCAAGAAAATTTTCAAAATCGTTGAGAAACGCTGAAGTAAATGTTGACCAAAGAAACGCGTGGGGTTCTGTAGAGATGAGTTTTCAAACGTGTTCTCTGTCGGGGCCAGATTTCTACCTTTCTCAAATTATCTGTAACGAATTCAGTTATAATTGATTTTCTTTTTTTTTGTTAGGGATTCCGATGAAGTATTGAGCTCATGCATTCTTTTAAATATTGTCAGAGATGGCGTGTTTCCTGGGTCATCGAATGAACCGATTATACTCCCCACAAGGATTTTACCTCCGGTTTGGTAGGTGCTGGATAGAGCACTGTCCGCCGATTTGTCTTTAAAATCGTGCGTGATAATTGCAAGACTGACTGTAATGGTCCAAAAATCATGAACGATTCGTTCTGTAAAATAATAGCAATGAAAGTAGCAAGTGTCTACAAGTGCTGATTAAAATGCTTTAAATGTTCATAGATTGCATGCATAAATTGTCTTCGTAAATTGTAAAAAAGTTCATTTCCAATGAAGTTAATGAAGGTGTAAAATGTATGGCAGGATGTTTTTTTATAATCTTATTGTATAGGTTATCAGTTGGTAAACATTTTTCAACAAAAATCTTGATGACCATGACAATGGTTGAGCAAAATATTTTCCAAAAACTACAAAAATCCATTTCACTGACCAGTTTACGATCAAGTTTATACTATGTAAGACCGGAGGCCTTTGTGTTTCTTAAGGACCTGCCCTTCCGTGAAGGCATCGAGGGTCGAATCCCGGCGCTGGGTGCCGATTTTCTCCGTTGGGTACAAGAGAAAAATTCGAAGCACGATACCCCACTCTACCCAGGTGTCTGAAATGGGTACCGGTCTTGACCTGGGGAAAGCGTCATGGCGTTCTGTTAATTATAAGGCATTTGAAAAACCAATGTGAAAGGTGATATGTATCAGGCTTGAATTGGAAATAAAGTATCCTTAGATGCCGATGTTTGTTTTTTGATCGTTTGTAGTACAAGAACTTTGCGGATTAACTTGATTTGATATCATTTGATCACATCCAGTGTGGGAAAGGAGACGTTGAGGTTTCTACTTCTGTTAAATCTCGATTATTAACTCCTGTAAATTCCTGCTTACTAATAACACAAAACTAAAGGCTTGCAGAATACAAAAGAAAGGAATTAGATTTTCCGTCTATGAATTTTGATGAATTTTCCTACTTGAACTCTTAAAGCAGCATAGATGAGACGTGATTGCTTAGTGTCATTAATCCTTGAACAAAAATTCACTAACAACGCATTTTGAAATCTTTGTAGATCTGTTTCACAGACTCCATCAGAGATCGAATTTCAAGCGTTAGTTTCACGGAAGTGAAAACTGTGTTGAGAAAGTGCTTTTCAGTAATGAGGTATGAATGGACAGTTCGCGTAAAAAATTAATTGTTGCTTATTATCTTTTGTCAACGTTTGCGCATTGGTCAACGTTTTATGTATGAATTTTACGTTTTATACGTGAATTTTACATTTTACACATTTCTTTGGACGTTTTATATGAAGAGCTAATAGAATTCAGAAAGCTCACTTATTTTCAATCTTTCGACCTCATTCGTGTGGTCATTGTATTCTAATGTTTTAACAGCTCTAATAGTTAATTTTTTGTAGTGTAAAGCGCCAATTAGTTTTGCTTTCATCAGTTCCATGCTACGCTTCTATTCCGATTTATATATATATAGGGAAATTAGCGTTCGACGAAGTATTTTTAAAGCATTCCTAAAGTTAAATTTTTCGTGTGAAGTTTCTTTCGGATTTCGATAGTTTAGTGCCGATATAAGGAATTTGCTCCTTGAAGGGAAGATTTTTACTTCTGATAATGCCAAGCGACTTACAGGAGTTGTTCGTTTAATCTGATCCCCTCAGAGAAATACAACTATTGTATCTATGGGAACTGGCACTCCCAGGAGGAAATTTGTGAGGGCCCGAGCTGAGAGCTAGATAGGCCTTTTTGTTGAAATAAAATGTCTTTTTGCTATGTTAAGAACCACTTTTTTCGGTTCACTGCTGTCCTTTTTTCAGCACCTACTATTTTATTCTTCAACTTTTATCTTGCTTCATGAACTTCTTTCCAAACTCACTATTTCTATTCTCCTTTTGCGTAGATTCCGCATTTCCTAACATCCAAACCAAATGGTGCCTTCCTTATTCATCTCTTTGATACGCTCTTTTTTGTAACTGTTAGGGAGGCTTAAACTAATTTATCTTATCCTAATCGTTTAATCTGATCATCGCCAATCTTGACGCATGGCAAAGACTTGTTTCGCTTGTAAGAGAATATGTTGTTTTGTGTAATCAATATTGATGCATGTATAATTCGCTTTGAAGTACATTTAAACTTTAACTTCGTTATTCATACTGTGAAATTAAAATGGAGTTTTAGTTAACGAGATCCGTCGAAAGTGTGCTGTAGTCGGCAAAAAATATAAAAGTGTAAAATGAAGTAGATTTGTTTACATAGTTGATGAAGACTAAAATTAGGAGAAGCTAGGACAGACTCTTGGGGGACTCCTTGGCTAACATGTCCTCTTTTTGCGAAAATTTTACATTTCTTTCGATGCATGGCCCATGTGATTGCAGATACAATTTTTTTGTTAAATACGTTTAATGTATTGTTGGTGAACTGCCAAGAAGGTTGGGAAAATACGGCAGTCCTTACTTGTGCTCGGAACAAAAATGAACGACCGCGAACACGGCCTGTCGACGTCTGAAACTGTTCTTGCTACTTCTCTTCTGTACTCTTGTGTCAAAGGCCACTGTCGTCATGAGGAAATCGAGCCAAAAATCGACAAACAGAGGTTCAAAAGATCTTTCGACGAAGCCAATCCCACAGAGTCGGTAAAAGACGACAGCATTGAAGTTAGAACGTCATGCGACAGTGCATGTCCTGTCTCGAAAAAAAGTAAACCAAATAAAATGAAGATTCGCTTTCCTGTTCACAAGACTGGCAAACAGGAAATTGAGTCGGCGTCTTGTAATTTTGACCCGACCATAGCGCGAGCTTCTTTGAATATATCGTCATTGCCGTTTAAACGAACAAGGAAAAAAGCGAAAAAAGTGACAGCATCGAAGTATATCCGTAAACCTGAACTTACCATAAGCTCTGATGGTGGTGTAGTTGCCTTGGATGTCGATGATGCCACCACAAGCTGTGGCTTAGGTTCAGTACTTCGTCGAGCAGATGTGACATGTTCATTAGATTTGAGCAGCGTTGTTAGAGACTACTCTACTGGCGGTCGGCCCAGGGTATTGAAAGCCGTACCAGCAGCTGACCTCACCGTCTTCTCGGTGATGGCCGTAATTACATCGCAGGAGTTCTCGGACTCTGATATATGTAAGTGGATCATTAGCTCCAAAAGGACCAAATATACAAGCTTTAATGAAAAATTTGGCCGGCAATTCGGTGCCTATAAGGCTCTGTATAATATTATAAATTATAATTCGGAGACCAAAAATGGAAAGGAGCTATTGGAAGTTCTTAAGAAAACGCATTACAAAACCCCCCAAAAATTGAATGGGTGGTTTTTGGTGTTCGACGAAATTCCAGCACTACTCGTGAACATACCTCTTTCGGCTAGTATCCAACAGCAAAGCATGATTCTCAAACATTTTCATCGAAATGGGGATGATTGCGCGTCAAAGAAGCACATCCCTGAACTTTCTGAAGGCAGTGATTCTGGGTCTCGAATATTATCAAAAGATAAAAATAGCACCGAAAATTTTGGGCTAAAAGAATTCCTTGACCGTCTGGAAAATGTTTTAGGACTGAAAATAGACAATGACGTTACCACTGAAGCCAGAATGGATAACGTAGTGAAACGACTTGAACAAGATACATATGCAAGACGTTTGGAAAATCGTCACAAAGTTCTACAAGTTTACGTTATGGAAGACTTGGAATTTTGGAAACGCATTGACCATCTGAAAAATAAACTGGCTTCCACTCAAGAAGAAATTTTTTTTTCAGGAAATGACAAACAAACGGGGAACGAAGAGACGAAAAAAATTGGTCAGCTTCAGCTACTGAACTTCAAAATTCAAACATTGGAAGCCCTTAATCTCTCCTTTGAAAACCAACTTCGGAGTCAGAAAATAGTATTGGATGTTCTCAATCGTAAGCTCTTTCATGTCGAAATGAAACACTTTACTTCAATGAATAACAATTTGCCTACACTCTCATTTCCTAGGAAAGCTACAGGATTGCCCAAAATTCACCCTCAAACCATGAGCGAGTCCAGCGAGATATCTGCGCCAAATTGTGTTCTTAAACTATTGGAATCGATAAAATTCAACACATGTCACGCCCAGTACGAGACGAAACTCGACAGTTTGTCTGAAGAAAAAATTCAAAACCGTTTCGACGATCATCAAATGTGTATTTCTGTCCTTGGTTCTGAAGAATCTGACGTTGACATGAACTTTGAGCGACGACTGTTGTTTCTCGAGTCAATGGCTGAATCAAAAAAGTCCCATCAGTGTGACTTCATGCAAGAAAAACGCATTGAAATAGAACTCCCCATCTTTAAAAGTCAGAATTCGAACATCGATGATAGAATGAGAGAGGTCCGACGGAAGATAGTCAAAACGGCGCTTCGGTCTCAGATGAGGAATACCAATGACATGCAACGGAACACATTATCAGTGTTTAAAAACCTAGTCGACATGCTTATTGAATACGAAGTACTCTTGGACTACGGAACTTCATGCGTTTCTGGTATCAAAGCAACTTGCACTGGACAAAAGCCTCGGGCTATTCGTAACCATGCCGACTCCAAGAATTGTGAAACTGGCAGGAAAGAACGAATTTTATGCTTGAAAGGTGGACATAGCGATGAAACGGCCATCTTTAATTCCGTCGGTACGTCAACGATGATTTCATCTTCTCATAGATCTAGAAGAACTTCACAACATTCCATCAACTCTGTTGGAGCAGACGACTCGACTAGCCTTGATTACGAAAATTCTCATATGAAAGAGTTTCTGGCCCGTGAACCGAAATCGAGAGTAGAGATGGTCTGTCATCGGAAGGCATTAGAACGACAAACTGATCATTTAGACGCTATAACATTTGAAGAGATTAACGAATCTATTTTTGCGACAGGCTCGTGGGAAATTGAGAACGGAAGTTCAGAAAGCACTGGCCACACTCTTCCCGAGCTTGAGACGAGTCAGAAACAGCGCGTCACCAACTTTTGCTATGAGACATCTGTTTGTTCGAAGTTTGATTCCTTGTATACAGAGTTATACTTCAGCATTGACAAGGACTCTTTTTTGATTCATCCCATGCACTTCACCTCAATTGATGGAATGTACTATAAGATGAGGCCCATTTCTTGCCGTGCTTTGGAAGCTTGTTTCAGAAAAGAACAAAACGAAGGTCAAAACCTTCCACAATGTTCTCTCAATTCTTGTTCTATTTTGCTTTCATTGATTGAATGTTTAACTGTAAAAATATCAGATGTGTTCAATAATTTTGAAGCCTTCTGTGACCCGCAGCTACATCTGAAGAGCAAGGTTGTCTTTCTGGACAAATACGATCATTTGCATTCGGTACTATCTCTGGCAAAAGAAAAAATTGAAAGCCTTCGTGGGCAATTAAATCCTCATAAGCGCAATGACAGCAACGAACGCTCACCGAAAACCACTCGTGCAAATACGAATCGGGAAGCCGCACAAAAATCCCACCACGATGACACCGCTTCTTTACCAAGAAGTTACGCAGCCGTGGAAGCGAAGTTGCGAGTGGTCGAAGAACAGCTGGTAATAGAAAAACAGAATCGAAAAATGTTGGAGAATAGGTTGAACCAAGCGCTCACTGATATCGACAACCTAGTTGTAGTTTGGGATATTCTAGAGTTACGAAATGATAGATTAAGTTCTGTTTACGACGAAGCCCCCCAATCAGTAAGCGCTCATGATATGCACATGATGGAACAAATTACCGGGTTCTCTCAAACAAAAGTTCAGGCGGAGACTTGTCAAGAGACGTAAGTTGAAGCGAACACGGCTGAAGAAACCGGCATCGCAGAAGAAGAAACTAGCAAACTTCGACAAGTGACGTGTTCACTTTCATAGCCCTTTCAAAGCAAAACAATTTTCAAATATCGCCCTAGTTTGTTGCTGAAGCTCCTAGTTTTTTGCGAATTAATTCAGTTTAATTATTGACGTTATTGCTAAAAAAGTGTGTACCGTTTAAAAGTGTTCCTAGCCAAACACTAACAGAGGTTAGTGTTCAATTCAAGTTTCAGTTTAATCCCAGAGTAAAATAAATCGTCCAACTGTAGTTTGTGTTCATTAGCTTTCTTTAGTGACGTTTTCTCATCTCCAATGAAGCCATAAGTTCCGTCCCCCAGATTGATGACCGGAATAACGTTTAAAAAATTCAGAGCAGTTTTTTTTCAATCGGGATGATAAAAATAGGATATTTGTAATTGAATTAAGGTTGAAACTTCTTCACTTCTCAAATTTTCATTTAGTAAGAAGTAATTGATATGAAAGCGGAACTCAAAGGATATGACTAGCCCCCAGGCCCACCCAGCGTCACTTCGTAAGGCTGAGACTGACCATTCTCTGAATCGTCCACCTTATAACTGATAATTATTTTCAAATTTTTTTACTTTTATATAGCTGATATGACTGCATACACGAGTCTATGACATGAGACTGAGGCATCCGAGACGAACATTAGAATGCCGGGGATTTGGTGACGGTTCAGTCAAGGTATTCGAAAAGAAAGCAATTCCCTCTGAATTGGCTTGTACATTTTTACGTAAATACTACGTAACATCTGGCGTTTTCGTCATCGTGTATCGAAATTTGATTAATTTCTTTCGAATGCTTTTCTGGGCAATTAATTAAAGTTTTTTGCGGGGTCGATGATTATTCCATCAAAGTTAACAGATAAAATTTTCACCAACAAATACAATGAATTTTTCCTGTTAAGTTCAATACTGAAGTTTGT
>JACJUY010000443.1:41963-79321 GCA_014220935.1 Platorchestia sp. MABIK | reverse complement strand
ATGGATGCATTACTGTGATAAATAATTATATGTTCATTAATATCATTGATCCACTGGTCTTTCAAGCCTATAATGTACGCCTTTTGCCGAGGTAGTAGCACTCGCGCATCCTCACCACGGTCTATGGATGTTCCAAGAACTCTCAAGTTTTCATCAAAACTCCAGCGGTTGGAGCCGAACAGCAAGACGTTTAGTTTTATTCGAACTTCTTATTTCTCCAATTATAGCCGTATGTTTTACTTGAACTGCATATTTTTTAGTTTTAACAACCGCGTTCAGAGTGTAAATGAATGTCATACGTTCGATCATTATTTCGATTTTGACGAACGCAAACTGATCGCCCTGTCCAGCTACAGTTAGCTGTTCTGCGCTTCTGCGACAGGGTAGGACACTTCGAAGAAACTGGAAGTTATTCATTTACATTCAAACACAGGTTGCGCTCCCAAGTTTAATACTATTAATTTGTACCAAATTCGGTTTGTCAGTCTGAAAATGTTCAAGTCAAATGGTTCTACAGTTGACGTTCTGTACATGTTGACTAATTGGTTATAAGAATTGTACACACTTACTTGTGTGTTTTAATTATTGAAAGTGAAAAGCGCAGAAAATTTCACCAATTTATTCATCTTGGCCGTTTACATTGAAGTTTTCCTCGAGTCAGTAGACTCAAGAGTACAAATCTTGAGTTTTCCTGAAGGTAAGACATCAAGAAACTATGAAACGATTGAGCGAAAGCTGAGAAGCATCTCAGGAAAATTTTGCGCCAGAATCATAATGATCATACCTAAATTTACCCAAAGCTGCTTATTAGAAAAATAGAGGAAATAAAATCTTTTCTTTCAACATCGTCGTAAGATAAGTTGCGCACAGATAAAATTGGTTCAGTTGCGCTGAGAATGACTTGAGGGAGGTGACCCCGCAGGTTGGGGCCGTACAAATGTTAATATTTTCAGTAGAGAAAGAGATTAACGTTAGGTGCTTGGAGTGGAATAAATATTAATATGACTATATAACAAAGCATTATGCGAAGGAAATACTTCAGAAGAGCAGATAGAGAAAGTCAAAACGGTTCAAGCTTCATTAGATATGAGTTAACATACCACGCAAGAACAAATTGAATGTTTGTATTGCAAATTAGTTAGCCAAATGGAAGACGCAAAGAGTATCATGGAATTTGCTCGCGATGGCTAAGGTAAAGTTTAAGCCCGTTCTTGCTCTTGCTCGTCGTCATAGTCTCCAATGTCCTCATCCTCCTCGGCCGTGGCCTCCTGGTACTGTTGGTACTCGGACACCAAGTCGTTCATGTTCGATTCGGCTTCGGTGAATTCCATCTCATCCATACCCTCACCAGTATACCAATGCAAGAAAGCCTTGCGCTTGAACATAGCGGTGAACTGTTCTGAAATACGCTTGAAAAGCTCTTGGATAGCTGTAGAGTTGCCGATGAAAGTGGCCGCCATCTTAATTCCACGCGGAGGAATATCGCAAACGGCTGTCTTGACGTTGTTGGGAATCCATTCGACGAAATATGGGGAGTTCTTGCTTTGAATGTTGTACATTTGTTCATCGACTTCCTTCATGGACATCTTTCCTCGGAAAATAGCTGCAACGGTGAGATATCGACCGTGTCGGGGGTCGCAGGCCGCCATCATGTTCTTGGCGTCGAACATCTGTTGAGTCAGCTCTGGCACGCTCAGGGCGCGGTACTGTTGGGAGCCACGGGCAGTCAGGGGAGCAAAGCCAGGCATGAAGAAGTGAAGACGAGGGAAGGGAACCATGTTCACTGCTAACTTACGAAGATCGGCGTTCAGCTGTCCAGGGAATCTTAGACAAGTGGTCACACCAGACATGGTCAGTGAGACCAAGTGGTTAAGATCACCATAAGTGGGGTTCATGAGCTTCAGAGTTCTGAAGCAAATGTCGTAAAGTGCTTCGTTATCAATACAGAAAGTTTCATCGGTGTTCTCGACAAGCTGGTGAATAGAGAGAGTGGCGTTGTAGGGCTCGACAACCGTGTCGGACACCTGAAATTGAACAAAGAAAATCATTAGAAGAAAGGCAACACACTATTTAGAAGTTTAGTAATCGTAAGCAAATTCCTTCGGAAAACTTACTGCTCCTATGCATCTCGTGCATAGATTCCGCTTTCCCATGTCTCGGTATCAAATTGTGTCTTCCTCCTTCCTCCCTTCGATACGCGTTTGTTGCAGTTAGGGAGGCTAACTAACATCTAATTTAATCTTATCTTTTACTGCAGAAAAAGTAACAGCTACACAAAGGAATTAATTGTACTGATTAGCACGAACAAAATATTTCAAAGAACTCTGAAGCAATATTTATCCCTCGATGCGTGTGTGCTACTTACCTTGGGAGAAGGTACAACAGAGAAGGTATTCATGATACGGTCGGGGAACTCCTCGCGAACTTTTGAGACGAGCAAAGTTCCCAGACCAGAACCAGTACCACCTCCGAGGGAGTGGGTGAGCTGGAAGCCTTGCAGGCAATCGCAGTTTTCTGCTTCTTTCCTCACGACGTCGAGGACGCCATCAACGAGCTCTGCTCCTTCGGTGTAATGGCCTTTGGCCCAGTTGTTGCCAGCGCCGCTCTGGCCTGATGTCATACATGTCGTTAGCAAGTCTTTTATGGAGATTTTTATAATTCATTCAAATATGAAATAAATTATTTCATAACTGAGAAGCAAAAAATGTTATTCAAACATACTGTAATAATTAGATATCTTCAAAGAATCGGAATACTTTTTTGTATCGATATGCATCTACGGAATGAGCCCTCTACCCGGACCGCTGTAAACTCAATCGTTTATTAATTTTTCAATTTGTACTTATATTCACATTAAATTATGCCTACTCGAAGATGAGAATTAGACTAGGCCAGAGTCATGCATAATAAAGCTTAATGTAAATTAATTATAATTCAAAGATAAAGGTGGTGTGAGAAGAAGGAAGAATAAGACTCAGCTTTTCAATAGCACTCAAGTTGGTAGCTCGCTGTAAACGACAAAAAAACTTTTGAAAGAGCGCGAGATACAAATTAAAAATTGTTTAAGAATAAAACTTCTGAGACACGTACCAAACACGAAGTGCTCAGGCTTGAAGAGCTGACCCAAAGCCCCAGCTCTGATAGAGTCCATGGTGCCAGGCTCAAGATCAACCAAAACAGCACGAGGGACGTACTTTCCAGTCGAACCCTCACTTTAAAGCAAGCAAACAAGCAGATTAGTGTACGGAACAAGCAATTAATGTTAGTGTGATCTGCGATTTCGCAGGAAATGTGTTAGCAGAAGAAAAAGACAACATTGTGGTTACGGAAGAAGGAACAATAGCTATTTTGAAAGTAAGAAATGTGTGAACGGATTTCAAAATACAATTTGGGATCATTAAATTCAAATCGCTACTCAAGTTTACCATGACCTGCCGCAAGGAAGGGTGCCTGGGAACTTGAGAGGAATTTTGCGTTTTCGAAAATGTTTAAAATTAAAGGGGGCTCATAAGTAGAAGTGTAAAGTGCAAGTATTTTAAATCAAAAGGGGAATATTTACATCAGCATCAGCAAAAATAAAACGTAATAACCACATACGAAAAAACACCAGTCGGTTCGTCGCACAGAGAACGAGAAGAAAGAACGTGGAGACAGCACCAGAAAAATCGTCCCCAACTCACAGTAACTGAAGCATCCACATTCGTCGGGTTAGCAAAGACAGAGCACGAAGCGCTTACGATTTGACAGAATTCAGCAGTAACCTACCGAAAACAAAGTGACCAGGCTTGAACAGTTCGCCCATGGTTCCGGCTTTAACAGAGTCCATGGTGCCGGGCTCAAGATCTACCAAGATGGCACGAGGAACATATTTGCCGGTGACACCCTCGCTGTTGCGATCAGAAATGCGTTAACCGAAATTGAAATTTAGTTTCATTCACCATTGCAAATGAAAATATTTTTGAACACTTGTTGATGAAAAACAAAGAATGAACGAAGTTATCAAAACTTTCGAGTACTAGCACAACCGACCGAACTACGTGTGACGCTCACGTCAGATAAAAAAAAAAAAAAACAGAAGCTAGCTCTGCGGCGAAGACGCATGAGCGTAAGAAGGAAGATTAGCTCTATGCCGCTAGTGTGCTTAATTTCAAAAAATAAAAAACTGCTATTAATTGCGTTAAGTTCTAATGAATACATACTAGCTGAATAACTCGTGTTCACATACTGACAATGATAAATCTCACATTGTCTGAATACGCGACTCCCGCAGGCGGAGAAACGAAGACGACTCATTAATAAATCAAAGCTATATAACTACCAGTAGTATGATGCACTATTATTGATATTGAAACGGATTTTTAGAAACTTTTCGAATAATTTAAAATTTGTTAAGCCCAATACTTTGATACCACCTACGGATAACTCAGATAATTTTTTGAGCAACTCGGGGAAATCCTACCTGTAGTAAACGTTGATGCGTTCCATTTGAAGCTCACGAACGTCAGCAGGAACACCTTCCCTGAGGGTGCCCATGGGAGTGAGGCCGTGCTCATCGCTGATGATTTCCCAGAACTGAAAGAAAAAAGGTAGTTGTGACATTTATCACTCAAAAATCTCACAATTTCAAAAAGCTTCACTTTTTTATGATGATTAGAAATAATCTCGTAGAACACACGTCGAAAAAATTTTAGCTCTCAACTAACAGGTGTACGTAGCAGGGTTGTGTTGTTTAAACCATGCAAAATCACATGGTTTAAACCAGTAAAATAAACTTTTATATTTTATCGGACTTCTGTTTGTTTCATTGATCTTCTTATTTTTCGTGATCTTTATGCTTATTACCTTAAATGAATTAAATATTGTTAAGCGACGTACAACACACCAATCAAATTTCAGTAAATATTTTGAAGTTTATTTGTGAAAACGAACACACTCAGTAACCTCATTTAATAGAACAAAAATTCGATTTGTTTAGCTTTGAACAGCTTTAATTTTTTTGCAATCAAATTCATTAAAGCATCAATGAAAGTAGTTCATACGTTCCCATCAAAGCGCAACAAAATAAAAGTGCACAACAATATTTTTTGCTGTAAGTTCTATTATTTAAACATCAAAAGATATAGTTTTACATTGCTTGTAACATTGTAAGAACTAAAACCATTTTATAATTTAGGGGTTTACAGTATTGATGATAGTTTGAGCGTGGAAAAAATCACGGATTACTTCCTGCTTTGATGAAACTGAAAACTCAAGTTTCTTCTTCGATAAGCCGTAATTGTTACATGAGCCCTAATGGGAGGTATATTTTTGCGAGAAATGCGCTTCCCGAAAGCCATGGAAAAAGCTGAGGATTTTCCACTGTCGTAGCTTCAAGCTCGATATTGAAAGAGTTTTTGCTACATTTAGATATGCGCACTCTAAAACGCGATAAGACTAAAAACTGAGAAGACCTGCAAGCTGGTTTTTCTTACATAACGCTCAACAGTCACTAGGTTCAACTCTCAATACTAATCATTGTAATCATTCCCAGAAATTTCATGTAACAAATAATTTGGTTTCTCATTCAATTTTATTTTATTTTGGAATGGATGTAATCAAGGATCAAATAACTGTAGCTCAATAATTTTCTGAAGTATCAGAAGATATCAGTTATGCGTCAATAACATATTAAAGATATTAGAAGGTATTTGAACTTTTTACAATGAGTTTACGATGATCACATGCTTTTTTAAAACAGAAATTCTCCTAAGAGCCTATAAAATAAGTTTAAAAAATCATTAAACCTTAACCATAAAACGATGGGTTTTATGGTTTTTGTCTCACTGAAAAAGTTTTTCAAATCTGCAAAGTAGACATTAATGTCTTTTTTTTTGTAGGGTCCAATAGCAATCAGTAGATTATAATTATTCTTTGAATAGCAAAATATAGTTCGCTCAACCCAAAAAACAGTAATTTACGCTGCAAGCAAAGTACAACAATGAGGCAAGAACCAGTTTCTGAATCCGCAAGTTCACGCGCTTTCCCCATGACCGTTTTGCGACTTGTCACGTTCTACACAGCGGGGAATAACTCGGAAACGCATTTTCAGACGGTCGGATAAACGAAGTACACACAAATATAAGACTTTTTTTATCGCGAAATGAGTTTAAAAGCCGGCCGTGAGACGTGTGAGCCAGACGTGCGTTGTGTTGGCAAAAATGATCTGTTAGGGTTGGAGCTGTTATGCCGGTGGGATCTAGAGCGAGCAGCCAACGACCAGAAAGAACGGTGGGAACGCAAGCGTGATCTAATCAAAGATGTTCTTTTGATACAAATAAGATATTTACCGAACTAAGCTAAAGATGAGGAAATTGCTTGTCTTGATTGGAATATAACTCAAAGAAAATTTAAGTCAATTTACACTTACCCGCTGCGGTACGCACAAGAAAGATAAATACGTTGATTGGTATACCAATAGAAAAGTCGTCTCTATTATTACTTTTAAAGCAAAACCTTTAATTATGACTAAAATAAAAATTCAAGCGAATCTGGAAGCAAGGTGCGTCTTGAAGAGCGCAAGTGCACTGAAGCATGAGGCGACGCGGAGGCTGAGATTGCGGCCGTTTCCTTTCCATGAGCTCTTGAATGAGCCAGAATCCACCAGAGCGAAAACCTTCAATGAGTGCGGGCAGTGATGCATAAATCCTATACATTTCGAGTTTTTTTTACGTATTACTAAGATTGAAATACTTTACTCATGTTCGTCAATTAAATCTGACTAGAGTAACACTACATGCACAGACCATTTGATAGTTGGCGCGTGCAGCATTCACACATTGCATAAGGGTCAACGCAAAGTTAGAAATTAAACATTCATGATAATATCAAACAAATGGCGATCTCAAGCGAGAAACGTTGCACTGAGCTTTTTTTCACTTGCACGCACGATCTGCACACGGAATCCCTCCGCTAACAGTTGTTTCTTCGCTTCATACAATTGCACATGCGCAATTACACTACAAGTATCAGCGGCGTGCAACTTTAATGATCACGTCCGGTCACCACCTCATCAACGTGCTCAATCGACAGTTCGATAAAGAGTGAACGCCAAAACCTAAATGGGATAGGAATGCAAATCGTTCACTTCCAGAGGACGCCATTTTCATACAGCATGATTTACTCAGATGATCGTCAAAACCATGAAGTGTTCATGTTTGACTGAGGCGCAGTCCGTGAACAACGATTTAAATGGGACTAACTTTCACAACATTTCACCTCGGTGGGCAATGTAAAAATTGAGTGAAAAATAAGTTGGTTCTACGGCATAATATAATTCACGCACAACAAATTCCTCTCGGCAGAAAACATCGTAACAAATTTAAAGCCTCTGTTACCGGAGTCTAGCCGCGGAGCGATTTTGTGAGCTCACGTCACGCACGGATGCCTTAGGCAGGTCAACACTCCCGTCTCTACGGCAGCCAAACGAAACGTAGAGAACCGCAAAAACATAAGCTTGCTTTGCCGTAAAATTTTTGAGCGACTCCTAGCAAATTCATGCGAACGTGATCAGTTTAAATCTGAACAATTGAGAGCAGTATGTGATGAATAGAAATTTATTTTACCAAACGGATATTACCGTTGAGTTCATAGACTGATGTATCCAGTGTCTATACTTGGTAATGATCCTGAACAACTTCAATGATTTCCGCGAATCAACAGGGTGGAAAATATCAGTGTAATTTTCTATGACTGCATTTCCGAAAATTTCAAGTGTGTTTTTGATATCAGTATTAAAAAGTGTACTAACCCTCATTGATCGATAATTTACAGAATCCAAGCCGAATATTAGCGGCTGAAGACACTGCCAAAGCTAAACCGCACGACTAGATTTTCAGTAGAACTACGAAATTGTTCTACCTTCACTGGTCTTTCGTAAATATTTATGCATGCGAGAATTGCAGCTACAGCGAACCCCCACGACACCTAAACCAAAGCGTAAAGAGCAACAAAGGAGTCCTAAATTTACCAGCTGCACGTAGCTTACAACTGCTGCTTAGTCGGAGTAAGGCAGTCGAGAACCTTCCTCGTTCTGCCGTGCGTTTGAGGCAAACATCCTGCTTGGAATGTTAGGGCTAATTTGAGCTCTCCCTCTCTCCCTCTTTCCGTAAGAGTCCAAGTGTTACTCTCTAAAGGCAAGATCATTTTGGCTCATATTTAACGCAATACAAGGTTCGCTAAAACTGAATTTTCATTGACATTCACAGAGCCCGATGCTAAATTTAGCATGTCTGAAAAACAAATAAATCATCTGAAATGTTACTATTGTAGCATTTTACAAATTGAATCGGACAAGGAAATTTCCCTCGCTACTCGTCTTAAAATCCTTGAGAGAGTTCAGAACTTCTATAGTATTTTTATACTGCCAACTAAAGTGTGGTGAAAGTATCCGCATCAAGGACTCTATAAATTCAACTGAAGTTGAAAGAACTCTTAGGCGCTATTTTCTTCTGCGCCACTAAGTAAAGTTAGAAAAGCTTTATAACATGAGATAAATCTAAGAGAAGATAAAAGTCATCTTAGACTACGTACTGCTACCGAGTGAGGTTTGAGTTACCAGGGAGGGGAGTGCGCACCAGCGCTGAAGTCATCTTTGGGTCTGACTTTCTCTCCAAGCGAGCACTGATCTCAAGGACTTCGCTCTTCGCAAAGCGGAATAACTACACACCGGCAATTGAGAAACCGACGGTGACATTCATCACATCCTGTCACGTAAAGCTCTGTCAAGTGCGTCATATTTCCTCTGTTCACGTGCCGTACTGTACAAATAGAGATGCATGATATAGTCTAACATGAGTACGTGATTTCCGTTATCGCACAGCGAAATAAATTCTGATTTGCGACACAGCTTGTGTACAATGATGTTGAATTTCTGCAACTTGCTATTGTTCTGTGTCGAATTGGAATATTCAACGCGTTTCACAAACATAAGTTGTTTAAAAAAAAACTAGTCGCTATTCGTGTCAAAATAGTTTATTTAGTTATTCATGGACAAATTTGTGGTGGATGAGATTAATTTTATGAAAAAATGTCATGACAGTGATGTAATATTATTTAATCAATATACATTTCTACTGACAACCTATATGTGTATGTGCGTGTTTTTTGATCAAGTGAAATTACAGTTCTGATATGACATTTTCTCTGATGAAGTTAATCTCATCCACTAGAAATTAGTCCACAACTAACAATAAATTATTTTAACTACAAATGGATAGCTGCCAACGTTTTTAGGAATAATTTCATGCTTGTACAATGCACTGTTTTAAAGAATATTTTCACCATCCATGGAGTAATAGCAAGTATTACAGTAAATTCAATATCATTGTGCATAAGCTGTGTCGCAAATTATGATTGATTTCGTGAAGTGATGAAGTATTTCACGTTGCCGCATCAGACTACGTGATGCAGCCAAAGTCAAGAATTAACAGCCCTCTGAACAAGGTATTTTTAATTTTGCTTTCACAATAGTCGAGGTGAGCTAATACATAAAAGTGGCGGGACTTTATTCGTTCTAGAATTTATTCCGTAGCATACATTGATCAAACTTCAGAGGATAGGACACCCCAGGACGTTCAATTACGTCATCTTTTAAGCTCATCGAGGCAATTTACGCAACATAACGTCTTCATTGTGAGCTTGTTGCTGAACTGAGACACACGAGCGCCTTTCATGCTAGTTAGAGGCAGGTTCTAAATCGAGAACTTACTTCATCTATTTAAAGAGATATTCAAGTGAAAAGAACTTGTAACCTGCCACATTAAGTACGGAGCGATCAAAATTAGACACCCAATTGTTTATTCGTTAGATCTAATCAACTAACAGAGTTCATATGAATGCCAGCTTGAATAAAATTATGTTCTCAATGACAAAACTATCAGCCTTATCATCACTGATGCCTCCACTGACACGTGAGCAACATATCATCATAAACGACCTGAAAGCATCGTTCGGTCATGACATCACGGTTTCTAGTCAGGAAATGATATCACCGCAGCCCTTTACAGGCTGGATGTACTGCGCTCTCGACACACCCACGTCGCACGCCTGGCCTGCAACACCGACGCTGTGCTTTTATAACACCTCCGCTCTCACATCATACCTTTTATTTTATCATACCTTTTAATTTTTATCGTACCTTTTTCATTTTATTTCATACCTTTTTATTTTATAACACCTCCGTCCTCACATCATACAAATACTGGAACTTACCGAACCTACACCTCCTTCCTCGCAACGAATTTTGAAGATCTCATCAATGTTCCACCGAATACAAATTTTGGGAGAGTTTAATAAGTGTTCAAGACAAAAAATGACTATCTATAAACGTCGAGTAATGCTTTTTTATGGATGTAAAACTTTCTACGGGAGACGATGAAGTGTTTTAAAATTTGATTCTGAAAATGTTACACAAAAGAAGCATTCAGCAGGAATGGGTAGAAATAATCATTGAAAATGGATACGTTGTAAAATGCAAATTCCTTCAAACATTTCAACACTAACATTTGAATACATTCATGAATAGACTTTCACTGTGAAGTTATGAATCATATGAATAACTTTCAATATTTTCAGCGTTACCACATCCTCGGCCAATTTTATTGACAAACTACCTTATTTGATTAGTACAAGATGATCAATAGATATGTTCACCATTCAAGCACACCCATGCCTACAATAATTTCCGATCAATGACTCCCATATCCTCAATAATCTCAGATCACTAACGAGTAGAATAAGTATTAAGCACACGGCATATGTTATTGTGCCCATTATGTGCCATCGACTTCGTTTTTATACTACACCTTACCTAAAATGGCATTGTCATATGCGCCTTGTCCACCGAACAGGTGCACTGGAGTTTGAAAGACCTCATTGATCGCTCAGTATCCTTGACTTGAAGGCATAAAAGAAAACTGTAGAGAAGTGTTAGCGTAGCATGGCGCCCTTGTACTGTGAGCGCTCTCCGACACCCATGAGTCATAAGTCTTCCTTTTACGTCTCGCTCGCCTCTGCCATATTCGGCTTGGAATGAAGAAAAGAAATCAAGGGCTGCTGCCTCTGGCTGATCAGGGTCGTTCGAGCCAGAATGCGGCGTAGCCACAGTCAGCTCTCGTGCTCATGTTGGCTGCAACTTTCCAGCGCCAGAAAGTACGTTGGTACGTTCTGTTACTAATTGAATTCCTTACCTAAAAAGCTTCCGAACTCTTTCATCGATTAGTTTTAAACGCTTACGTGGCTTTGTTCACATGGCATTTAGCTTATCTAGCAAGCTGTTACTTTTTTGCGTCAATTAACTCGTTAGGTCAAGAATTTGAGCTGAGTGACATGACGTCTGTCAAACGGTTGATGATAGGATCCTACTACTTTGATAAGCAGTAATTATTGAAAAGTAACTGTACAACAATGATTGAGTGTATTAGATTTTTGCTAATAATCCATAAAAGCTTCTGTTGTGTCGCCATCTTACCTGCATTTCCTAATAACCAGAGTATAGAAAATTGACCTAAATGGTAATGTGAAATAAAGTTAAGTGACATATGTATAATTTCTTGTCCTTTTTCATATACATCAACTTTCATAACATGCGTTTCAGTATAACTGTTGGTTCCACATTTGTCAAAAAATTTAGTTGCAATAATTTTTTCGCCGACTTACAATTATCTAGCAGACTCGCTTCAGAAATTTCAGCTGACAAAATAGGTAACCGCAGGCAGCAGGAAATCACATAAAAATATACTGTAGTTTCCCAATAGACAAAAATGTGACATCCAAGCAGAACACTTAACTACATCGATGTAAATAAAATATTGAAAGTATCAATACAAATATTAGTTTGCGTTGATTACAGATGTGGGAATGAAACAAAATAAATTTCCTAAAACTTCATATTCTACGACTAAGCTTCAAATTAGCGAAGAAAACTTTTTTAAATAGATCCAGGAATATAATTTAACGCTCAATCGTCCTCATGATGGTGAGTTTACAAAGAAAAAAGGCATACTTCAATTGCAGACCCAATGGACATCACAAAATATCTGGCTCTCCGTAATCTGTCTCCTCAACTCTTTTCGCATACATAGCTGTAATATCAATTAAATTACGAACTGTAGTCTAAACTATGGGTTATGTAACCTGCGGTCAATAACAAACGATTCGTGACCTCACAGAACAGCAAGCTTCAAATGCAGAGAATAAGAATTCGTTTGAACCAAGAATTCCCCGACCGTTACTAAGGTTGCTGGAGGCAGTTCACTAGTCAGGTGTAAACATGTATGAAGTCTCACCTTGGTTCCGATCTGGTTGCCGCACTGGCCAGTTTGGAGGTGGACGATTTCTCTCATTTTCTTAGTTGGTGTGATAGAAACTTCTAGATAAAAATTAACAGACGCTGTAGTTAGAGCAGGAGGAGCGTTGATGGCTGCCTGTAAAGCACGACTCCAAGCTTGCAACTGAGGTGTGGAGCGCCGAGGCCAGCCTTTTGTAACTCAGGCAACCCACGTCACCGAGTAGAGTGCCGCATGTGCTAACAATGGTCTCCAGTAACATTTTTTAAAGAAAATAGAACTAATTTCATACGCAGAACATTTATTTAAGATGAATATAATTTACCGAAAAGGGAAATGTCATTACAGTTCATAAATCGATTGGGATTCTTTAGAGACTAGTCTAAACTTCTTTTTGTGAACGCTGCCGATTGGTGCCAGCCAACCAGAATTCAGCTCCACCCGCTGCAGAGCTCGCTAGTGGGTGGGCTACTTTCTTACAAGATTCGCCTCACCAGCAGAGAGTTCGCAGGCATCTCAACATCTATGCTATTTCATATGATCGCAATGTGTTAGGCGTAATGTTCTTGAAACTGTATTTTCACGTTTTATTCAATGTTTTTTTTCAGCTTATCGACAATCAAAGCGAGTTTGTTGCTGCTTGATATAATTTTATTCGAATTCATACACGACTTTCATCATTTTTCAGATAATTTGCTGGAATCCCAATGTTCATGCGGATAAATACAGTCCATTCAAATCAAACGCAGTTTATCTTCCTCGACACATTGGTTTCTAAAGATCTCGAATCTTCACACCACCTCAATTTCAGCCTAAGTTGAGGATTGCTAAACCTGTCTTACGATCATTTTTTAAATGAGAAAATCATACCTTGTATAGCTGTGAAGGAGGTCTTTTAGAACTTATAAGGTTTCGTTAATCGATTTATTTCAGGCATTGCACACGCTCTGATCTGTAAACTTAGGACAGAGGTGTGAATTATTTTCAGTTGTAAAATATCGATGCAGCGTAGGATCACCGTATTCCTATTTTCTAATGCTTCTCTTTGTTTGAGTCACCTTCGAACAATTAAACTTCAGTAATATTTTCCCTTGATTATTCAACGATGATTCACTGAAAACGTCTTTTATCAATTTATACAGAACTCGTGACAGTTAATTGGCCAACACCCTATGGAGGCCTCCAACTTCCTGCATGCGCGCTGTTTTTCTGTTTCAATCTTGAATTTGTTGCGGGGCGAGATGACTCTCATCTCTTTTTTTTCAGTATTTCTTTACAGAAATGAAGTTCAACTCTCACAATGCGCAACAGAATCTCAACATGTCTAGTGTATTTTTCCCTTGTTAATTTTGAGAACCTGAAAAACAGTGCGTCAATCATAATAAAACTCATACTAAACATTGTTATTTATCATTCTTATTTAATCATAGATCAACAAATAAACCATGACTGCTGTAATAGTTATGTCAAAATTTAAAATCTGTGCCTTAATAACTTCAGTGAGTAATGAGTTGCAATGAACCGTGCATCTATTCAATGTATTTGATACGAGAATAAATATGGAAAGAACTTAAATATTCTTCACACTCTCAGAAGAGATAACTAAATCTATGCAATCTTAACCACATTTTCTTGCCAAAATAGGTGCACTTCAGGTACACGTGATAAGTTTAGTTTAAGATAAAAGAACGATATTCGACAGAAGTGCAGACATGAGGCCCTGATAATTGTGCCATTCAGCTCGAAAAATGAGATGTAGGTACTTAAAGTAGGAAGAAGGCTCGAAGAAAAGTAAAATGTTCAAGAAAATTAAATGAGTCAAAAATTTGTCCACTCTCATATGCTGTGAGGGGCAAAATTATGCAAATTATGATTACATCGTCAGATTCCACGTTTCTAGAGGAAGTACAATGGCGAAAATTGAATTATATATAAACAATAGTATAAAAAGGTTATCAATAAATCTAAAACCACAAATATTTGATTAAGCAAATGTATAGGAATGTGCAAAATAAATACCTGAACAAAAGTTTACAATACCTGACTTTTTTCTCAATATTATTCATTAAAATTATTGCAAGAATATTTCGGAATGTTCTAATATATTCTTCTATTTGGCAACCGAACTTTCGCAGCATTCATCTCCAATAACGTGTCATTGGTACAGCAACTCTGGTTCTGAAAAGTCGAAAGCATGGGTAAGAATAGGGACATCAGCTAAGACCTTCATGAACCTATTGTGGAGCTCCATAATGAAGGTTTGGGATATCGGAAGACATGTGCACAACTGTGTGTTTCTATAGCCTCGGTTGGAACCATAATACGTAAGTGGAATAGCCGGAATGCGATTCTCAGCTACCCTCGAACTGGCCGTTCGTGGCTAGTTATCGTGACCACACAGCTACAGATTATCTTAAAATATCGGAATATCAGATAATATCGTGAAATTCGGAAAAGCTTCAGCTCGTATGTTAAAATTTAAACGTGGATGAACCTACAAGACAACGATCCAAAACGTACCGCAAACGAAACCAAGGAATAGCTGAGGATGAAGAAAATAAACATTTTAGAATGGCCAAGTCAAATCTCCGGACATGAATCCGATCGAAAACTTGTGGAGGGAATTGAAATTGAAGATTTAGGAGAGAGGTCCCAATAACATCACTGAACTCAAAGAAATTTTCATAGAAGAATGGAATAAGATTCCACTCAAAACTTGTAAAAGGCGGGTAGTGAACTACTCTAAAGTCTAAACGTCTCGAAGCCATAATTAACAATAACGTCTATGCAACGAAGTATTAATGTATGTATATCTTGGAATACGTTGTAAACTTTTGTTCACGTAATTATTATACATGTTCCCATTGATTTTTTCTGTTAAAAATTTGTGGGTTTTAGAAATATCATTGACCTTTTTATTCTTTATCTTTTATATAGTCCAATTTTTGTACTTGTACGTGGTCTAGAAATGTAGAAACGGGCGATTTAATCAACATGTTGTAGTTTTTTGCTCAGTACTGTATTTTGTCTTTCTGATTTGAAATCTACTAAAAAATTCGAAACACTGATGTGTTGATTTTTGAATAGAGCTAATCCGAAAACATAGATTTCATTCCGCATTCGCTCCGGAGGCATCGATAAAGCTGATACTTTACTCGTTTTCTCCTGTCCACAAAATGAAAGTTGAAAAATCCTCATTTAGTGCTCTTTCGGCGAAAGTAAATAACTTGACAAGACTTTAAGAACTCGTTAAAAATAATTTTGCCTGAAATTTCTCACTCGGAGTTATCAAACCAACACGATCTGACATTGAGAAAACTTAGTTGCAGGACAACGAAATATTTTAACCGTCTTTTGTGAAGTTTTCATTATCAGGACAATGTCGCAACCTTCCCGTCACTTCTTTTTGCCGAAGAATCTCGCAGCAGGTGGAGCGTGAGACGAGCGACCGTCGCGCCGACTCACGAGGTGACTCACGGGCGTCCGTGGTCCCGATGTCTGCGAGCTCTGGGAAGGCGTCGAGTTTGGCGAGCTCAAAGTAGGATGCTGCTGACCGTTTATTGACATGACTAATTGCTCCTTGGAGTGTCTCTGATAGCAGGCTCATATTCGTTTTGAATGTTGGCCTGCACGCTACCTACTACACTATTCGCACTAAAATTCCTCCTATGCTGTGATACTTAAATTTTGTTCATTAGTTAGTGTTAAAAATGGTCAATGTGTCACTTGCAAAGCCGTCTACGCTGATTTTGATAGAAAGAGAGTCTATCAAATTCACAGTCCTTTTGAGTGCAATTTTTATGCAAGTAATTTTCACGATAATGCAAATTCTCCCGCTGAATCCTGCTAGTCTATATCGAAATCTATTCTGCTCACTATCTATTTACCTTTATTTCACATCCATTTATTCAGCATCTATCCGTTCATTTAGCTTAGGCTATTATCTGCTTCTTAAATATGTATGAAATAGTTGGAAGCGCTAAAGAGTTCAAGTAATCAATGCGAATCTTACCACATTAGGGATCACGATTCTAATATCTTTACACTTGATTCAGCAACCACGTTGGCTATCCAAGAGTCTCATGATTACTCCAAAGATGGATTATGTGAATCATTTTGGTTGCGCATAAGGAGTGCGCCTTGTGAAGGGTTTTGTCTCCGAGGCCATAAAACGCCTGCAAGTAATCCTAAAAGGAACGGTTGGTGGTGTCTTGTTCAATAGTTGCAATGTAATTTGGCCAAGCAATTTTGTAGGAATTTTCCAATATATACAAATGAGATATTTATGCAAGTGAGGGAGGGCTTTGGAAACTGAAGTGAGTACGAGACGTGACTCATTAAAGGCACCTCAATTCATGAAAATTAAACTTGGTGGGTTAACTAGGCAAGGAAAAATATTTTGTGAGCAATCTAACTACGTGCGTCTCTATTTTCTTCACTTTACGCTTACAATAATTTCCTCTAAGTTTCTCCGACTATTTTGTTTTCGTTTAGTGGAATACTGAGTAAAATTTTGTCAAGAAACTGTACACTGATGATCAAATGATTTTTTCAAGTAGCGGTAGACCTCAGGATCGATTTTCGATTGAAAAATTTTGTCGAACGCAAGATGAAATTGACTGATGCTGCTCAAGTTTTTATTTGAACATGGTGTTTAATTTCATAAAATTAGGATTTCATTTATTTTATGTTACAAAAAATTATACAGTTATGAAATCATTGACAGCTGCTGAGAAAGATGAGAAATTGATGGAAAGCAATGACGAAGTGATAAATATTTATGAATCTATATCTAACATGTAATTTACATTACAATTCGTCATTTTGCGTCAGGCAGTTTAGTAACTGCTAAATTAAAAAGTGTTTCTCTTGCGCCATAATCAACGTTTGCCAATTTCATTATGTGTAGAATTACGCAGCCTTCCCTTTAATTGAGATTTACGTTGTACCTTAGTCCGAAACTAGTTAACGTTTTAGGCGAAGTTATCACACTAGGTTTTTCATGTCCTAGTTTAGTAGTCAAAAGCTCATCGACTGCAAAGCAGGCCCCGCTGGTCTTAGCACTCAAAACAAACGTTACAGTGAGCCGTGTGTTTGAAACTCAGCAGAGACCGACGTGTGTTGTTATTTAGGCTAAATTTATCCTTAGAAGTTGAAAAGTGCGACTCGCTAACGGCGGAAATGCTGCCTTCTCCCACACTTCTGTGGCCAAGGCTAAGCAAGCTTGCTTTGCGTCGCTTTGCGGACGGAGTGCAGGCAGCACTCCGTGCTGTTCCAATCTCGAATTGAAATAAATTCAATCTTCGTGCTCTCAAATTTCTAGTTTAAGAATTAGTTCTGTGCGTTACTAAGGCAGACGATGCTGAACTGCTGTAACTAAAATCGTATAATTTTTCTTATTTGGGGAATAAGAATCTCTAGAAATTTTGTACACATGTTTACTATAGAATACTCGCTTTCATGAAAAATCCACAGTTGAATATTGGCCTTAACACACGGTGAACACTCGATGTCATTGTTATACGAATATTCAATTGCATTATTGCCACACATTAGCTCTGAGGTCAGCATCGTACGTCATTTGTTTAATCATAAACCTAATATTTGTTCAAGCAAGCTATGGCTAAATTATAAAAAGTGTTTCGCTTGTGCCATAATGAATGTTTGTCAATTTCATCATATGGTTTGTCACTTTCATCATACCGACCATTGGTTAAAATAATGGCATATATCACATATCACCACATTAATAAAGCTTGCTTGCGGTTGCTTTGTCTGCTTTTGAAATGGCTATAGAACAAAAACAGTTGTGAGACATTTCAGTAAGAAGTGATTCATGACAATAGCAGTTCGTAAAATACTATTGCGTAATTTATTTTTTATTTAAATATAAGAGTAATCAAAGTCGTATGTTTGAAATTTTCTCACCTTATCTAATCATATACTGGCAGTTTCACTTATAGACAGTTAGCTGCCCCCATACACATCTCGTACTTGATTTTTCTCTAAGCGCGTTTGTTGTACAGCTGACTACTCTTGATTTGACCGACGGCTGATCCAAGAACATTTGATAACCGCCAATATCGGTCGGTATGTTTGCTTATTCGAACATTACAGCTTGGGAATCTAACATTGCCAATAAAAGTTTTGACAGAACTTCTCATATATGTTATTAGAAATGAAGATTTTTCGAAAACCGTAAAAATATACTATAAATTGTGTTCTAACAATAATGTAGTAACATATTCCTCACTGTAGTTCAACCAATAATTATTCTACCTGGTATGAAACACTGCGGTTTACAAAAAAATTATTAAAGCTATAACTCAAAAATCTGAACATTTAATGCACTGAATGTACATTTATTTCTTCCAATATGAATTCAACTGTATAATCAAAGACATTTATAATATTTCATCATAAATATATTATTAGAGAAGGTGTTGATGCAAACCGTCAGCCGAAAAATGACATTAAAAGGGAAAATAGAAATATTTATTACACAACGAAGATCTCTCCTATAGTTGCCAACTGTTCAGTTTGGATGGATTCCGTTAGTTTCCACCCATAACAAATAAATTTAGAATTATTTTTTTGATTACCTCAATTCATTGGATTTAAAACAATTTAAACTACTTTAATATGTACGAAAAAATCGAAAGAAATATATGATAATATTATTTCAACTGTTGTTATATTCTTGAGCATCAAATTCTGTCCGAACTCATTAATTGATCAGCCTAGTGCAGGGGTTTCCAACCTTTTTTTAGCCCCGCACCCCTGCACCCCTAAAGAAATTTCATTCGAACCTTGCAACCCCTAAAACGAAACGGCTAACATATAGCCAATGTCCTAGAATTTTCCGAGAATTTTTTCACACCCCCTGAAATATGTTCTTGCACCCAGACGGGGTGCGAGCATCGCAGGCTGGGCACCCCTGCTCTAGTGTGACTAAGTCAAGTCTACTAGGTTAAGCATAATTTTACACCTCATAATAGCGTCGATGATAGGATACCCAAGAAGTCCCTGAACATATTCAGGCCCACAAATAGCTATATCCAAATGGTTTCATTAAAATAGCCACAAGAAACTATCTTCTCGTCGTATAGCATGTGGTATAAATACACGGTTTGTTCAAATTCTTCAAATGATCGTTCTTTTTAAAATATAATTGAAAGAATACGGCAGTTGGTAGATGCATACTAGGAATCCAGTTGAGGTTACCCACTTAATTACTTTCTGTGCAATCTTAGGATAGGTCGTTGTTTTATAGCAAACTTACTAAGAGCTCTTTGCTAGCAATTTTCTTTGTGACTGAAAAAGAAATTTGACGACCAAACGACAGTTGAATAGGTAAAAAGGTGTCATTGAAGTACAAGTAGAGCCTTTTATCTATTGCAACCTTTCTTCAGTTTAATATTTCAACCATGCAGTGTGATATATCAATTTCAAGGTAATCACCAAAAAGATTACTCGATCGTATACTGATGGCTCTTGAGCGGAAATACTCGTGCACTTTCGAAGCATGGTATGAATAATGTTTTACTCCGTTTTATGCGCACGACAAGTCTTTGTTTCAGGAGGAGTCTTGTGTCATTTCCTGAACAAAGTAGAGAAAGTAGTCGACAAGTGAGAAGAGGTGCGCTCTGTCTGCGTAAGTCCGGCATCAAGAATAATACGATATGGTGACTGAAAATAGGACTCTCCGCAATATTCAGAAGTAGAATTAAAGCTAATATAGCTCTCATATTCACTCAAAATCATGGGCTTGCATGATTTCCCACAAATGAGTGTACAATAATTAAATAATTTGTAAAGGCGCTGTAAAAGTTTTGAACGTTGAGAACAATGCAACTCGAAATGTTTCTAAAAATTTAGAATTCAATGATCGATTTAATTCGCACAACTCTCCTATGAGCGTTCGTACTTCATCTTAATTTGTTTTCGAATTAATCTTTATTCTCTCAATGAATATTCAAAGTACTTTTTTATTTTCCAAAAGTCAAAGGTACGACGATTTTTCTACTAAGCGTATCAAGCATCTGTAAAATGGCTGTTCCCTCGAGTTAAAACATAAGTACCAATGTTATTTTGTAAAAATTGGAGACTGTGAATGAGACTGCTATTTTTCCTTCGCTGCTACTCTGGTTCCTGGGGGACATTAGTGTCTGAATGCATTGTGCTGGGCTGGCGATTCGAGAACAGGTCACTCGACTGGTTTTTGTTGCTGTATTCTTTCACATTAATTTCCTTAATTTTTGAGAGACTGAGAGAAAGTATTTACTTAATTATTTTCGTTCATAATCAGACAACATTAGCGTAGATAAGCAACGTTAGAGTGCAACGTTTTATGGTAGGGACTTAAAATACTCGTGACCGTGTGTTTTGTGATTAAAAATGTCTTTACCATTTTTTTTGCACATCTATGAAATATCAGTTTATGAACAGATTTTCTCAAATGACAAGTAGGATATTCCGATTTGAAACAAAAAATTTGCACTAAGCATTTCATGATAGTGTACTTGAAATAAGTGCGTAGAGAATTTTAAGCTATGTCACCTATGACAAAAATTACCGTTAATGATGATATGTTGTTAGCGTACTTCTCGAACGATTCAACATATTTCGTTCATTGTTCAACGGTTGATTACATTTTCCACTGCTTTACACAATCAAATTGACTATCGAAAGACTACACCTGATATATGTTTTGCCTCCTAGCGCCTCGCGCTTTATCGAAGTATCATAATATTCTTCAGAACACTGTAAAAAAGACTCAGCATGATCCGCGGTGGCTGTTAATTTTACAACCTCCTGCCGCTGTGGCTCTATTTCCTTACCACAACTTCCGCTCAGCAGAGCATGAAAAGCAAGGGCGTATATATTCCACGGAAGGTCTCCTCTGCTTCGCACCGCCCCGAACTCCAGGTTTGTTTTCGGTAGCAAATGAAGCTTAGCTGCAGCTCCTCTTGATGCTTCGAAATCTGGAGGAGCCTAACGGAAGTAATTCAGAGCTATTTTTAATAATTCTTCCTGTACTTTGATATTTTTAGCTGAGGCTTGCAAAGTACTGGAGTTGTTTTAGAGAACCTGTGAACCAGTTTGTATTTGGCTAGAGGTTCTACAACAACTCGACTGCGTGCGCTCGGTTTTCTACTATTCCCATCTAATCCATACACAAGGCGACCGCGAATATGTTAGCTTGTACGGACGTATATTTCAGCTATTTTTAATATTTTGCCACAATAGGGCAATGTGCTAAATTATGTACATATACCAATAAGTTTTTGAAGCGCTCAGATAAAATTCGCATTGAAATCAGTTTTGAAATGGTTCTTTCGCATTCAGTTTACTCATTTCTTAAACGACTTTATTTTTCATCCTTTTTCTGCTAAGCATCATGAAGCTTCTTTCAGTTTTCGGACATTGTTAATAAAATTCTAGAAAATTTTTGCAATGCTAGTCAATTCTGAATTTGTGAACATTTGTTCGATTTCTAGACTGAATCAAGTATTTGCCCAAAGTGTATTGTAGATAGTGGCAATTGTGCCAAATTAGTGAGCTTTCAATTTTGACCTTGTTTACAACGTATTTACGAATTTTATCAGAATGTAACTCTCCACTGCTGCAAAGTACTATCCCAGGAGGATAAAGGTTTGAATGATTTATTTTTTTTAAAGTCCGTCCGTTCAGAATTTTTCTTTGGTCTTAAGAAAAATTTGAGCTCTTATTGACGGCGCAAATCTATGACTATGCAAATGACTCGGAATTATTTACCCTCTACCTATGAAATGTCACTTATTATGGCGGTAAACAATATGTGCCCAGATTATTACCAGCCTCTTCTGCATGCTCTCGTGGTACTCCAACACAAAGCGCAATGTATAACATTTTTGGCGTATCTACTTCTCGTTTACGAAAAATTATAGAATCCAAATCCTCCCATAAATACTTCTGAGTAGTAAAATTTAATACAATATTGAGTGTAGTGTTCAATGGGGTTAACTAGCGTGTTTCGATAAACTCTTGTCAATATTTTATCCGTGTTTTGCAGTCCAAGACGATGATGTCAAATTTTTTTTCGAAATCTGCATGGAGCACGTCTGTTTGAGGCCTTCCTTGCCCTACCTAACTGAATTACTCTGAGCATTGTGCTCTAAATGTGGATGTCAGACGCGATACCATAGCAAGTACCTGTCAGGGTATCCAAGGGTATCAAGGCGCATCCAATTCAGGTGAACGATGAGGAAAACTGTTTAAACTGCTAATATAATTATTAGAGTCTCAAGTATTTAAATGAAAACGGTTAAGCCGAAATGATTTCAAAATTAATTTTAGAATGTATGCTCACTGTACAGCAAAACAGCGGTATTCGACCAACGTCAGGTCTCGGCCGAAATCCCCTCACCGACTAAACACAAGCCAAAGCCGAAGCCAAAGAAGTTCATTGGCGTACCAACTACACAGTCTCGAGATGATTTACTGAATAGGGTAAACTAATGACTATGTAGATGAGGGTTAAATTTTCCTTAGAGACATCGTAGTAAAGGCAAGCAGTCTCTTGACCAGAGTGATTGTAATGTTGGCCAACTCTTATCGAATTCTAGCGTCAAATCAACGCGATCCCCCTCTCAAGTTCATATGAAAAATAATATTTAGCAAACATCGGTTATGGGCCCAGAAAAACCCATCTAACCACCAATATTTCTTTTGACTGCTAGAAACCAAAGAAAGACTTGTGCCAATCCCTCATGCATCACCACACCTGCTCCTAAATGAGGTAACATTAACAATGACCTCACACTCGTGGGCTAAAGATAGTGGCAGTTTTGAATAGAACCCTATGGCAGTAAATTCGTATTTCGTATTATTTCCGTCAAATCTTGTGTATTACTCTGTGTGAGTAATACAAATTAAAAAAATGAGACGTTAAAATATTTAATTTTTCGAAATTTTTAATTTTTAGGCTCAAGGATTGTGTGTTTTCTAATAATTTATTTACGACTGAATGGGTGAATAGCAGTCGTCATGTGTCGAATTAGGAAGAAATAAATTGCAGCTAAGGTAATTTTAAGTCATGACATCACATTTTGAGTGTTTTTGCGCTTATTTGCTGAACTGCGTCAGACTTTGTGGCGACGGAAAATCTTGACCTTCTTCGTGTTACATAGAATTAAAACGAATAAGAATATCGTGCGAGTACCCTAGCTTTTTGTAACTCCAGCGGTAAATTATAGACTAAGCTTTGCCAACATTGCATGAAAATGCAAGAATACAATATTTACTTGGCTTAAATTCTCTAATCTCAAACGCGGGCGAACGTCCAACGCAAATAAGCGCGACTACATTTTTATTTTCTGTTGTATCATAAATACAATTGTTGGAAATAAATTTAGTATACTGTCATTGGACAGGGAAACATCAGTACATTAATCCGAAGAATTTCCAAAGCCTAGTTACCTCCGTTCCACGAGAAATCAATGACAGTTTAGATTTAACTCAATTTTGCCAACTGATTTATTACATTTGGTACAAAATCTGAAGCCACTGGTGTGACATCACGATTTCTATGTTCCCTGATGATGTGTCAACATTGCCCTAGATTACCAGCTTTCTCTTTAGTTTCATGTTTTGCAGTAGTTTCCCATTCGTCGCGTCTAGTAGGAAGTAAGTCTCTGACAAATCCTACGTCAGGCATTAATGAAATGTTCACGATAGTTTTCTTCTTGAAAATGAGTTTTCCCGAAAGGTATAACAGTTGTTTATATCCTGCGTTTCGCATTGATATTTGCATACCTTACACTCAAACAAATCCCACTATTTGCGAATGATTTTTCGTACCACAAACCCTATTATAACTTTTATATTTCCCATTTTCATAGAACGATCTCATTCATAGATGGATTTACAAGGAGTTGAAATATTTTAAAGTATGTCCAAATCCAGCAAAGCAGTAACTATAACTTAAAATTAGTATTCTTTCCAACTGCCTAACATTTCATTAAGGCATTTTCACTTGGAGACCAATTCGAAGTCTAAGGAAATATTTAGCCTGTGCTATGGGAGACCTCCATGAGCTAGATTTCTGAAGCCATCTGCCCCCACAAAAACCTTGTCAACACCCACTATAGATGCCTGCACAGTTGCGACTTGCGAGACTGCTGGTGAATTCACACTTCATTGCTTAGCAACAGATACTGAGAGTGAATCAACGCCATAGATGATCGAGCGTGGGAAGATTGTGGTGCGTGAAGAATACATGTGCCATTCGAATATTCTACTGATACATGGCGCTTACTATATTGAACGAATTGGTTCCCCTCATTTAAAAATTTTCTTAACCTTAAGTGCTCGTTACATGAATATTTCTTTTGGTGAAAATTGACTTCCTCATATTCTTCTTTATATTTTTTCGCTTGCAGAAATATTACACGCATAAATAAGAGCATATATAGCAACATGCCGACGCTAAATATTTTCTAATCTGCCGCATACTCGAAAAAGAATTCACTCTAGTATTGCTCACTTCAGACTTTCAGTGTATTTTCCTACACAAGTCAAGGCCCACAGCGTTTAGACACTTTCGTGCTTTTCGCTAGTTTTTTGTACGAAAGCCTGGCGTCAAGCGTCCTACGCATCCAGGTAGGCATCAGTTCAAGTAGCATAACAAAGGGCGTTGGACGAAGACGGTTCCTCGGAGTCTTGACTTGAGTGAAGTGGGCGTTAGAAAGTGTATGGAGACGACCTTTTTTGATATGCTCTGATGATTCAAATATTAATGAGAGAATAAACGCAGGTAAACTCTCCTTCCTTATTCGTTTACGACACTATTCAGCAGCAACTGTTTGTTACCAAATGGTAGGGGTGAAATGAGTTTTTTCGTTTTAAACATCGAGAAAATTATAATGTACATTATATATCATTATATTACATTTACGTAATATACATAAAGGAATATGGATACAATTACATATATAAATATATATATGTAACATATACACATACATAAATACATAATCTACATTTTGATTATCTATATGTACCCCTTATCATCTACATTATATTCTGAAAACTTTGTCACTTAGGTATAGGGAAACAACATAGGAAAATTATTGAGAACGAACGGAATCGAGGAGAAATCTGTTCTTTCCTTCGGTACGTGCGTATTGCCATAAAATTGCGCCATTTCTGCAGGACAGTTCACTGTTACTGCATAATCAGCAACAGTGAAGATTGCACAGTAATAGTGAATATTGCTTGAAAATAAACATAAATCAACGATGAATATTCCGTACCTATTAACGTTTCATATTCCATTGCAAACATTGTGTTGTATTACTTGGGTTCGTAGGGATGACTGATTGAGATGCCTTGAGATGTTGAGAAAACTCTCCAGTGATCCAACTGGCATATGTAGCAGTCATCCATCGCTCCGAAATTCGTGTTTAATGGTGATTTTTTCAACTTTCAACTGAAATTGGACTCTGAAATAAAGTTGCAGTACGGTGGCAAATGATGATCACCATGATGAATTTGATGTAAGAGTCTCTCGTTCATTTTCGCTGATTAATGTGAATTTTTAAGCTTGTCTGTAAGAATGTGATAACTCTCATGTTCGTTTTTTCGCCCCAGAAAATGAAACAGACTATTGAACTGTGGAGAAATATGAAAACAAAAACTGAATGATTGAATTCATTATTCGATGACGGAATTGAATTCGACGCTCTGTGATAGTTACTCTGAGAGATTTGGGCTTTATACCAGCTGATAGCACGTTCTAAGACCTTAAACTCTCCAAGTGATATCGTAGAACAGCTTTTTTGTGAGTCAATATAAACTTTGCGTCGAAACTTTGAAGCAGATCGAAATTATTGAACATAAATGAGGTATGATATCGTCACGTTAGCGTGAAAGCATGTTGCTTCACCTTTTTATTCATAACTTTAGTGTTTTGTTTGTTTAGATTTCGACTGAACGGTAGATGACTGTCAACTCCTGATAAACGTGACACCGTCACTGTTCCTGCAGTATTTATTCTCGTCGTCTTCGTCTCCTTGCGTTGGTTACGCTGCTTTCCTCTCCAGATGGTGCGGCCAGTGCGACGAAGAGTTCAGCACTTATACTTCTGAACCAAAGCGACTTCTATACTCTTTAATTATGTCATCATAAATCATACATTGGCAAACCCCTCAAAGTCATTCCATGCACTTAGTCGCTCCAAGGGAGATAAAGAAAATGTGAGGTCCTTAGGTAAAGGTTAGATAGAGTTTTCTTTGATGAAACAGGATATTCATTTCTGTTTTGAATTGAACCATCTTTTTTCTTTTCATTGCTGCAATTTTTCAGCACCCAATACCTTCTCTGCCAACTTTTGCAGTGTTTCATGAATTTATTCCAATCGTGTTGTTTTCGTGGGAGGGATGGGACACGCTTTGTGCACAGATCCTCCTGTTCTATTTTTCCATAATAATTGGAACCTTTCTTTTTCCTCTCTCCGTAATACCTTTGTTGGGTTTTGGGAATCCTAAACCAACTGATAATCTAAGTTATCATCGAATCATTCAAGTAAAATCATGTCCTTAAAAAATTTTTCTAAAAAGCTTTTCTCTATCGGCAATGATTTATTGTAAAGGCGGAATTACGGTAGAAAAATCAGTTCGGAGATATTTTTTTCGTCATCCAATTTTGCGGCGAATCTTTTGTCTCATGGCTCCCGTACTCTCCATGACGCTGACTTCTCCGAAACAAAGCGATCGCTCAGTCGACTCCAGGTGAGAACCTTCAGCATTGCTCTTCGTATGTTGACCCCACGCCTTACATCAACGTTCGAGTAGGTGCATCGAGCTGTGAAAAGTGTTCAATAGCAATTTTCAAAAATTTACGTTGCTAAGTAATAAATGTTTAAATGTTACGAAGTTAAAAATGTTTGCATCTAGGTATATGCGATGTTGGGACGCAATATCTGGTTCTCTTTGAAGAAAGGGTATGATGCACTTGTAAAACCTTCGTGATTCAAGTCAACTGACATAGTAAATTTTCCGTAATTCACTACGCCTTGAAGAGAATGGGTACATGTCTTTTAAAGAGCCTAAGAGAATTCGCTTTGCCTAATTTATTCTGATTTTAATGGAGTTTAAGAAAGTTAAAATGATTGTACTTTCTTTCATCGGCACGCAATTCCTGTTGATAAAGAGTAACATTTAGAAATCTTTCGCACACCTCTCAATATTCTCCAGCAGTGCTCATTTCTTGGGATTTGTTACTCGAATGATTCATAGCATTCTAGTCATCATAATATAAAAAAAGGAACTAGAAATCTTCATTCCAGAAGGCAGCCTGAACGAAAAAAAGTAACAAGATATAGCGGAAGCGATAGGAAAACATAACAATTTGTACAGCAATAAAATTTGATGGGGTAAAAATATTATTCGTGAAACGAATGATGTTCCTTTCACGTTACTTTTAGTAATTGTTTTCTGTTATTTTTTGAGTGATTTTCAGAAGATTCTCCCTGAACATTCCTCCTTTGGGCTATGGTTACACGTACTAACCCTGTAATTTTCTTGGGGCGTAACGATTGATTCTAACGGTGAATTATCACCATACAGTGTCAGTCAATGTGTAGCAATATCAGAACTCTTTGAAGACAACAACAGCGCTGTAATTTTACTGAAACCAAGGGGCCGCTAATTAAGTTGCATATTTGTGGTCACTATCTTGCTAGAATGCTCAACGCCACATATTTTCTCGTAGAGGGTTTCTGACAATGTTGATCTGTTAGAAGCCAGTTGTTCCAAATACTTCAGGTTGTGTATCAGCGAAAACATGAACGATACGGACCTATGTTTAGCCGCCTTGTGTGAGATGAGCACCATTGAAGATCTATTTCATTCCGAAGTGAACATACCACGAAAATGTTGAAACGAAAAGGCGGCTACGTACGGTACGGGGTGTTAAAAGCAACCGGTACAAAGTTTGATGGTAGGCGGAGATACTTATTTCTCTTTTACAAAGAAAATTGCATAGGCAATTGATTTGGGCCTACAAATGTTGCAATAGCTTTTTCGGTTATGAGGTAGATGTGCGAGGCAGAAAATGAGCAAGAAAAAGTTTCAAAACAGCCCAGACTCTAATTTTTACCACTCAAAATTGTCAGAATCTGGAACCAGCTTCCAAAGAATGTTGTCTGAAAACGTTCAAAATCATCTTAACCATTATCGGTTTACTAATTGACCAGTTTTTTAAATACTCGACTTAATTAGAATTCTAGGGTGATTTAAAGGGAAAAACCACGCGCCCACTGCAGTAGGCATGACCACAACCGCATTTCTTCTCGTGATATAATTTCGATATAATTGATATTGTCACATCAGAGAAAAGCGCCCGAAAGACGTAAAAAGAAGTAATTTTCACTCAAGTATTTTCAGTCGAGCTAAGAAAACTGTTAAATCATGGGATTAACTTTACGCAAAGGCTGGGTTATTAAATATTGCGTTAACATGAATGGGGGCTCGTAAATCAAAATTGATGAATGTAAATACTTTTCGTTGGTACCTGTGCATGATTGGCAACTGACACCACGAGACGAAGAAAACACGAGAATGGACCACTTGGCTCGATTCGATTGTCATTTTTTTATTCTATCCTATTATACTCACAGTGAAAATTTTTTTTACGAATAGCTGAAACTTGAACACTCCTTAGTTTTGAAGATACAGCCCATGGAGATCTATCCATGGAGGCTTAAACTTGTAACTTCTGGACCAAGTTTGTCTCATTTTCGTTCCTCTAAAATGTAAATTTCAAACTAAATGTTACCTTCAAATGTGGTATTACTCGAGGGCATGTCGGTGCACGCTGCAACATGGTGTTGACACCCTGGCACGTTCGTCAAATGGCTGACATGGCTTACGGTACGGCCCACGGTAATGACAGGAGCGCTGATAGGTTGGATCAGAAGCGTTTTCCTAATCGATATTTGCACGAACATCGCACGTTTGCAAACATACATCGTGGTTTAGACGAACTTGGAAGCTTCAACGTGAACAGGAGAGGTTATGGTTGGACGAGCGAATAACGTGATGCAGTTCAGGACGACTTGCTGCAATATTTCCGTAACAGGCCTACTGCAAGCTCCCGAGCTGCAGCATGTGACTTGGAAATACCAAACCATGTCAACGTATAGCATGTTCTCAGTGACGACAATCACAAAGTTCAGGATCTACTCCCGACCAACTACATGCCTCATGTACAGTTGATACGTCGGTGCCTGAGGCTAGAACAGAACGATGTTAGTTTTCTATATAGAGGTACGCTCGTTTCACCGATGAAGCCGCTTTTGTGCTCAACGCACATAAATTGAATGAATGATCAGAGGGTAACCCACTGAAGTGCACTGGTTCAACCACTGACATCGGTTTAATGTCAATGTGTGGGCTAGTATTATCGGCAATTATCTTATTGGGCCATATCTGATGTCGTCTCCTGTAAATGAACCAATTATATCACATTTCTCAGGGACGCGTTACTTGAACTGCTGGAGGAGATGCCTCTGTAGGGTATTCGCCTTCAGATGTGGTTCCAGCACGACGGAGCTACGGCCCTTATGCCTTATGGAATGCTCACCAATATCTGACGACGCCTTTCTGAATAGGTGGATAGAGTGAACTGGGCCAGTGGCACAGCCTCTAAAATCTCCTAAAATTAGTATTTTAGATTCATTTTAGGCCGTGTTTTAGGCCTAGTGGATTCCAAGGTATATCATGGTATCATGCCTCGAGGAAAGCGGTCACAGTAGGTAACAATGTAGAAAAACAAAACTTTCGTATCGTGTCCAGCAATCCATTCGGAAGAGGTACCAGACCTGCAGTGATGTAGGGGTCAGAATTTCGAACAGTTATTATGATATTTGTTGGATAAAGCAACAATTTACGAATATCTGTTTCTCTTTCTGCTACTTTATTTAGAAAAACGGACATATGATTAACTGGGCAATGAGGTGAAACTTCAAGCCTCAATGTCTTGAAAACTACTGAGTTTTGAAATGTTTCGGATTTGAGAAAAAGTGTTCATTGCGCGTGTTCTCGTCTACTATCATTGTATACCACACATTTTAACGCCCTGTATATACGAATCATCCCGTACATATACACATGCCTTAAAAATACGGAAAACTTCTCGCCTATAATGCTATAGACAATTTCTATCTCGGTTATAGTTTTATATTTTGATCTGGCTTCAGGTCGTAGTCTTTATATTTCATTAAACAATCTATTGAAATCCAGTTTTTCCTCTAAGTTGACTTAATAACAGTCCAAAACATTTCAGAAGCGCTTTCGTATTTTACTAATGTTACTGATTTCTTTACGAGGAAAAACTTACAGTACCTTTAATGCATCAAAACTTCTAGTCGTGTATATAATTAAGTTTAGAAAGATAAATTTTTATTTTTCACTCGATGACACCCGTTCTTAATCAATTTTTTTCTCAAGAAAGATTTGATAAATTTGAAGCGAGCAGCAAATTTGCGTGGTTTGTGAAGTCGGGCTAAATTTCTAGCTGATCTATTCAAACGACAATGTGTAGTGTGAGTATTTATGATGATTTTCAGCGTTCCTAAATTCTGGTGATTTTCTTTGGCAACATTTACGAGTGCCTAATATCGTAGTGACAAAGTTATCGTTCAATCCATGATGACAATCTCTATTTTATGCTAAGTCCATGCGATACCTTCGTCACGTCTCACAGCTTAAATTTCTTAGCAGCAGATGGCACCGCAAATTTAGAGAAGCTACTCCTTTCGGATTGTGTCGTATTTTCCGATTTGTTCAAAATGATAAATACCTGTCTCATGTTCAACGCTGATTCGGATGGATAATTAATTTCACAAATATGAGTTTAAATTTTAATCGTGACAGTTTTCACACCCTATGTTAAGTTTTACGAAGCAGGTTTCAAAAATATACTGCTGAAATAATATTCTGGGAGGAATATCACATATAATCAGAATGTAGATTTTATTTAAGTGCAATAATTAACATCTGCAAAAAAGTTTCTCTGATGAATAAGTTAGCTTGTATTTAGTTTTTTTTTTTATTTTGTTTTTTACGTATTATCTTTCAATTTGAAAACGAAATTTTTGTGTCTTTTTGTGAAACCAGTAACATGTATAATACGTAGCATGCTGAGCACTTTAACTTGCAAGAAATTAGTAATAATATTTGGCATCGTTGTGTTTGCGAATAATTCCTTCGGCAGCAGTAAAATAGATAAAAAAAAATCAATAGGATCGTGTACGATGCATCTGACCATATATAACGCGTTCAGGTGTGCTGGATAAACTATTCCCTTTTACTCATCACGTTCTTTGGTTGAGGGTAGCAAACTTATCGTGCGCTCAACAGCAACGCAAGGGCTAAGCTTTACTCAAATCATTCAGTAACAATTTTCGTCGCTAGGATATTCTAACCATGGATAAAATATTATTTCATGAGGACTTAAAAAAATCAAACTACTACTTGAAAAAGTTCTTCTGCGAAACTGTCGATATTTTTGTTCCCCTGAATTCATTACACAATTTCCTCATCTTTCTCGTAAGCTCGTAATCTCATCGCTAGTGTCACTGTTATTAATCGAATATTGTTTCGATGATTGCCATTGCAACGATGACTAAATAGAGGTTCCAGAATAATAATTGAATAATAATTGTAGTGGTCTAGGCGAACTGATCTCATTTCAATTGCGCGGCCATTCTAATTCATTCATAGTCGCCACTGAGTTAAGATTTGTTGGTCAGGTTTATCTGTCACGATGAGACAGCATGATCATTAAAAGTAAAGAATTGAAAACCTCGTTTTTGCACAGACCTCCTCTACTCCGAAGAATCTTTCTCCCTATCGTCGTCATAATGTCAATGGTCTCTGTCGCTGGCATTCGGGCTCTAATAAATGCAACCTAATTTTCAAAGCAGCTCTCTCCATTTTGGCTGTGCAGTGACCTCACTATTCTGGTGAATTGTTCAATTGAATACTCGTTTGTAAAAGCCTCTTCCAGTTGGAGCCGCAGTTTTTTGCAAGGTATAAATTTTTAAATGTTTACATTGCGAGTCCTTGCGACGGCTAGGTCCATGTGTTGGAGCAGTATACCCAAAGGAAAGGGCCGCTCAACTTCTCCTTTTATCACGATGGCATGAGAAGCAGTGTGGTCTCGGGTCAAGGTTTGGTGTCGTACTCCAACTGCAGGACCTGACGATGCAGACTAGCGTGCACAGCACAGCTAGCATCAGCTTCCTAACAAGCTTGCTTTTGATGATAGCTTATATAAACTGCTGCAGAAGATCACACAAGAACACAAAACATCCACCCTAAGTGAAAGGTTGAAGCTTCCATTTACCTAGAAGTCTTTCTTCATTACTTATGATCTGGTATTACCTACAATGCTTCTGGTCTCTACGTTTCTGCGCCATTTTATTGCCGTGGTCGCAAGCGCATATGGACGAACATTCAGTACAAGATTGTATACAATGTTAAAAATGTTCTCTGAAGCATCCCTCTCTGTTTGCCTAGTGAAGCTGTTGCACTCGCTTCAGCTGTTTTGCGGTAATTTCGGTGCTCTATGAAAATTGCACAGCTGTTGGATTTTTTAGTTATGATGCTGGAGATTGAAGCTACTGTTTCTTGAAAAATTATTTGAAACTTCGAAAATGCATTCATTCAAAATTGAAGGGTACAAAATAATTTTCTAGTTTCCCTTTGATCACAATAAAAATCTTGCTTTTTCACGTTTTGAATTGGCTTCTATAGGTTTAAAAATTATATTTTATTCACAAGATGAACTGCTGCAGTGATTATTCGTAATAACTTTTGATTTACACTTGAAACTAATATGACAATTCTGGGGTAATACTAGCTTAACTTTTGAAATAAAATGTGTTAGTGGTACGGCACCACAGAAAATCTAGTAAAACGAATGAATTCCATGAAGCCTGGTATTGTGGTATTATTTTGAGGCTTTGAAACCAAAATAATGAAAATAAATTGCTTAAACGCTTGAAGAATTCGAACCTTTTTCATTCAGCTATCAATGGTATTTTTCCTGACCCATTATTATTTATTTGAATATGCCCAAAGAAAACAGTTTCCATATGAGGACAATAAGCTAAGGCACTTTCATTTTTCAATAAAGCTTAGAATTTCTTTATGAAACAAATTCACCAAAAAATGAATTGGTAACACAATTTATTAGTTCACCGAATTTATTTATAGATTACATTTTTACGAATTATTTTTAACATTGACGCTCGATCCAAGATTTGAAAAGCTAGTTCAGGTTTAGTTGTTGATGAATATCCCTCAAGAAAACTGACCATGGAAATATTGATGCAATAATGCATATGAGGTTTTAATCATGCCTAAGCTGTAAAACTTTCATGCATATTTAGTCAGTAATTCCCCTGCCTTCTGGTATTTCATGGGATACGGGCATATCAGGAACAATAGTTGTCATTTATACCTTTGGAGTATAGGATTACAAACACGAACGTTGATAGAATCTGCTGAATGACACTCTGAGGATCATGAATGAACTTCACTGCTACCAGGCCAGACGCTCTCTTTAAGGCAACGTCTAAAACTTGACGGCCTCGAGTCATTTCTTCGCTTCTTCCGTCTCCTAATAATAAGAAAGGTCACTGAATGCTTATCTCTAAATGTTTGCTTTAATGTGGTCGTTATCGCTTACAGAGATTTTCTCGAAGTGTCATTAAATTTACACTTAATGAACTCTTCTACGTTACTTAAATTCATACTTTGGAATAGAAAAGGTGCACATTTCCGGTCTCCTCATAGTTATGATTGTGTCACTGAGGAACATTTTTACTCTGCCGTAAACAACGGAATGTTTTATTCAACTATAAATGGAGCAAAATTTTCATGTCTTGGAGTACATTAATTTATTTCGAATTATGAATTTTTATGACGGAGATTATATAAATTTGCATGGAGATTTACTACGATTTGAATTTATCTTCACCAATTAATACTCGATAACATAATCAATGATCATACTCATTTTGCAGAAAATTGAGACTCTTCGAAACTCGAGTGCTTTCAAGTATTATAACTAACTTCGCGTACAATTATGTTCGNTTTATAAATTGTTGGTTATGTTTTCCCTTCAGATTCTGTATCCACGGTGCCGGAGATAGTTGCGTTCATGGCGAATATTCTAACGTTAACTTGCACTCACCAATAATGTGTCTCGAGGTGTTATTACATTTTCCTGTTTTTCCAACAATAAAATGTATTTCGGTGTGGGCAGAATAGTTTGAAGTTCTTCGAGATTATTCAATTCTGTTACTTTAATTTTTTTTATGTTAAAAAGATTAAGAGAATGGCAAATACTAGATTTTTTGCAGTTTTATTCTGTTTTATTCCAGGAGTATTGTCATGATTGATTTTAAATAATAAAACTTATTACACTCAACCAATACTAGAAAACATGAAATAATAAAATTTTTAATAAAAAAATTAGCTTTATACCTATTTTGTTCCGTCACTAGTGTGTGTGTGTGCAGTTGGTTTATTTCAAATTCAAATGTTAGCTAAACATGTCAACAGTGTTGAAACCTTCCTCCCGACCTTTGTTGATGTTCACTATCACGCTTTGGTAATAATTCTGACTTCTTCTGTGTGCTAAGTTTTTTTTGTAAAAAAATCTTGTTCCATGTATAGGTGATCTCTTTTTGCTGTTGGTTCCCAAATACGTGGTAGCAGTAACAATGGAAGCAACCCACGCTTCGATTTAGAAGTTTTGTAAGCAAAATGAAATTAATTTGGCCGTAATTGTACGGCTAGATAGGACTGAGAAACAAATTATCTGAAAGAAATATTTCATGCTGAAATTCGGTGGCCAACCAATACTTTTTCCAATTATATTGTCTTAAACGTTCGAATTTTAATGTCCGCACGGCTTATAAAGTATTAGAGACAGTTTCTAGCGTGGAGAAAAGCTCTTCTTATTTTAAAAGCCCTAATAGACACCTCATTGTTACCGCAGGTACGGACACCTGCTGTGACAGGAAAATGTCTATAATTACGAACTTTTACGAGCACAGACACGTGGTCAAAATTCCCAGGAATATTTTCATAAAATTGTAAATTGATTCCTCCATTGAGTGACCATTAATCTGACAAAGTAGGTTTAAAATATTTTCGTTGATATCCGTACAACAGCCCGGAATGAAATTCTGCAAAAAAGTTTAATTTTTCGCGCATTCATTGAGCTATCGCGAATACTCCATTCTCTGCATTATTGGTTAAACAACTCGTAAGAAACTCGATTGATTGATGAGCATACTTTTATGGCGTTATAAAAAATGTGCCAATAAAGAGTAGGGAAAATTACTTGCATTGGTGTTGGGCGGGAACCATTCTTCCTCAAAATGTAATTTTCAGCAATTCAGGCCACTGTGTACTTTTGTGGCGGTTTTTCAGCTTTCTCTCTGTCACGTTCAGGCGAGCTGAAATTACGTTTCATTGTGGAAAAAGAGGAATTAAGATGTTATCGTTAACAAGCCAGGGAGTTGCGTCCAACGGTATCTGTTGTTTTATTCATATTTACCTTTCATTTTCCACACTGAATGTGTTTGTAAAAAGGTGAGTGCAAGTTTATGCCATTTCTTGTAATTTATTCATCACGATTATCATTTTTACTAATTTTTTAAGGCATATTTTGACTTAGCAGGTGAAGTCCTGGTACTCAGTAAGATTACTGAGAACTTGTGTGTCTCCCATTAGATTTCAAATTTGATATTTTGAAGCAGTTCTGTGGCCCCTCGGCTGCATACTTCACAATCATTCTTCAGTACTTCCACACATGGAGTCCTTTAAGTTAACATTCACACTTCCTAGAACTATCTTTCGTTTTTTCCTAGTGTCGTTAATTAGTGCATGCGAAGTACGACTGCATGAAGTACTTGCCTTATGGAGTACAGATCGAAGGCCGCACATCTGTTGCAATCTGCGTCCCAACTCTCGCTCGCTTATGAATTTTAATTTACTTTTTCAACATATCTTACTACAAATTTTCGGCTGAAAGCAAAATCCCATTCATAAGCATAATCTCCGAACGGCTCTTATCATGTTTCTAGATATGAGTTTCGTCTGTGGCGCGATGTTTTTCATAAAATACTTTTGACTAACTTCTTCTCACTACTTGATAATCATTTACGACAGTGTTTCAGTCGATTTCGCTATAGCGTTTTTTGTCCTTTCTACTCTCGCTTCGACTTATAACAAAGGAATTCCGAAGGATTCTCTAGTAGTATTTAAATTATTTGTAAGTTGTCTGCCATCTCTTTGTGTGTAAAATACCATAGAGATGATATTTTGAATGCTAATCTCCATAGAGTAATTAGCCCCCGACACGGCTATAGTACGCCTCGTATGCTTGTTCATAAATGATGGATCTTTACATTAAGTAATTTTTAACACTTTGACTGCGACGAGCCAACCGGTAAGCACAAACTTAATTTTTTAAATACTTAGTAAAGACTAATTGAAAATACGATCCAGTTAATGTTTGGTATTGTTAACATTACTTACAACAACTGACTTTAAATTTGAATTGAATATTCAGCTTCAGTTTTAACTGCCGCAGTCAAAGTATTAAAATCCAGCGTGTTGTAATAGATCTCATGCATCAACTTGTTTGGAAATAAACGGTTTTTCTTTCTCTCTTTCTTTCTTCATTTCCTTATTTCTGTCTTTCTTTCTTTCTATCTTTCTTTCCTTCTTCCGTGAAGCCAAGAATTTCATTTCAATCTTCCCTATGTTTTATCTTTTAAAATAAAGTTCGTAAGAGTTTTTAATAAAAAATTCTCAAATGCAATATAATGAGCGTAATTTAAAGTACTACCTGAGTAAAATGAAACTGGGTTCTCCTGAAGTATTTGAAAATCATTTTTTTTTATTTTCTTCTGGCGTCTTGATTTCCTGTGTCATATTCATGTATGGCTTTTACCGTGAACTGCCACTT
>JACJUY010000443.1:9755-41922 GCA_014220935.1 Platorchestia sp. MABIK | reverse complement strand
GTAATTAGCCCCCGACACGGCTATAGTACGCCTCGTATGCTTGTTCATAAATGATGGATCTTTATATTAAGTAATTTTCAACCCTTTGACTGCGACGAGCCAACCGGTAAGCACAAACTTAATTTTTTAAATACTTAGTAAAGACTAATTGAAAATACGATCCAGTCAATGTTTGGTATTGTTAACATTACTTACAACAACTGACTTTAAATTTGAATTGAATATTCAGCTTCAGTTTTAACTGCCGCAGTCAAAGTGTTAAAATCCAGCGTGTTGTAATAGATCTCATGCATCAACTTGTTTGGAAATAAACGGTTTTTCTTTCTTTCTTTCTTTCTTCATTTCTTTCTTTCTGTCTTTCTTTCTTTCTATCTTTCTTTCCTTCTTCCGTGAAGCCAAGAATTTCATTTCAATCTTCCCTATGTTTTATCTTTTAAAATAAAGTTCGTAAGAGTAATTAATAAAAAATTCTCAAATGCAATATAATGAGCGTAATTTAAAGTACTACCTGAGTAAAATGAAACTGGGTTCTCCTGAAGTATTTGAAAATCAGTTTTTTTAATTTTCTTCTGGCGTCTTGATTTCCTGTGTCATATTCATGTATGGCTTTTACCGTGAACTGCCACTTTGCATCTATGTTGTTTGCTCACTTGAACCATACATTTTTGAGGTATAGTTAATAGCATAAAGCTTCTACTAGAAAAGTTATTGAAGGTTCCAATTTTATGGTTTTGTATTCACTTTTAAAATATGCAAATTTAGTCATGTCAATTTGGCAAGAGATTAAACATTGTCTGGAGAGCATTTTCACCTTGCGTCACCATATTTATTTGCAAATTGTGCGCTACATCTTCAAAGAAAGGAAACACACGCGACGTTAAATTGGATGAACAAAAGGGAACAAACCGTAAAAACACTTCATTTTACTCTAATTCCTCAAGGAGTCTGCTGTAAATAGTTTTTTCTATAAAATAAATCGAGTAATACGCGGAGAAGTATTTTTTCCTAGACAGTTTGTGATCCGAGAATATAGGGAGAGTTACACGTGTGGCTCATTTTGGAAATGATTTTAATAATGTTTAGACACGAAACCGTGAATGAATAGCTTAAAAAATAAAATCATTAGAAATTTGTTGTTTACATTCAGTGCGCAAAGAAAAATCAAAATGGGTACTGCAAATGCTGAGCAGAAATTTTTCAATTATCAACCTCAACTCCATCTTCAATTCTATCTACACGCAACTCGGCAACGTCACCGTTACTGAGGGAGGAATGGAAGGAAATATTTCGCCGGTCATAAAATAAATATATGAGCTGGGCTGCTTTCCTACTCAGGTATGAACTGCTTGTACCGTCCAAATTATCTCGATTAGAATTTAATCACAGAAAGCTTAAACTAGTACTTTTAGGTAAAACCTGAAAAGCGCAAATTCACACGTGACTCACTTGAACAATTGGAAGTAAATGAACATAGATTATAAATAATCGTTCATTTTCCTCAACGGAAAAATGCTCGCAAGATTTACTATGACTGTTGAACTATCATTAACATTGATATGAAAACTTGAAGAATCTTCGCTGAATGATTCTAACCTGAAGAAATGCTAGGTATACTCTTCTACACAAACCGAAACAAGGATCAAATCTCATGTAACTGCTTCAAGACCTCCAAACTTTCTTTCTGAAACATATCATGATAGGGTTCAGCATTTCCCTTGTAGAATGCCTTACGTCTTAGCGAAGCCTTGTGGTGACTCACCTGAAGCGAGCGAGTGAGTAGCCCTTTAACTAGCAGGTGGCCTTGTGCGCTCGTCTTGTTCAGAGCGCAAACGCTCCTTGTAAGGCTCTAGCTGACTCAACTCGGGACGGCATGGAGGTGGTGCCTCGGTGACACACTAGCACACCCTACACACGTCGTGCTTATCAGTATTCAGTACGTTAATAGGGTTTATAAATACATTATATTTAAATAGCCTGCCCTCGTAGGATTGTTAGTTTAGTTCATTTTTGAAAGCTCAAATAAATTCCATATTCATCAAATCGCCTCCAACTTGTTTTGATACAATCTCCAGTACGCAAATTATCGATACACTTTTACTTCCAGACACATGATTGGAGTTCCTCTGCTCTAACTATTAAGACGGGAATTTATTTCAACATTTGGAATTCTTTACAGTTGAAAAGTTTAATGAAGCTCTAATTTACGTAATACGCAGATCCTGTTCTCATTGGTCTACAAATACTTTCCTTTTTTGGGTGACTTCACTGTTCTAAACGACACAATAGTGCACAGTGAAACATGTCCTCGTACAAGCTGCCCTCATTTCTTGTCATTGATTTGCCTAGAGTTTGCCTTCCCTTACTTTGAGCATGTGAACATTTATTTTTTCCAAAGATCGCAATACAGATGAGACAGTCGAGTAATATCCATTGTGTGACATGTCAGTCTGCTCGAAGTACTGTCGCTGAGAACAAAAAAATGAGAAAACTTATTTCTGACCTTAATATTCACCCTACTATAAAAAGTTCGCCGTCGTTTGTTTCACTGATATTGTGTTGGATGACCACCGTATTCCAATAGTGCTGAGCTTTCAAGGGACGTTTCAAGGGACGAAATCTAGGTGACAATAAATTGTTACCACGGCAATATTTAGTTGGACATGATTCGTGTTTTCATTAATGAGCTAATTTTGTCTACTTAAAAATTTCGCACAACGGATAAGAACTTTTTCACCATCTCAGCGCCGTTCACTTCTGAAGCTGTCAACTCCCTATTAGCTTTCTCTGGCCTTCTGCCAACAAGTCCAATCTTCCAATTGAACATGTCTCCGTGCTGCGGTGCGTGCTCTGGCGATAAGTGTTCCGTTTGACCCTGTGTAATTCGAACTCTTTGTTATGCGTTCAGAAGACTTCGGTTTACCACAGCTAATCTTATCAGAGGATTTCTACATGTTCCCACACAAACGATTTGTTTGTCAGCATGGCTGATTTACATTTACGTTCAGTATGAATTGACAGCGAGTATCATATTGGAATATGAGTTTATTTTCTTCTCAGTATTGCATCATTGATATTTTGAACTACACATTCAATGAATAAAAATGATTGATGATTAACATAAAAATTTCACAAAAATGACGTTTCATTCGCATGTTGCATTTGATTGCGCTAAAGCAAAGGGTGAATTGTCTTTCGGCTGAGAAACGATTTTATTTTATTCTACATTAAACGCTAAGAATAAAGCCATATAAAAAATCCTGTCAATTCCATATCTAATTTCTTTCATCAACCTTGATCATTTTTGGGAGAGATATGAACGTTCTAACTCAATCTACGCAGACAGACACCGTGGGCTGCAAGACGATCCAGAAAGGTGGCAGAGAGGGTAGTCTCTGCCCACGCGGAAACCCTGCATTTATGCTGATCTTCTAGCCGAGTCTGGGCGGTGCGTGGGAGCGCAGTAGAGGCGCTACCCGGCACTTGGAAGCTATCACAGACGAGTATCAAGAGCGGTGGCTTCCCAACACCTGAATTTTCCCCTGAAATTCTGATCTCAGTTATCATCGAAACTTTTACATCACCACCGATAGACGAATTGCAGGGGCAATTAATTCAACGCACATTGCTTTTAAAAGTTACCGAGCGTTTTGCCACCGCGGAACTCGTCGCCTTCACGTGTGGGCGCCCGGCACCGCTGATGCTGAGACAGCCTTCCAATCAGGGTGGCGCTCTGGCTGAGAAGTGGCTTCTACTACGCGGTCGCCCACTCGCACGTTGCAGGATTGCGTACTCCCACGCGTCAACATTGCTCAGCGTGCGTGCTCTGTTAGACAGCAATAAAAAGAGGGAGTTCGCTCGAGACCGGTCCGTGCTCTCCACGAGCCCGAGACCATTTGCAGCAGCTACAAGCAAGCTAGCGATGACTGAATTAAATTCCCAGGACGCGAATAAAATGGGGAAAATAATATTCTACGATGCAGTGCACAAAATAAACATATTAGATAAGCTTTCACAAGTTTAGTTGCCAAGAATTTGTAAAGTATTGGAAATATTTTTCACCAAAATCGGTTTCGTTATATATATGAATTATTGAGTGTGCGCATCCATGGATGCGATATTGTGTAGGTAAAGAGTAGCACGGTTTGCTTCCAAAGAGTATTTAAGCTTAGAAAAGGAGACTTTGAATTTTTGATTTAATAGCGGTAATTCGCGAATTTCCGTCAACCATAGCAAAAATAGCCACAACGTATTAGCCTAATAAATTTCTCCCTACTTTGAATATGTTGAAGTTATTCAGGTTCTTTCTTATTTGCTGTACGATGGGTGAGCAAATTTTACTAGGAATATCGTAGTAGCTGGTTCTCCATTTTTCTATCTCTATTTTTTTCATTTCCACCCCTGATCTTCAAGTAAACTACTGTGTAACACATAGGCTTTATTATGTTCATCTGTGGTGCGCCACATCTAGGCATTATTATGTCCATCTGCGGTGCGCCACATCTCAACGAAGTGCAAGCGTCATACCACATCGAAAGATCCAGCGAAAATGCAATTCTAAAAGTATATTTGAAATTTATTTTTTTAAAGCATTATTTTTGCAGCACTGATCTATTGCTTTCATTATATATTGATATATACCATCATGCTAAAATTACGAGTTAGAGAAAAGTCCCTATGTTAATTTGTCTCCGAATTTCTTAACTGTCAACCAGGTTACTGTCTTTCTAGCTGTATTTTCACATTCACCTTCTAACACTACCTAACTCGTCATTTCTTTTTATTATCGTAAAGCATTTATAAAAAAAGACACATTTTTTGTGTGATTACCCCTATATTGTACATAAGATGCGTATCAACCTATGATCTTGACGTTACAATATTTAATTTGAAATTGTAAGCTAAAAAATAGTTCCGAACCTCCTTTGCTCATTATCCTATATTTCAGTACATCATACAGCGTTCCCCAGAACGCATTTGTATTATCAAATGATTACCTAGATGCATAGGTATGTATGTGTGCATGTGGGCGTGTTTTGTGTATGTATATAGGTGTGAATGTGCATGTGTGTGCGTATATATATGCACATATACATATATTTGTGTACTAAACTAAACTAGTAACTGGAATTTAGACTAGAAATACCGCTTTTTTCTGTCCACTCTCAACATGCAACATTACCTAACTCGTTATCTCTCTTTACTATTGTAAAGCATTCACAAAAAAGTATAAATTTGTTGCGTGATCACCCATTTGTGTTTAAATAAGATGCTCATCAACTAATGACCGTTATGTTAAAACTTTTTAAATAGAAAAACAAAATTTGTAATTTTCATAATTCTCATGCTTGTATTTTTTTCATGCTTGCTCGAAAGGATATTTTTGAACATCTGCCGATACAAGCAATTCTAATATTATTTCCTGATGTCAAGAAATTCAAAGCTTTATGTCATGTACATGTAAACTGTCAAAAGTGTTTTCACCCCACAGAGAAAACACATCGTCAATGAAATTGTGTTGTCTCTTATGATTGGAGTTACACTCATCATCAAATCTATATTAAGCAACATTAGGAGTATATTGCCCTCAATCATTTCTCTTTGACTAGTGGCATGGGTATTACAATACTCATGTGTGTGCATCATTTAAGTGTATTTCCTTTAAGATATTTTAAAAACCAATGATGTACCACTTTTTTGTCCCATCTTTATTGTAAATAAACTGTTTTCTTTTTTCTGTTAATATTAGAAAACTGCGATGTGAACTGATCACATGAAGAGATAAATTTAATTATATATACTTCTGCTTAAAACTAGGGTTCCAATAATAAAAATACATTTTTAATAACTCGCGTACACATGCTCTCTCTGAGCCAAAAGGTTTCGAGCTGAGCTAAAATAAACTTAGTGTTCACAACTGTTCATTACACCACACGTGTTGCAAGTTCCGCAATTATAATTTGAGTGCGTTGATAGTAAGTACTGTCCCAAGTTGGTCCTGAAAGTTCCGTCAAAAGTTCTATCTTAGCACCAAACCCAAATGTTAAAAACATCACCCTGCTTCATTGTACAAATTTTAAATACGAGCACAAATGTCGCTTCAAGTTCTAATTAAACAACAAAAGTGTCTCAGAGCTCCTCGTCCACGAACTGTCAACCGCAGCATAACCTCCATCAGATTGCACAGGATGGGTGAGCTTAGAGACTCAAGCAAGAGTGTCGATGTACAAAAGATTCTGCGTGTACAGGTTTGGTGCTTAGCTTGGTGGGCAGATGGTTCGCGCACGCGCGGGTTACGAAAGATATCCAGGAGGAACTATCGTGAAATATGTGTTATTCGGAATAATTATAAAAAACGTGAATTCCCAGAGTAAAATTTTCTAATACTATTCTCACTCCTCATTTGCTGTATTTCAAATGTTAGAAAAATGCTTTGTGATGAAGCAGCACTTTCACAGCTGGTATCAGCTGGTCTTAACTTACAGTCAGGAGAAAGGTTTTCGTGCATTGTAGGGCTAGTACTTCATAGTCTCAGCTGATGAAGGACGAATTCAACGAGGGCCTTCTTATTACTTCTGGAAGAAAAAAATAAAAATAAAAGAAAAACCGTTTACTTAAAAAAGTCGATTCATGAAATAGATTACAAAAATTTAATTTTAAAGATTTATTAATATTTCGGTCGTTAATTGATAGACAAACCATAAGAGGCGGATACTAGCCGTCTCTAGGGTTGAAATCATTATTGGGAGAACCACTATGAATATACTATCTTAGATAGTTTACTCTAAGAATGAGGACTGAATAAATACTTTGAAGACAACCATAGAATGCCTCTGAGGATGTTCGTTGTTTGAGAAAAAATGAAATGCTCTACCAAACCGACTAAAATACCGTCTTAAATGATTTTCATGTAAAGAGCAAAGGTTGCCAAAAATGATTTAGTAAAAACTTAGCACAAAAACTTACGATTCAAACAAACAAACAAATATACACGTTGAAATGAATTTCAAAGCTTGTTCATAATACTATGAATGAGATTATTTTTTTATGAATTCTAAACTCAGATTGCGCTTATTTTCATTTATCAATTTACATTTTGAGATGTTTTCGAAGATAGCGATCGATGTTTTTCCGAAACAATGGAAGGTGCACTAATTTTATTTGCTGAAATATCTAGTTTTTTCAACCAAAAGTTTTAAGTTAACTTGTTGCAGATTTTTAACGAAATCTAATCGTGACGACTTTCAAGTTTTACTTTTTTCCGTAAAAATATGAAACACTTCATGCAAGTACATCGAACTGCCGATTGTATTGCTCAGTGCAGTTAAAATAAAAATGTAAAAAAAAATTTTTGGAAAATGCAAAAAATTAACGAGTTTCTAATTTTTTGACAGAATTATCAAAAAACTATGTTGCAGTCTAAGCTACAGAAAACATTTTAGGTTCCTCATTCTTCCGTCATTCTTTATAACACACAGACATGGGCGTATCAAATAAAATAAAAACACCGTGATAGATTGGCATCTCTTATAGTAACAAATAACTGTACAATTTCTACACATAGAGTACAGATGAATCAAATTGTGATTTCATAATCGATTTCATAATTGAATACAGGTTAAGAGAGAGGTCTTCGTAGTAGAGATAACAAGAAATGAAACAAAATTCACTAAACAAATTAAGAGACTTCAACCTTCCCGAGTTTGAAATACTGGCCTCAAAGTAGCAGTGAAAAGATTTTATGGCAAAACGGTTGATCATTTGGTTCGAGTTAACAATGAAATGTTGCGGTACCTTTTTCTCTATAACACAGATGCGAAATGGCGTAACACGTTTGCTTAGAATTCTATTAGAGTTTGAGAGTTTTTATACGCTGGGAAAATTTATTCTTCAGTAGAGCTCCAGAAACTGAGAGAGCTTTCTGCCTCAGGTCAGACGAACGGAAACTAACTAAAACTAAGAGACAAACTAAGACAAAACTTCCGATTTGTTGTTTGTTTGGAATACTCGGAAGGGGAAAAATTTTTCCTCAACATTACTTTGAGGGAGCTAGAGAGACGAGATGACTTGTCGGGTTTTATGAATGTAGAATCTTTCTGGTATTTGGGTGTAGCAGAGTTTTTTTTAAGAGAGGGATTGCATGATTGTGTTTCCTGATATTACCTTTGCACATTACATCGGCTGCGAAGTCCATACATTTTTGCGATTCTTTTTAAAGACATTGAGGTATGTCTCTGTAGACTAGACTGCATTAGTACAAACGCCACAATACTAAAGATTGAATCATCAATAATCGAGCTTTTTCGTCAAGTATGTATGTTGTATGTCACATTCGGAGGGCGCTTAACAGTTACCACTACTAACATTTATTATATATGAGCGGCAATTTCAAATTGTTGAAAGACGTAAATCACTGATCATGGTAGATGTGATATCTACAAATGACCCAGTTTGCAAGCTGCGTTACTCAGGGGCNATCGTTATATCAACAATGAAATTATTATTAGCTTGCAAAAAAAAAAAAAACATTTCGAGCCCTGACACCATTCCTACTGATTCATTTGTAGAATGACTTCCTGAATCCGAATATTTCCCCCTCACCCGCTGTTTCCAGAGGACCTCCCAACTCATTTTTTGTCACTTCTTGACAATAATTAGTTTACATGTAAAAAATTTTAAATCATAGATGTAAAAAGTAAAATAATAAAAATAAAGAATAACACATACAGTACCTGGACACAAGTATTTGCACAACTTAATTTTTCGTGTATTTCAAAGACTTCGAGTTCTGGGTTGGGGTAAAGAGTACTTAAGGTTTAGCTAGCATGTATTCAACAGACTAGCGAAACATACTGGACAAAAATTACCGATACCTAAAAAAATTAACTGAACGAAAAATAACATAAGGCAAAAGTATCCAGTCAAAATTTCTAATCCTTTGTATTTTCTTGTAGAATTTAAGTATTGCATTACCTCCTGGTTTTTAGCTATTGCATTATTGCATTACCTCCTGGAAGCATTTGAAGGTTTCTAGAAACTCTTAGAAGCACATTTAAAGTCAAACAAGTATGATCAGCACAATCATTTACCTTCAAGATTTCCTTGAGAGTGGACCTCAGTGACAACAATGCCGGAAGTCAAAGAAGTTTCGTAAAATAACTAATGAACCCATGACAACCCGTAGAGATCTGTAACAAGGACTTGAGTTTCATGGAGTGGGCGTCAGTCAAAAAAACTATCAGTAGAGAATTGTACCGTAATGGTCCACGGGCCTTCACTCCTCGTAGGACCCCTCTTCTCACAGCTAAACATGTGAAGGACCGTTTGAAGCTTGTCAAAGACCATCTTGGCAAAGGCTATGAATTTGAGGAACGGGTTGTGTGGTCTGACGAAAGTAAAATTGAGCTCATCGGCCGAAATGATTCTCGTCATGTTTGGAGGAAACCAGACACTGCCTATGATCCTAAGAACACCCCCCCTGCTGTCAAGCATGGAAGAGGCAATATCATGGTTTGGGGCTGTTTCACTTCTCAGGGTCTAGGGAAACTCCCCATGCATAATTGGTGGAAAAATGGATAGCTCCATGTACTGGCAAATGAATAAAAATTTCTTGCAGAAGCGCAAGAAAATTCTTCGGCAGGCGCTAGTGGATCTTCTAGTAAGACAATGACCCAAAGCACACGGCCAAATTTACAAAAAAAAAGAAAAAAATAAAGAAAAAACAGTTTATTTCCAATAGAGATGGTACAAAAGTACCATCATTGGTTTTTAAATATCTTAAAGTTAATACACTTAGATGATACACACACGAGTATTGTAATACGCATGTCACTAGTCGAAAAATGATTGAGGGCAATGTACTCCTAATGTTGCTTGAACTACATTTGATGATACATGTAATGATAATTATAAGAGATAAACACAACTTCATGACTTTTGACAGTTTACACATACATGACATGAAACTTCGCAATTCTTGACGCCAGGAAATACTTTATGAATCGCTTGTTTCGGCCGGTGTTCCAAAATGTTATTTCAACGAAAGCGTGAAAGAAAAAAATATATATACGAGTATAAGCAGGAGGAACACGAAAAAACAAGTTTTGTATTTCTAATTACATCATTTTAACATAACGATCATTAGTTGATATGCAATTCATTTTAAGGATAAATGGATGATCACACAAAAAATGTATAGTTTTTACGTGAATGCTTTACAATAATAAAGAGATGACGAGTTAGGTAATGTTACAAGTTGAGAGTGACAAAAGAATGGTTTGCTACTAAGAAAATAAATGCTATCCTATGGCCCAGCCAGTCTCCTGACGTCAATTCCTTAGAAAAATTGTGGAAAATACTAAAATCTGCAGTGCAGAAAAGGAACCCCAAAAATCGTGCAGAAATAAAGACAATCTACCTTGAAGAATGGAACAAGATTCCACCAAAAGTGTCAAGCTATTTTCAAACTACAACAACCGTCTCAGGTTGTAATTGCAAATAACGGTCATACAACTGAATATTAGATTTGTTTTTTTTTGTCTTGGCCAAATAATTTTGTCCCAAATATTTTTTGTTCAGATGATGTAATGAATTTAAAATTTAATTTTTTCTGTTCGGTTAAAATATTCCGTTGAATAAATGTTCTCTGAGCCCATTGTAATCTTTATCCCAACTCAGAACTCGAAGTCTTTGAAGTACACGAAAAATTAAATTGTGCAAAAATTTGTGTCCAGGCACTGTAAATAAGATAAGTACCTTCATTTGATGCTTGCTTTCCTTTTGTACTCTGAGGTAGAAGTTTCTCGTACCAAAAGCCAGGAGCACTCTCCAACATGCTCGCACTCCACTTCTCTGAAAATCTCCTCTGGAACTTAGTGATATCTTGGTGGAACCGTTCTCCGTGCTCATCTGAAACTGCTCCCAAAATTTCAGGGAAGAAGTTTGGATGGGATTAAAGTAAAGGCACTAATCATCACTTTTGTTGCTACCCAAAAAGTTCTCACACCAATTTTGGAATGCCAGCCAAGCTAGTTTTTCTTTTCGATTTAGGTGTTCAATAAATGTCGAATTTTGGAAAAGTTGTCTAATCCGGTGGCCTCTTTTTCATCCTTCGAAATTATCAAAAAGTGATAAAAATAGATGGAAAGAGGGGGGGAGCTAGAGACCCCCAAAACCAGCGGGTGATGAGAAAAAACGGGAATCATATGCGGATTCTTGAGGTCATTTTACATAAGAATCAGCAGGAATGGTGTCAGGGCTGATTTTCATGCAGACCAGTAAATTTGTAGTCGTCGCCACAGGTCATCATTTGCTCTAATTGTGATGTTACTGGTTGAAGGTTCTAAAACATGAACTACAGTATACGTTAAAAACCCTGTTTAGAAAATTAAAAATGCTTAAAATGTGGAAAGCAGGCGCACCAATGCTGACGCATGTGGTGCTGAAGTTATTTCGAACGAAGTCGGGCGACGTGTTTTTTGGAGACTCAGCCTCCGAACCGCTCTACATATGTATGTACCCAGTCTAACTTTTTCGCCACCTGCATGCATGTTTTTCGCCGCCCAAGCGATTAAATCGCTTAGGTGGTAAAAAACATGCATGCTCCGGCGAAAAAGTTAGACTGGGTACATTGTGTCATAGATGGAGAGTTGAAGTAAAAGAAGAGTTTTACGCCTGTTTCCGTTGGCTGTACCCGTTATTATTTAGCTCTCCATGTACTTTTTCGCTCCCATGCTTTCATAAGCTTCCAATCCCTACAGCCATTAAAATTAAACTTCAATGTAGCATGCCAATTTCGACAACAACGGTTTCAAATTAAAAGAATTTAACTCTTGAGTACTGAAGTAAAAGAGTTAGAAGTGTATTTTTCCATTTTCGTAATAAATTAATGCTTTCGATGATATTCAGCGATATTCCGATTCAGCGTCACTACGGATGTGCGATTCTGCGTTTAAACTACTGCATTGGTGAGACTTTCATTTCTGTGGCTCTTCAATTTTACGATTCTGTATACATTCCTTCGATCCTACAGTTCTGCGACTCTACAGTTGTGCATCTCTTTTTCTGCGACTCTTGTGTTGCACTGACGCTTGCGCTGGTGCAACTCTTAAGGGCCTTTTAGATGTGAGACAATTTTTATCAGCAACATTGTATACATACACAAGTCGCACGAATGTTGCTGTATACGCCGAGCTGAACTGTTTAGACGCGCATGCGGTGTGAGGCAACTTTAGCATTGCACCAGAGACATGGTTTATGCAAATTCTCTGTGCCAGCGCCAGATTTTTTTTATGTTTCCACCAGTTTACGTTCTCTGGCAAACTGCGATCTCATGTTATGCCATTTCTTTCTAATCATATCAGCGGTTATAGCTTCATTGTCCTTTTTCATTTCAGTCACAATACTCGCAAGGGCTACTTCTTTCACTTATATATCTCTATATTCGTGGCTTTTTACTGCATATAAACAAGTGTGTGCTTCATAGTTTTGAATTAGAGCGAACATTCGTTCTCTACCCCAAATATCAGCCATGGTGACAGTAGCAGTGACGCACTCTTCTTTCTCTGACGGCCAGCAGCAGTGACGAGCCCAAACGAGGTCTGTATACATATGTCACTGCGAAAGCAACTCGCACAGGGAAATCGCAGGAAAAGCGTGACTGATACATAAAAGCGAGTCGCCTGATACAAATTGTCGCCCAACACAGTGAAAATGGGTCACGTCTAAAAGGCCCTTTACGCTAGCTCCTGCGTTGATGTGACTCTTGCTTTACTGCGAATACTGCACCGCTGAAACTCTGCTCGTAGCTGCCTCCGACTGCCAACTCTTGTGTCAGCGAACTTCTACCTCCTCTCGCCTGTCGCCGGCACACGGGGCAGTGTGTACTGGTGTGACCTTTCACGAACGCTGCCTCACCTGCTGCGGTGAAGGCCGTGAACACCTGCTCTCGCAGCAAGCTGATTCCATGTAAAGTTTGTTTTCCTTGTTCTGCAAGAAGTATTTTAATCTTTATACCAGAAAGTGACGCAATTTGTTTAAATTTTTTCTAATTGAGCTGCAAAACTGTCGCAAGTATCCGCATAACTTCCAATAAGAAATTGTTCTACCAGAAAATGATTTTATCGTTTTAGAATTCCTCAGTTTTAATTTCTCTCAACCTACTTTGACAAGCTGCTGGCTCTCCACACCTGTTTCTAGCAAAGTTTTTCTCGTTTATGTTCATACTGCTTAGAGTGTTAAGTTTATAAGTGGTTCTCGTGCACCAACGGAGACAGTGCTGCACGGCTCGAGACCGTGGCACGGACTAGCGACGCTCATCCAGCACACTTTTTCTAATAGATGTCGCAATCTTGTGCGCTTTGTTGCCCAAGTCAATGACAAGCTCGCTGCAGAGTTTTGTTGAGACGTTCTATAAAAAGATAGAGCATTATTAAATTGACCAAAGCATTTCTGGAACCAGGATCGGAAATGTTTTGCGTATGTTTGTGAGATTAATTTCAACAATCAGAGAGCTTGGCTATTGAGGCTATTTTCTCTGAAAATATATTTGATAGTTTTCATGCTTCAAAACTCTTTGCATGAAGTAAATTTATCAAGGGCTGGTTTATATAGTATTAGATCGATTGCAAATGGTGCATTGTAGAAGGACTAAAGCCCTGTTTACACTGGTATACATTTTGTCGCAGGCCCACGTGTATACTCCTCATGTGGCACATCACAAGAGACAGGGGCGTTTACACTAGACATTGGGGGCGCGCACCGTGGCGCACGCTGCTCAAATAATACTGCTCAATTTCTCAAAACCAGTCAGTGCATCATTTACCGCCATTAGAGGTGGATCACCGTCGCTTGTCTAAATATTGTTGCTGTATCGGAGGCTATGTTATCTTCCTTTAATTTCATTAAAATATTTATTGTAAGCAGCCTCCTTCAAATTATGATCCTTATATTTACTGCTTTTAGTCCGGCATAAACATTCATGGGCTCTGTACATTTTAATTAATTGCAACGTAGCTTCTCGCGGCGAAGTTGCGTCAGCCATAATGGATGAGTAAAGGTAAAGGGTAATAGCTTTCCTCATGACTGCTAACTGCACACTGACCGGAGACAGAGTTGCGAGGCTCTCGTGTGTCGCGCCTCACGAATTCGATCAGAGCGAATTGGGAACTTCGTATCCACAAGCACAAATATGAGTCTCAGTGGTGAGCCTCGTATACACGTGTCGCGCCTCACGGCCGAAATATCCCCTAGTGTAAACGGCCCTTTTAAGTCGCATTCCAGGCCAGAAGGATTGAGGACCAAGAAGGCCTAAGTCGCATCTAAGTTTTATTGCATCTGGTTGTGAGTCAGTCAGATGCTTTCGAGGTGTCCACTTTACACACGGATACAGCAGGGCTCGTCCGTCCATGCTAAACTTGTTTTGTAAAAATAAGCTGTATCGTCAGCAGCAAGAAGAAGAAGCTGTAAGACGAAAATCCAGGACCATATACATAAACTTTGCGTACACGTTGACCGAAACCTTTATAAATTCATGTCTAATTGCAAGTTATTCTGGATAATGATAAATAATTTTCAAAAAATTTAAACATCGTAAGATAAAAGGTTGGATTTGAAAGCTCAATTGTCACTTAGTACTATCATTTGCACAATATGTTTTTCACTAGTTCACGCTGATGCCTGCCTTAACAAGGTGTGCATGATTAGTTCGCGCAAGCTGTTTATAAATCTGTAAGGTACGAGTGAAATTTCACTCCTACGTCAAATCACTTATAACTGACTTGGTTTAAATTTATTCCACCCTAAAGAACAATTTCTAGAACCAAATACACTAAATGTTTTCCCTTTAACGTGTCTTTAATTCTTTCTCTAGTATGCCACGGGCGTAGAGAGTGTAGGATGTATGGGAGTGGGGAGGTGCGGCAGGTGGGAGGAAGGTGCCACTTCTTGAGCTTGTGTGACTCATCCTCTCGCGGTTGGTCCCTGAACACACCAGACTCCAACTTGCTACAGCATATGTTGTGATCCCATAAGTTGACCCAGCTTTTTCTTTAATTGTTTCTTCATCAAACACGCGTAAAGTCATCTCAATTCCTCGCACAACTTTCCTGTCAACAATTTCGACTAGAACTTGAAGATTCACTGGAAAACTTAGCGACAGCTGTTAGTACTGATACGCGTTCAAGGATACGCGTTGGCAACCCGCAGCGTGTCTCTGGCAGCGCTTGGGCCAGCAGGGTACGCTCACTGATGTCTTGGTCATGGAGAGCAGCTGATTGATGTCGTTGCATATGCTAGAATGTCTTTGGATCTGATCAGAAGAAAAAACATAAGAGATTGGAGTTGAAGGTACCTTACCCGTTTATGGGAGAATGATCAGATATCTCTGACACAAACAATAATTCGTCTCCCGTAACCCAATTTCTAACGAATGATTGTTTGTGCCCTCATTAATATTCAAGAATTTAGTTTTTCTGCTCGATTATTTCATATCATTCGTTGCAATTATGGTGGAATTTCAATTAAAAGTAAACTTTTCACAAGTACTGTCTCCTCATAGAATATTATTCATCAGTTTGCTAAAGAAAATTATCGCCGTTCAGTAGTTAGCGTCCCAAATCCGAATTAACGTTAAACAGAAGCAGCGTAAAAAATTTTCAGAAGGTGACTTCCATCTAAACTGTTACACGACTACATCGAATTTTATAGCAATGATTTGAGCATCCATTTATAATAACGTGGCATAAAGCCATGAGGAATAAATAGTGCCTTGTAATGCACAGAACTATATTAAAATTATATATGAGTGAGTTTCTATGTTTCTTCAAGTGGAAATGAAGGTTCTAGAAAACCACTTGTTAAAAAATAATGCATTTGAAATTGATTTTAAAATAAGAATTTGCGCCAATATTTCCGAAACGATTATTTTATCATAGAATATCTGTACAGAGCCAAAACAAGACGCACTTGCCCATGAGAGAGACATTCTGTTGGTGGGACTGAGGATCATAGAATCTAGTCTTCAGAATTCCAATGATTCAAACTTTCATCATGTGCTTTTATCATCATTGAATGAATTCTTTTTCTGTCCTGAATAACTGAAAATATCTGAGCGTCGATTAAATGCTTTTAGTGTTGTTAAATAATATTTTTGATTACGCTTATAGATTCTCGGTGGAAAAAAGTGAAAAAATTCCCTTCAGTTTGACTTTGAGGCCAGCGCTCCTCAGGTGATCTGAAAATTTTGAGAGCATTTTCTCAAAAGACTGATAGTACTTCCTCTCGCACAGTTTGGGAGTTTGGTATGCTCAGAAGCCTCTTATGCTCTCTGTGTGGAATTGGGAGAACAGCTTCTAGAAAGTCTGTTGAGAGCATGGTTCTTCAGCCTCGTCATCGATTCTTCCTCACACCTGCCTTTGCCATACAAAGACTGGTCCATTAAGCAATCGTTTTGTTGCAAGAGTGTCTTTATTTCTGCTTCTTTCTCCTTCTCACCTTTCCAAAAGGCCCATTGATTAGCTCGAAATCTGACTCTAGCCTTCCAGCCCATACGTGCCACCTGTTTTGATTTTTCGCTTAAACAGCCAGTGGTGATTACCCTTGCCGAGGGATAAGTGTCTCAGTTTTAATTAAAATAGTAAAACTGCTCTTAATGAATTTTTTTTAATTCTCGTGTCTGAATGTTTTAAAATTTCATTTGTAAATTGAATGAAAAAGGAATTAAATTAAGCCAGAAGAATTTGCCTGCTGCAAAGTTAGGGAGCGTTCTTCGCAAGGCAAGCTCTTCAGACGCCAAGCTACCTGCTCGTTTACTTTCCATTTCTCTGCGAGAGGGACAGTCCTTCTAAGCTTCTAAGCTCAGGTTGAGCTGAAAATATGGGTGTATGAATAAAAGAGAGAACATTGTGCTAGGAAACTTGAGTAAAAATTGCGTTATAACAGTGCAGGGACAATTTTGGTCCTCATTTTACTTTTGATTCAGGATCATTCAGTCAATGTTTTATAAAAATAGACGAAATGTTTCTGAACTTATGTCAGCGTTGATATCGTGCTCAAGTAACTCATTTGATTTACTGAGTTTGAAAAACCACAACTTTCTGTGACAGTAGACGGTTTGCTAATTTTGCCAATCTTAATGCACTAAAGCTAGTTCTGGGTACATTTATAGCTTTTAGAACGGCAGCAAATACCATTAAAGGAGTCGACTATTCTCATTTGAGTATTTCTTTAAAGTTCAATGGAGTTTGTCTAAGCAACGGGACCTGTAAGTGCTAAAGGTTGTTAGTCTCACGGCTCATTTTTTTTGGTATTTCGACGAATGACAGCATTATCTTGAGGCTTTTCTGCTTCCAGGTCTGAAGAATATCTACACATGCTCTACACGTCTGATCCATCTAAGGCGGAGAAAATTCTCAGAATAAAGCTTGTGCTCTAGGATTTGTGATATAAATAAATAAATGATTTTCATATAAATATAGATTGATCTGGTACATCTAGAATTCGTTGCTTCATCAAAGTACACCCAGGGTACTTGAGCTTCTCGAATGTGTCGTAAAGTTTTCTCGAGGGGGAATCAACTGCGCATGTTCTTGTACATATACCTCTGTAATGCTTTGTGGACCTAATTTCTCGTTTGAATTGCGTCTAAAATTTTTCGCCATCACATGCACAGTAGCTGGTGTAAAATGCGGCTGCGCTCTCGCAAACGTGTTCACTTTAAAAAAGCCAACCTCATTCAACACTTCGCTTTGAAATATAATCTTTATGACTTCTGCAGAATAGTTTCTTTAGCCATTTAGTATATTATAGCTGTTCAAACTTTCGCATACATCCTCATTGCACATAATGGTTCCACATGCTGGTCTTTGTCTTTTGAAGCAAGTGCAAATCCTTTTGTCACCAAACATCCTTTTTATACTCTTGTTATCTGGCCCCAGCAGTAGGACCGAGTAGCAGGCGCAAGTTTTTGCGTCGGCCTTTAGACTTTCTTTGAGGGGCTCGCAGGCGACCTCCATCTATAGCCAAATATGAACGCGAGTGTTTTTATCAAGAAAATAATCGGGGCACATAAGTTGTCTCAAACGATGAATACAGCTCCGACTGTTTCCTTCTGATAGACAGTAGTGTAGCCATTAGTTAATTTTACGGCAAAATACGCTTAGGATGTAATATCAGAAGTCATGAGTCTTTGCTCGCTGCAGACTCGTTAAAATAACTAAGTGCGTGAATTACTGTATTAATCCTTGTAAAGGATTGTCATAATGGGCTTAGTATGGCACTGAGAAATGTGAACTTCTCCGACAGCTGCTCATACAAGGTTGCGAACGTGGTGTGGTAAGCAAAATTATGTCATGCTAACAACAAAGTAAGCATGAGATAATTTTGCGTTTGGTGTGAAATTTGCAAGACCTGAATGGTGTGATGTGTTTGGAGTAAAATGTGTCGTCTAATCATCAATTTGACCATCTGGATTGTTGAATGTATAAATTTCTCACAAATCATCGCATACACAACTAATTTCTCTACTCACCATGCCTTTGCTCACGAGCTTACAATTTTAAAATACTCATAAGGTAAGATTTAATGTCTCAGAGAAAAAAGTAATGAAAATGATAATTGATGCTGATGATTGGATGCATCTGAAATTCTTACAGTGGATACTTGTGTATTTTACTTAATAATATTGCAATATTAAGTCTTATCATTTTATGGAGACAAAAGTAACAGTAAATCTTGTAAAAGGTCTTGTCTTGGAAGGTCAGTAAGTCTTGTCAACTGCATCATTTCATTAATGCAGTTCACACGACATGAGCAGTCAGTTATAGTTTCAGCCTGTTTTGTATTTCTTTGTTGAATCCTGTACGTTACCCACCAATAGGGGACTGATGGGTCTTGCATTTTGTGGCGCAGTTCACAATCGAAGTCTCTCTATCACTCGTGTTGGGCTGCCTGCTGCACGTCCTCAGGCTTAGGTTCTGGCAAGCAATGCTATGGATTTAATTTTAAATTTGCGTACGAGTATTCACACTCACAGGAATCGCACTGCATTTCACACTGCATATATATATATATATATATATATATATATATATATATATATATATATATATATATTTATATGCGGTATTTCCACCAATTAGGTTTAAAGAAATTTAAGCGAAGGATTTTGGAACCTATTATGTTGAATTTTTGTATTACGTCGTGGTAAATCGATTTTTTTCTTTCCTGTTCGTTTTCATGCGGCCCGCGACGCCTCTTTATTGGCCGACTGTGCAGGGCAATCCTAAATGAACGACAAAAATTTCCGCTCTCAAATGCTGCCTCGTAAGATAATTTTTTTTCTCGTGATAATACAGAAGTCATTTGTAAAGAAGTGAAGCTTTTAACAGCTTTGAAAACCATGAATATGGAACTCAAATTGATCAGTTCAGGTTCTTGAGTTGTATTCAGACATGGAAGTGTTGACTGCCCGATGTCCCAGACGGCTTCTGCAGCCAGACTATTTTGATGGAGCTCTTGCCCGCACTTGCACGATGCACTAAAGCAGCTCTGATGGGGAAGTGTGTGCAGGCAGAGACTACTTTCTAGGCGCTCAACACCTGGTGAAAGGTTAAACCTCGCTCTAACGAGTTCAGTTGTTGAAAAGCATTTTTTTGTGTGCATTTAATGACAAGGCTGCCTCGCTCATGGTGAACTGATGCTTTGTAACAAATTTACATCACGGGAGCCCTGTTTGACGTATGGATAAAAAATAATAAAAAACACAATATCATAGTTATATTCATTTATCTATCCACAGTTTTCTGAAAAAAAGAATTCGCTTCACAAATTTAATTTCAAATACGAGCCCGTTTCTTTTCGATTTTCGTTGTCAGCAGAAACTATTTATTGATCCTAGCGGCAGGTGACAACCCTAATTTGAACGATAGCCAGAAAATTGTACCTCATCAAATTTTATTTACTGGAGAATTTATTTTGTTGTATGAATGTTTCATTGAATTAACTTTAATAGAATGCTTCCCGGCCCGCCGCCCAACCCAAGACATCAGGAAAATTCAAATTCTCGCTAGAATTGATTCCGAATATGAGTGTTGGTGAGTAAAGATCATTTAATAAGTACCTAGGTTCCAAGCACATCAGTACTCATTTTGACTTTGAATCTATTCACATCGCATCTTCTTACATATCTCTAAAACGTAATAATCTTAGGCTATATTAGTTTCCGTTAGAAAGTAATAATCTGAATGGATCTAAGTTCAAAATGGAGACTCAATTATCTTTCTTAAGAGAAAACTTACACGTTGCATTTTTGTAAAAAACTGCATCTGTCTAATGTGTTTATTATCACATATCCTACGCGGCCTGGCTCTGTACCAGCAAGATTTGGATGCTTCGCTTAGGACACCAGCGGCCTCGGGTGCATGAAGGGCCTGGCGTGTTTGTGTGCACTCACACCTAAGGAGAGGAGTACAAAGGTATGTAAACAAAACAATTGTTATCTTTATTTAAATATCATTTTCTCATTTACATCATTGCGATAATAAAAAATCATTCTTTGTGAATGAGCGCATTTCCAACTCTCAAATATATTTCAGGGATTAACTATCAGACAGGAGAGTATTTTTGCACAATTCCATCACGATGGAAAAGTTTGTCTAGAAAGAGGAATCAGTGAGCCTGGAGAGGAAGCGTCTAGTTTCAGGATTCTTACTCTTTAATGTCATGGTTCCGACTACGATGTATGAAGAAAAACGACTATTCAAAGGAGGACGCTCCACTTGTTTGAATTGATGAAATCAGCTCTGAGGAATGTCGATATTCTCGCTAGCGGTCATTCATATTCTTCTTCACATCGACTTCGAGAGCACCGAGGAACAAGCCCGTCGTCTAGCCAAAGGGTTGCCTTACGTCGACATTGGAGAAGGTTCTGGCATAATTAGAACTTACATTATTCAACAGCCTAATTTCAATTAGATTACCACTCCCATCATCGAGAATCGATGTTCCCATTGTTAGCATTCTCGTGTTTATCTTCCCGTGCGTAGGTTTATCGGTGCTTTGCCTCAAGCATGCACACCTAATATTACGTGAAATATAAACTAGATGCGTTTAGATTCATTTCGATATTTCAGAAGATTTCTCTGTTGCGTTCGTTGTAACTACCTTTTAGGTAATAAAGTAATTGATGCGGTTAAGTCTTGTAAATTTCCCTTTAAGGATGGAGATAGATTGTCGTAAATGTAAAGGTTGCGCTCCGAACATAATTGATTAAATAAACATATATTATTAATCTTGATATGGACGTTAAAAAAGTCTCGTTTGATCTTGAGTAACAAAAATAGACGAAAGTGACTTGAGGTGTCAAGTCAAAAATACGAATAAATAATGTGCAGCGATGGGAAATAAAGGCATCCAAAAATTGGAACCGTAACATGAGACATTAAAATTTAATTTCCCTTTCTTCAGTCCTAGTACAGTATTCCAGAGAAAATTGACTACCGAACACGTTCAAATGTTATTGTCAGGTGCAGTTTTTGGCAGCAACTTGGTATCTGGAATCAGACATTTTCTCTAGGAGCCGGCGAGTCCCGTGATACGCTGGCCAGCTCACAGTTCAGTGGGTTGCTCGGTGATGTCATCCAGACAAGGCAAGATCGTGACTTTTTCTGCCAGAAAAGCTTTGCTATTTTTCTTTGCCGATTAATTATCAGCGGCAATCTGAGGTATTTTTCTCGTACCTAACTGATTGGGTTTATAGTCGTGATTATAGTTAACCTATATTTAACATTGTCGATCTCAGGGTCTGAAGCCACCATCAAACCTGTTAGGAGCAAATAAAAAGTACCTTGCACAGAAACATGCGTACTTCTGAGCAACTTTGAGTGCTAATCCATTGTTGAAATTATTGAAAAATCTTTTACTTGACTAACACAAGTCCATTAAAATGAAGGAATGGACACAAGTCCAGCTTAATGAAGGATCGACGAATGCGTGTCTACCAGCAGCATCGATTCGTGTAGGTGTCCCACACGTCAGTGAGTTCATCTTTATGTATTCAGTTATACAATGAGAATATTTTTACTTACTCTGAAGAGTTTACGTGAATTTGAAATGTCTCTCGACTATATCAAATGAATTTTTATTCATTGGGATTTTCAATTCACGTTATGATAAGCCTTATACGGACCCCGTTTAGGCCCTTTCCTCAAATAAATTTCTAACGTTTGTTTGTAAAATTTATAACGTTTGTGTATTTCAAATTTTTTACATGGAAAGTTCTTACTGTTTGTTACAAGTTATATTTTACGTTCAAAGTGAACACCTTATATTTCGTTCAAAGTGAATACCTTGGTCCTTTCAGGGTTACCATTTGTTCCAATCTCTTCTTTTGCTGAGCCCACGAGCAGTTATTTTTAAACCTGTCCAATGTAGTTAGTAGACAATTAAATAAACTGATCTATTGCTCGTTGAAATTAATTATTTGAAATATTTTTTTAGCTTCGAACTTCGAACAACCGTACGGCTTTACATCCATGTCAATGGATGTCAAACCAGCTTCACCAACAGCGTCCTATGAATATGCAGTACATAAAAAGCTGGCCACGAAATGATCGAGAAATGTTCTTGTTATAAATAATTTGTTTCTTGGAGTTCAAAGCTGAGACATCTAATTACAGTTAAGAGGCAACCAGCTCACAGTAGAGCGGATTGAAATTTCCTGCGAACTACGGAAAGTGAGCATGTGCTATTTTTATCTCGAAAACATTGTACTTTGTATTCTCGTCATATGGGCCAAAAATAGTGATTTTACTTGAAAAATGTTTCGTTTGGAGTGTTTTAAGGAAGTATGTCCCCTCCAGCTAGTCGTGTTTTTAGGAGTGCCCGCTGGAATGCAGTCTGCCAGGTAGAGTACAATTCTGCTGATTCCTCCATCTGGAAACTTTTGCAAGCAGCAACAATTGTGTATGTCTGTTTGCAGCAATAATTGTGTTTTTAAAAATATATGCAATCACATAAAAAATTCACAATTCAGATTAGAAGAAATGCCTACGTAGAAACAGAAAATGCAGACACTGAAAACAAACTCAAGCGAAGTAAAATAGAAAATACGCTTGTGGCGGACAAATCAAACGCGTGTGCGGTAAACAAAATCAACTTCTGCTCCATTTTGTTCCTGCTGTTCGCTTCTCAAAATGCTTGTTTGGGACAAGAGTCAATGGGTTAACGAATTAAAAGCTTTCTTAGATCCATTAATGATTTCTCTTGACAATCAAACCTTGCGCCCACAGAGCTTCAATATGAACAGATTAATCTAAAGAGCACTGCTGTTTCATATAATTAAAAGTTAGGAACAAGCATGCTAGAGGCACAGAAAATATTACGAAGTGTTACTGGAGACGAAAGAATGGCTGTAACCACTTAATGTTGCCAGAAATGTTTCCTAGACGGTCATTACTTCGTTTCATCGAGATGGTTTGCTAATTGTAATTTTACTATAAAGGTTCATGGCGACTATTGCATTTATACTAGAAACTTTCAAGTTTTAATCGGGTTTTAGTCGATCATTTCTGATATCCAAGAGAAATGCGAGCTGAGTGTAATTCAAATAGTAAAAGGAAAGACACTGGCGCTTACCATACATTACAACGAATTTTTGTTCGCGATAATTTTTTTTTTTACACTTCCAGAAAAACATCACGCAGGAAAAGAAGAGAAAACCAAAATAAATTTAGGAAATCATGTTAAAATTTTATTTGAAACCGTTGAAAATCAATATTTTAACGAACATCGTAGGGGAAAGATTCGATTCAATAGAGAACGTCAGATTCTTTTGAACCTAAGGAAGAGAAAATAACTAAAAATATGATAACAAATTGATGACGAAAATTACAACCAATAATTTTGAGAAGAGACCTCCTACTCGAGACTTGCCTATTCATATTGAGACACCTTAGATTTTTGCAAAAATGTAGACATTTTTTAAAACTAAATCGCTGCAAAAAAATGACACTTTACTTTGCGCTGAGGTGTTAACGTGCTGGGGTATTCAGACTGGAAACCAAATTACCACACATTCAGGCTAGTTCAAATTCGGTTTTAAACTGAAAGTGAATAGTGAATGATGAACACTTTCATGGAAGAAAAAGCTAATTAAATTTTCATATTTTTCATACAAATATGTGTAACTTGAGAGGTTCCAGTGTCCAGGAACAACGCACAAAACAATTTGTAAACATTGATATGTGTTTACAGTACACTGAAGTTGAAGCTTGAAGTCTATGGATATTTGATTACGCAAAGGCAGAATTTAGGGTCTAATTTAAACATACAGAATTTACTTCAGCCCAAATTCAAATCCAACGATGTATACACCTGCAGTAAAGTTGAATACTTAAATGATTTCATGTTTACTTCAAGGTTAAATTAAAGTTTTAAAATAATTCGCAGAATTATAAAATTATTTAAAGGACGGATTTTCGTTAGTTTAGCTGTAACCCAATAGGAACATTTGACGTGCTGCCTGCCGCAAAAAATTGAAGTACGTAACACCCATCGAAGTAAAGAAAAGGTAACTTTAACTCTGGACAACAGCAGAAGACCTTCTATTAATAAGAGAGAACGTTAACACTGCAACAGATGAATAATTAAAAGCAAAAGTGAGAGCAAACCAAAGATAACGGAACGAAAACGACAATAAATTCATTTAGATTAGTGTTTATAGAAGGGAAGCATCTCGTACAAGCACTGACCGGTCTAATTTACCTTTTTTGTATGTGTTGCCAATTTCGATCAGTAAATTTTCGACAATATCTTCCAAAATTTACCTATATTACAGCAGTGTGAAGAAGAATGGATTAAATATGAATTTCAAATACACTCAAGGAAATTTATAAGGATCTACGATGACTGCAGCTAAGGGGCTCTTCGAACAGTTGATATTCTGAAGACGTTAACAATTTTATGTTATCTGCACAAAAAACAAAATTTTCCGTAACATGAAACAAACCGACAATCCCTCAATTTGAACTGGAAATATAATTTATACGAAAATAAGGGACATCTTGGTGGGACACCCTGTGTATATTTATATGTATACAAATACAAAAATATATGTATTTATATATTTTTATACTATTATTGTTTAAGGTTGTTTTTCCACCGGGGTTGCCAGTTAATAGCAAATGCAGATCCCTTCACTTTCGCGAGGCATTTTACAGGAAATAACGTGGATTTAAAATGGGAGTGCAGCCTAGTTTCCAGAAGTTTTAGCTGCTCAGCCTCTAATAGCCAGGCGCCTTACCCATGTTGAAACCCTTACCGGGCTAACAACGCAGTGCGCTCGACCGAATTATTTCTACTTTGAATGGTGCAAAAGCCTTAAGCTCAGATGTAAGTCTGGTCGATTCACTCAAATTCAGTGAGGATGCATCTCCCCATGTTTCTCTTGATAAGCTTCTGCATTTTAGATTTACTTATAAGTGATGCGAAGAAGTTCTCTGTCAGCAGTTGAGCTCATGAAGACACGGTTAGAGTCTCGGGGGGCCGAATTGCCAACTGCTCATATAGAGTTATGAAGTCCTATATATTAATATGGATAAATATGTATTTGTGTGTTAATATGTATATAATATATCTTAACACGTCAGTGGTTTGCTTTAGCCGCAACCTTATCAGAAAATTAAAAACGAAAATACTTCCGAGAAAATTAATCATCTTTACTTACCAAACGTTTCGGAGTGCCGCTCTATCATCAGTTCAAAAATAATCATTGCATCTGAAATAAAAGGTCAAAGTACAATAAATTTTAGGTTCTAAAAATATAGGTACTATGAGAGTAAAAAATACAAAGTATGCAACAGAGGAAATAACACACAAAATCACCAAAAAACGTGCAAAATATAAGCACGAAACAAAATTGGGCTGTTATGAAGAGGTTTCTATCTGTTTACTATCTGCAAAGGGTATGAACTGTCCATTTCGTTCAAAACAGGGTTTCGATTGAAAATATGCAAAAACTCTAAAATCCTGAGGTCATTAGAGATGGAAGCGAAGTCTAAAATTTCTAAATTGGTAGGACATATAGGGGCATTGCATTTTTCGGCATGATTTCGTACTGCAGAACGTGATGCGTGTGCCCCTGTATATACATACATATCCAGGGGTTGGACAAAATAATGGAAATACTTTGGAAAATCACCAAAATATATTTAATTATGGTGAAGGCCCACCTTTTGAGTCAATCACAGCCTCCATTCTCCGAGGTATTGATTCATACAAATTGTGAATTGTTTCCAAAGGAATTTTAGCCTTTTCTTCAGTTAAAACACTTTCCAGTTCTTTTGAAGACGATGGCGACGAAAATCGACTTCGTACTTGAATCTCTAAAACCAACCATAAATGCTCAATAATGTTGAAATCTGGAGATTGCAATGGCCAGATGAGATGTCCAACTTCCTTGGAATGTTCCTCGTGCCATTCTTCAGCAACTCTAGCTGTATGGATTGGGGCATTATCATCTTGAAAGATGGTGTTCCCCTCCGGATACAGTGCTTGAAAAATAGGATGAACTTGGTCGCCCAAAATTTCTAAATAGTCTCAGCTGCTAATTCTTCCACGAAGGGAAATCATTGGCCTGGCAAATTTCCAAGAAAAAGCACTCCAGATCATCACAGAACCCCCGCCATGTTTTACGGTTGGGGGAAGACAGTCTCTATTAAAGGCTTCTTTCGGCTGTGTCCAAACGTACACTCGGCCGAAGGTCAGAAATAAGGTAAACGATGATTCATGAGAAAAAATCACCTTTTTCCACTGCTCGACAGACCAATTCTGGTGGTTTCTACGTCACTCTAAACGCTTTGAAACATTTGTATTTGAGAGCAGAGGTATTTTAGTTACAGCTCATCCGTGGAATCCAGATTTGAGCAGCTCTCGATGAACAGTTCTTGTGGTTTTATAGGTGTTCATTGAGCTCTGCAGTGATTTTAGGAGCTGTGGTCTTCCGATCATGTCTAACAATTTTATTTAGTCCGACGATCTCTCTCAGACCACTTCACCTTTCAGCCGGACCTGTACTTTGCTGAAAACGTTTTTCCTTCTCTTTCAATGGCACTCATTCCTTTAAAAAAAACATCGGCATCTACGGGTGCTTTATTTCCAATTCAAGCCTGATACATATCACCTTGTACATTGGTTTTTCAAATGCCTAATAACTAATACCAGGACGCTATCCCCCGGTCAAGACCGGTACCCATTTCAGACACCTGGGTAGAGTCCCCAGGGGTATTGTGCATAGAATTTTTTCTCCTATACCCAACGGAGAAAATCGCCATCAGCGCCGGGACTCGAACCCTCGTTTGCCAGCACGGAGGCAGGTTCTATAGACACACGGCTGAGACAGTACTTTTTGAAACGCCAAGCATTTCGGGCAGTTTCTGTTACACTAGCGCCTGCCTAATGAGCACGAATAATAATGACTCTTTGAAAGTCTGAGAGGTCTGTCATTTCTATAAATTATAACCAACGTATTTTTAAATATCTTTAAAAGACAGGCATTTTAAATATTCATGTCAAATAACAAAATTAATAAACAAAAACATCAAAATAAGTCGCGTTTTGATTCTCAAAGCACGTTTAAAGCTTATGATGTCAAAATAATAGGCGTTTCCATCATTTTGAATAACCCCTATATATGTATATTGTGTATTGTATATACATGTTACGTTCCCCACTTTCTACTGTAACACGGTTCTCGCATTTGAATTTGAATCGTGTTAGTTCATATCACAATAGGTGGTGCATACATATACAGGATGTTTTAGAACAAGAGGTACAAAATTGCACACCAACTAGAAAATGGACAAATAAACACTTTTTCTTCTATGAAATTTTGCAAAAATAATTCGGGTTTTTAAGATATCAGCTGTTTATTGTTTTAAAGGATAAAATGTTTTTGTCCGAAATTACCTGAATGGTCAATTTTGTAATAGGTGAATCGGGTGAAATGGTCCTGTAGCATGGCCTCCATCTCCTGACATGACTCCACTCGATTTCTTTTTTGGGGGACACATGGAGAGCCTTGTTTATGTCCCACACATTGTATCTGAGGAAGATCTCATGGCCAGAACTGCAATGGCTCCTGGTGAGAATTCTGAAATGCTAGACGTGTTTCCTAATATACGGCAGTCGTTAAGACTAAGATTTGTAAAGTGCATTGATGTAGGTGGAACACATTTTTGAACAATTTCTTTAGAGTAATTCAAATAAATATTGCGAGTAATTGTGTCACTAAATTTCATCCCTTAAAACAACAAACAGCTAATATCCCAAAAGCCCGATTTTTTTCGTAAAATTTCATAGAAGAAAAAGTGATTATTTGGCCATTTTCGACGTGGTGTGCAATTTTGTACCTCTTGTTCTGAAACACCGTATATGACCACAGTGCAATACTATCTTTCGTACGATTTCCGCCTTCTTTGGCAAAACAGCACAGGTTCGTAGGGATCTTCCCTTGGAATGCGCTTTCACGAGAGAACAGATGCGAGTGCGCTCTCAGGAGGGTTGCCATTAAGGAGGTTCAGCCGCACATGGGAGGAACGGTGTCCAGAGCTCCGTGCAAGCCTATCAGCAAGCCGGAGCCCTGATGTATGGCATGGCCCACAGCGAACACCGCTCCAGCTACCGTGAGCTCCTTGGCAGCAGCAAAGCTGGAGTCCTCCTCACTTTACCCGGCTCGATAATGCCACGCCTTCTTTGGAGGAACCTTCAACTTAGCAGCATGTGATATCTCAGATGTAACTTTCACAACTTTTTTAGAAACCGTAATGTATTCGTGATTTATTTTTGTGGATTTGCTTACCTGAACCTAATTCACTCCTTCAGCACGCTTCTATTGATCTTGATCAAGTTTCCTTACGGAGCCAGGGAACCATTCTCGGACCAAACCATGAGGGCATAATCGCTATGGCCAGAGTAATTCTAATCAGCACCCACCATTTCTGCACAAGCTAAAAGTAAAAAATGGAAATTTTCATAAACTATAAGCCAAATTTTGAAATCAGCTCGAATCCCTTTGACGTACATCAGTTCAAGTTACAATACTGAATGATGATCAGCCAGGATGAGCTAAAGCGGAACACCCGAGCTCTTCATCGACTTGATCTCCCTCGCGAGATATGGCCGTTTCCGTAATACGGCACTGACAGCTCAACTTTCACACGGCGCAACTCGCGTGAGCAACGACCGTCTTTATGAAGTAGGAAAATAATGGCCAGAACTAAATTGTCTATCACATGTATTTCATTGACCTTACAATCGCACTCATAAACTGTAGCTTTCTATATACAGGAATTATCCATCAATCGGACCAGTAAACCAACTAATAGCTGTGAGCAGATGTAGCAGTCTTGACGGTGGATGAATGCGTGACGTACATAGCCCAAAACCTGTTGCATTTTCTATTGAATTCTTATGAAGCACATCGAGTCCAGAATAAATAAACCTGAATTTTTGAAGGGAGCACTTATTTCTTCCATTCGTTCTTTTCATAATCATATTTGGATGCAAGGCCGTCAATAGGATTTACTTGCAGCTCAATCATGTTGCGGAGCTGCACGGCCTGGTTCTCAGGCTTGAAGCTGTCTGGGATCGGCGGCAGAACTGCAATGAAGGAAAACGTCGAAATTATTCAGTGCTTACTAACGGTACATGAACACAAGGCAATATTGTAATTTAGAGCGAGATCAATTTTCCCTCACCAGCACAAATACCTGGAATAGCCCGCAAAATGGAAGATGAGTTAATTACAAGGAAAGTTTGAACCGAAGAGGCACCTTACAAAACCAAGAAACGGCAGTTGACAATAAATGGCTTTGGATGCTTCAACGGCAAAACATTCAAGATAAAATATAAAATGAACTTGAGTGAATATGACTGCTTGACATGAAACTAATTTTTGAACTAGAGATAAAACACACCAAATAGACATACGGTAGGACGGCTTGCTCTTTGGTGCACATGACCAGCGAATTCAATACATAGACGACGCGTACGTACATCCGAGGTTACCCAGCTTCAGCTGAGAAATGTTCTCAATCTCGTCTGGGACAAGTCATGGATACCTCGCTGGCGCGCGTACAAATAAGGAAGCGGAGATGGAAAATTACCAGGCTCTTTCTAGCTTCCATTTCTGACGGTACGCTCGTGTCCTGGATAAGATTTCTGATATCTAAGCAATGATCAACTTCAACTTCCAAGTTGCAATCAGAAGGATTTTTTCGAGATTTCAAGTTTTTTTTAGCTTCATAACTAGCAGCGTACGTTATTCAAGTCTAATTGTCGTCAGGTAAAGCGAAAATTCGTGATTGGGATAAGATTGGCTAATTTGAGAATGAGTAAGACACGTTAGAATTATGATGAGTTAGAATATAGTACAATGACACGTATAGTTATTTAAATATAAAAAAAACAGACTAATTTTTTTCCAGGTTCACTGGTTTAGATAAGAATAGGTCACGATAAGTTAGAGGAGCTTTAAATATGTTTTAAATAACATTAGGATGAGTTATTCTAGGGTAGGTTAGATCAAAATACGTTACGGTGGGTCGCAACATTTTGCATTCGCTTCCAATTAACAAACAAATGACAAGAGATTCTCCATATGGGTGTATCAATAATAAATCTGATGCTGTCAGCCTTATGTAAACGATAGTCATTTGTGACCAATCACTCAATGAACTATGACCCCAGTGGAAAACACAGTCCATCTCAACGGACGGTAGACGGCGAAAGGAAAATTAATTTCAGGCCGAGACAGAAGGATGTGTTTTAGACTCAATAAAACCTGCACTTACCCTTTCGAAAGTAAGCATTAGAATCAAAATAAGAAGCTGAAGTAAGGACTTTCAATGACAGCAAACTAGACTGTACAGCAAAGAGCCACAACTCTTGCCAATGACGTCATGAGTAAAGCAGGTATGCCAAGGGCACGTGCTCAAGAACAAGGTTTACAGCATCGAACCTCTTTATTTGCAAAACAAAAAAAAAGACAGCAATTTCTTCCGTGACCGAGATTAGCATCAGTCAATGAGTCTATTGAATTATGAAGAGTTTAGTTTGACTTGGCGATGTACCGAGGCTGAATCTTTGTCGTGCTATAAGCATTAGTTATTAGTTAAACTTCAAAGCAAGAGTGCGTGTCATAAGAGTCAGCAGAGACAAAAATTACAAGAATTGTTCCTCACTAACTAAAATAATCATAATGTAATGACCAATCCATCATTCTAAAGAAGGCAAAAAATCCGCCCGAGCATTCATGCTCACTGCAAAATTACTGGCTCCACTCGAGCTAACATTCATTTGGTCACAAATGGAACTCACTCACTCACTTTAAATGGTGACAAGTTTACCCCCTCAAGTTATCCAAACTAATTCTAACTTTCCATACACAAATGACAGCTTGTACTGTGAAATTGGATGATGTGCTCCATCGATACTGCTCTTTGGTGTTAAGCAATATTTAAATCATCCATTTCTAGCAATGGAGGCAATAGGTTGGAAATTAATGAGTACCTAATAAATGACCATGTTCTTAAAATAAGTTCCAAAACTAGATGACCTAGATCACTGGAAATACCTCGACGGACCAGCCTTTCACCTGAATATCATTTAAATGCGTGTTAACACTGTACATAGCTGCAGGAGCAAGAAAACAGATAATTTTCTCAATTGCAGGCACTCACTGAAAGCCCGCATGCCCATGTATAACCAGCACGCAAGTCCAACGGCGGTCACAACTCCAGCCACGTAGAGCTTCCACTCGCCAGTGGGTGCTTTCATCTCAGCATACGTCTGACAGAAGGACGCCCGATACAAGGCTTTCTTTTCTTCGATAGTTAGTTTCGACCAATCGCCTTTTTCTTTCTCTTTCAGCGCCTGCAGAAGCATATTAATATAATTATCCAAGACGTTTACAAGGCATCTTAGATTAGATGTTAGTTCAAGCCTCCCAAACCACAATAAAGGCGTTCCAAAAAGAGGAAGGCACCATTTAGTATGGGCTGAAGGGAATGCAGAATCTAAGCACAAGGTGTATAGACACAGTAAGTTGAAGATAAAGACAGCAGTAAACCGAAAAAAACATGGTCCGTTCAAAAAGAACGTTCTATACCCAAAAAGA